>OX392452.1:5322623-5780081 GCA_947623535.1 Coelioxys conoideus | reverse complement strand
AAAAGAAAACGAATTACGTTCGTAACAAAAAATTAATTTCTTCGATTATAAATGCAGAAAACATATGATTTTCTTTCGATAGCCATCCTAACCGCCCGAAACTTGACCACGGTTGAACCCCGGCATAAAATCGTTATAAAATAGCGAATAAACGAAACGAAATGAGACGAAAAGCGTAGCGTGATAGAATCGTAATGAAATGATTCGATATAGTATCGCGTGGAACACGGTAGGTTAATTGCGCCAAGAAGCAGTTCCTCGTATCCTGAAGGAAACACGGTATCCCTAGAGGGCTGTCGCGTCTCAATTATCAACATGAAGACGATGCGTGCACTCCGATCCCTGCGATCTGTAATAGACATCTAATTACGTTAATACGGTAATGAGGTCGCATACCGCCAACTATCACATACCACGGTAATACCGTGCAACGTTTAGGCTTCGAAAACACGCGGCCGATATGACGGTATTCGGAATTAAAGCGCCATCAGAATGTTCGATCACGCACCTAACGAGCTTCTGCCTCATTATCCACATTTTTAACAGTAATCGGCAAACCCGCGCCGATCGAATCGTCGATCCTCGCGTTTCTACTCTCCGATTGCCATTTTTCATTTTCTAGTTTACCATCTTCGATCTCTGCGTCCAATTTTCTGCTCACATACTTCCAACTTTTATCCTCAACCCTCGAATTTTCACACAATTTGTTAGCATCGTTCTAATTTTTCGTTTGTGCTAATTTTCAGACAATGTGGACACAATGTATCATATGTTTCACGTATATGTTTATATGAAGGCAATTTATGTATATATACATGTATTCATGCATGGATATATGCATGTGTTCTTGCAGGTGTTTATGCATGTACATATACATGTGTTTATGCATATATTAATATATGTATACATGTAGGTGCGAATATGTAATGAACAATATGTACATGAAGAAATTTACGCAGGTACATATGTGAACATATGTACATACTTGCACACGTATATACGTATAAAAATACAGTGAACATAATTATGCATATATGTATATGAAAAACAATGTACAACCTTATATGTGTAATATGAAAAAATTCACATACTTATATTTATACACACATTCATATGTTGAAATATAGATATTTATTTGCACATGTGTATGGAAAATTAATGAATATATATTCCTCGTGATTTATTTGAACGTTCAATGTAAACGTGCAAATACGTCGGATTCGCTATTAATATTTAAAGAACATTTGCGTATTTCATCAAATTCCATTCGCAACAGCAGAAACTACGCGGTTAAACGAACAAGTTCACTAACAGCCGTAGAGTGACTGCGCGTTAAAAATGAAAAATTCTAACGACAAGCATTTTCAATTTCTGTTAAAAGCCCGATGGACATCACAAACGGTTAATCCGACGTTTTCGGTATAATTTGTTTAACAGCAAAAATCTGTAACAGCTTAACCGATGGCGATCACGCGAAACGCATATAATAGAAATCGATACGCACGCTCTACCGAAATGCTGAATTTTTCAGAACAGTGGAAACGTCCCTGTATTTTCAAAAGTGTAAACCATTTTCTGTGTCATCCAATAAAAACAATCGATAATAATAAAAAAAAAAAAAAAAAAAAAAAAAAAATGTAGAAGTATCGTCGTTGATCAAAACGAATGAAACTGTAACATCGTCCGTGTCGCTCAAAATTTCCAATAAATACGATGTTTTTAATCAAATTAATTAACAGTTAGATATTATATGCAATATCTCAAGTATATTGAGTTTAACATTAAATTATATAATATCTCGATTGTATTGAATTTAACATTGAAGCCACCTATTTATTGTCTCAAATATATTCAATTAAACCTACCTATTGAATATATTAAATATATTTAATTTAACAGTAAATCTATCTGCTTAACATATTAAGTATATTGAATTTTATACTAAACCCACTTATTTAATGTCACAAATATATTAAATTTTAGACTAAATTTATTAATTTAATGTCTCAAATATATTGAATTTTAGACTAATTTATTTAATGTCTCAAATGTATTGAATTTTACACTAAACCTATCAATTTAATATCTATAATATATTCAATTGCACATTAAACCAACCTACTTAATATCTTAAGTATATTAAATTTATCATTAAATGTACTTATTCAATATCTCAAATATATTCAATTTACCACTAAACCTACTTATTTAATAATTTAAATAAATCGAATTTAACACCAAACCTAACTATTATGTATCTAAAATTTATTCAATTTAACACTACACCTACCTACTCAATATCACAAATCTATTTTATCTGCTACTAAACCTACGTAGAAGAAAAATAAAATAGAAAGATGAACAAACAACAAAACACGAATTAATTATTCAAAACCAGCACAGACTCGAAGAAGAGTATCTGAATAAATTTAGTGAATTAAAAGAAAGAACTTACCCTTTCGTTTGAGTGTTCATTATGCAACAAATGAAGGTAGATAAATGCATGAATTAACGCGTCAGACAAACGAAGCAATTAATCGAAGAAAACAAAGTATCATTTATACAATACGAATTGTTTCTCCGATTGTTCGATAACGGTTCGATAAAACTCGGGGGCAGAGATTAATCACGGCCGCGTCTTAGAGGTGGTTGACAGGAATTGTAACGAGCGTCCCGAAACCGGGATAATTCATCCCCGTCGACAGCGACATAATTGCTCGAAGCTTCTCGCCCGAGTCAGCCACGTTAAATAATTGCACCCTCGCAATATTCACGCTTTTTACGGTCATCTCGTGTTACGGGCGCGAACAAATTAAGCACAGTGAAGAAAACGGGGATGAAACGAGGATGCGTAACGTTGCGCGAAAACGGGGGTCGTTGCGAAACGTCGCGTTGCGGTTCAACCTGAACGACAATGTCCCCTAAACGAGAAAACGTTGAAGATTCGCGAACAAGAATGGATAAAACACTGTACAGGTAGCCCCCTTAAAACGCGGCATCTTATAATACGGCTTCGCTATAACACGATAAGAAAATTTCAAAACCATTTGCACAACACTGTACTCAGACTATTAAGAAAAATGAGAAAGAAATAAGAAGTGCAGAGAATAAAGAGAATAAATCAATGTAATTTATGAAGAATGTCAACTAAGGGACTAAATCAATTTAATTAATTTTCTTAAATTTATATAGAATGTTAGCTAAGTGGTTAAATCAATTTAATTAATTTTCTGAATATAGAATGTTAGCTGAGGGTCTACACTAATTCTTCCAAATTTATGAAAAATACTAAACAAGAGAATAAACCAATATAGTTAATTCTTCCAAATTTACAAAAAATATTAAACAATAGAATAAACCAATGTAAAAAATTTCTCCATATCTACAAAAAATCCTAAACAGAAGAATGAACCAATGTAATTAATTCTTCCACGCCTACAAAAAATACTAACAATAAGCAGCATAATAAATCCGTCCAAATTTTGAGAATCAACGAAAAACTTCTATAAGAGTCTGAACCGATTTAATCAATTTCTAGAAACTTACAAATTGTGTCAACTAAGAGAACAAACCAACCCCCATATTTTTCCTAAACTTATCAAAAGAGCGAAGTAAGCGAGGCGAATAAATTTCACGCAGCAATCTGAGTGAAATCTGTCAACCGTATTTTTTAAAGACAAAGTGACGCAAAGCGGAAGAGGCGATAGAAAAAGTATGCAAAAGAGGAAGAGATTAACACGGCAAGAATCGTTACACGATTTCAACGACGAGCCTCGTTCATCCAGCGAGTCTAAGTAAGTGTACGACGTAATCGGCCGACTAATTGAAAAAAAGAAAGAAAGAAAAGAAAAAAGGAAAACGTAATCGACGTATCCTCTTTCGCGCGTGAGCGTCCATTTTTCCAGGCTCGCGTCTCTCGCTTTTTCGCCGTCGGCACGATGATCGTTGGCGCGATATCAAGATCGATGAGGCCGCGATAAAGCTGCTCAACTGGTTTCGTTTGGCAACGAGCACCTCGTTTTTTCTTCAGCCACACGGTCACGTACTGTTCGCCTCTCGAATCTGTCACGCTTTGTTTCGTGCTCGTGGAATCCACGACGAACGCCGTAACAACCCGTACGATATTAAAATATCGATCGATGCGTGACTGGTGTTCCACCCGCGATTTCTACGTACATGACTTTATCTCGAGCTTCGCGACAATTTTAACCCACGTGTGCGTCGGATTGTTGGATTTGGAAATTTTTGTATTTAGCGACTTTAGAATTTGGATATGAGAAAATTTCGGGTACGAAAATTTGACATTTTTAGTACCAGAAAATTTAGAGTGGAAATTTATGAAGGTGGAAAATTGAAAATTGGGTACGAGAAAATTGAGTGTAGAAATTCCGGGTAGGAAAATTTCACATTTTTAGTACCAGAAAATTGAGAGTGGAAATTTAGGAAGGTGGAAAATTTGAAATTTGGGTACACCAAATTTGGAGAGGGAATTTAAGGAGGAGGAATATTGGAAATTTTTGTACGAGAAAATTTAGAGGTGGAATTTAGGAAGGTGGATAATTGAAAATTGGGGTACCAGAAAATTCAGAATGAGAATTTAGGAAGGAAGAAAATTGGAAATTTGGGTGCAGGAAAATTTAGAGAGGGAATTTAGGAAGGAGAAATATTGGAAATTTTTGTACGAGAAAATTTGGAGGTGGAATTTAGGAAGGTGGAAAATTGATACTTTGGGTACGAGAAAATTCGCAAGAGGAATTTAGGAACGAAATTTAGAAATCTCGGTAGTTAGGAATGAGAAAATTCAAAAAATTTCGAAATTAGAGAATTTAGGAATTTAGTGACGAGAAAATCTAGAAATCTGGAAATTCGAAATGAGGAAATTTAGAAATTTGAGAATTTGGGAATTTAGGAATAAGAAAAGTTAGAAATTTGGAAATTTGGGAATTCAGAAAATTGTATATTCAGTTATTTGGGGATTTACAAATTTAAAAACTGAAAAATGTGGAAATTTAGAAATTCGGGGATTTGGAAATATAAAGATTCAAAAATCTGAAAACACGAAAACCCAAAATTTCAAAAATGTAGAAATTTACTTGGAAAATTCACGAATACAGAAATTTATAAACTTCCTAATTCGCCGATTTCGAAATTCCAAAAGCACATACATTCAAAACTTGATAAATTCGACAATTTAAAAACTCATCAAAATCAAAAAACTCCAGATTCTCAAAAATTCACAAACATATAAACTACAAACTCAGCAAACTCTCGAACGTCGATAACGCCCCTCTACCTAACATCCATCCCGGGCGATACAACTCTTCATCTTCGCTGACATAACTCTTCTCGCATCACGAGACGCACCTTGCCCGTTCCAACGCTGATAATAAACCTAACATCGCTATAATAAATAACTGCCTCGAATCGACCCGTCCATCACAACGAGCCGATTAATTTCAGTCGACTCCTGTCACAGATCATATTATAGAAAGAAAATTAAAATAAAAAGCTCGTCCAACCTCGTTTTCTCGATTTCCATCGAGTCGTTCCGAAGAGAAACCATCAAACCGATAGACAGCGAATGGATATACCAGGTGTATGCATAAGTTCTTTCCTGTCTTTTCTTTTGATAAAAAAAGACACGTAATTGTCAATGGTATAAACATTATTATAGATCTTATAAAGTTTAGAATATCGAAGGTTCAACATAACAGCAATAAAAGATCAAGGAACTTCATTTAATGATTGTTCCAATTACTGTTTAGTTTGAGTTGGGTCATCGTCCAATAACTCCTGCAATTGCTCGTCTTCGCACTTATGTGGTCTACCAGAGCGTTCACTGTCTTTTACATCGAAATCTCCACTTTTAAATTATCGAAACCATGTCTCACATGTTCTAATCTATGGAGCGTGTTCACCATATGTTTCTACCAGCAAACGATGACTTTCGACAGCCTTTTGATCGAATAAGAAAAGCAACGCGTGCCGCAAATGTTCTTTTTCGGGCACAAAATTCGGCATGATCACTGAACGATAGAACAAAGACACTAGATTTTGACGGACTCAACTTGTACGTGCTTGTCGTTTAATGTCGGACGAACATAATGACGTATGACTCGAATTAATACGCTGCGTACTTTTCGCTCTAGCCATCTCTTAGTTCAATCGGAAAAAACTTATGCGTACACCTGGTACACTGGAAACTCTGGTTGTCCCCACTTCCGATTATCGGTGGCTAGACGTTGATTCCTCGAAGATCGACTGGCCAGATATGTAAATAGAAATTCCTATGCTGGATACACGGACAGAACTCGATACCGGATGCACTATTATCCATTTATCGAGCCGGTTTCCCTTAGTTTGTATCGACATAATCAACGTCGTGTGTTACCGCGCTATTGAATTTACGGCAGATACAGGATGCATAACGTGGTGCATTATAATGGACAAGATGGCCTCTAAATTATTCCGTACTTCGCGTGCTGTCACGATCTATGGCCGGGGATGCTGAAGAAATCTTTAGAGACACTTTAATAGTTGGTTGCATGCTAAATTCGCGGTGTCACCGACGCCGCACGCTTCTACGTCTTTCTTTCAATGCTAATGATCATGCTTCGACGTTTCTTCGGCGGAATATCAGATGGATCGAATGATTCAGTCATCGAGAAACACGTATTCTCTGTGGACCGTCGATATTTCGTAATATCGATCTGTTTTACGAATATTTGCACCTCGGTGATCTAGGAACTTTGTCTTCGATGTTCGTGGGTTGACGTTCAATAAATTCGCACAATTTACATTTGAATTAGATTGATTCAGGGGTTGGTAAAATATGGACTTCAATGAAATTGATTCATAAAATGATTAGCAAAATTTAAGTTCGAATAATATTTACTCATGAAGCGATTCGTATCGTATGAATTTGAATAAAACTGATCCACAAAGTGATTCGTAAAACTAAACTCGAATAATACTGATTTCTAAAAAGATTCATAAAATTCAAATTCGAATTACATTGATTTATACCATGATTCATACAATTAGGACTTGAATAAAATTGACTCATGATATGATTCACAACATTTGAATTCGAGTAATATTGATTCACAAGATCATTCATAAAGTTTGAATTCGAATTAAGATTGAGTCATCAAATAATTCATAAAATTTGAATTTGGATAAAATTGACTCACGACATGATTCATAAAATTTGATGTTAATAATGTTGATTCCTAAAAAAATTCGTAAAATTCAAATTCGAATTACATCGATTTATATGATGATTCATAAAATTCAAATTCGAATTACATTGATTTATACCATGATTCATACAATTAGGACTTGAATAAAATCGACTCACGACATGATTCATAAAATTTGAATTCGAGTAATATTGATTCACAAGATGACTCATAAAGTTTGAATTCGAATTAAGATTAGATCATAAAATAATTCATAAAATTAAAATTTCAATAAAATTGACTCACGACATGATTCATAAAATACCAAATCAAATATGATACATTCTAAAAATTTGCATTTGAATAAAACTAACCTACAAAGTGATCCACAAAATTCGATTTCGACTAAAATTGACCCATGAAATGACATAAAAATTCATGAACCTCGTATAAAGTATTCCCCAAATGGTACTTAAACTGTTTACACTCCTTACGAGTGACAGTAACAATATATAAATATAAAAGTGAAAATATTTGAGTACATGTACCCTCTCCATATATTGCATCGCACGTATGTAGCTACCAGAGTTCGAATTCCTCTAATCCCTACACATTTCCCAGGCATTTCTTCGTTTCGTCACAAAACCTCGAACCAAGTTGAACAATAAATCTCCGAACGAGCGCTATTTAATTAAACAATACGAATATCGAAATCCACCTTCAGATTTCGCCGGTGAACATTTCATTTTATCGGTGGATCACGTCGCACGGATTATTCGGTGTACTTGGATATCAAACTATTCGCGTTTTGTTCGAAATTTTTCAATTTATTCCGAGGCGACCCTATTCACTGTCCGGTTTATTTATCCCGAAGGTTCGTCGCGAAATATTCGACGAACGAATCGAAGAAACGAGTTAATGCCGAAAATTGCGACGGGTCGATGTTTCCCCGGCATAAAATTTTCGCAAATGGTTTACGAATTGCCCATTTATCGGTCTAGTTGTCGCGAAATGTCGGCAAATATTTTGCGTACAATAATTCGTCGCTTTATTACGATAGCATCTTTATTGAACTTTTTATCGGATAAAAAACAGCGGTAAAAGGTGCGGGCTATTGAAAATTTCAGTTGGCCCGTTCTCGTTGATGTATCCGTTGGTTATCGTCATTTCAATAGCAACATTTTCGCTGCTTTCGCTCGGCCAATTTCCTGCGAGGAAATATGGGGTTTTTACGAACGCGTACATTTTTATTACCGTCCGGCTATTTGTCGAAAATTCCGAATTATTCCGTCGTTCACTCCCTTTCGAGCCACCGTTCACGTGCAAATCAGATATTTCGCTGTAAACAGAAATACGGTAATACGTCGTATTAATTGAATAACGAGTAATATCCAATAAATTTAATACTTCGATCTATCTCACATTTTTCCCAAACGTTTCGTTCGTTCTGCTTGTCAACGTTTATCGTTTTCCATGCGATCGTACATTTTTTAATTTTTTTTTTTTTTTTTTTTTTTAGGCATGATTATCGATACTTATGTTACTTGTATATTGTTGCGTGTTTTGGTGAAAGGAATTATTCGATTTCTTATTTCCTGAGTTCGTCGTTTGAAGATTTTTAAGGTTTCTGATTCTGTTGATTCAGAATTTATTGATTTTTTGAGTAGGTTAGGAATTTCTGAATATTTTGCTTTATTTTACCATTTTGCAAATTCGATATTTCGTTATTTTTTATTACATGATTATTGTACTTTCCGGTTTTAGAACACGAGATTTTTACGAATTTTCCACTATAGTGGTTTGAGATTTTTTGTATTTGTTACTTGAAAATTTTTGGGTTTTCCATTTTTGAGGTTCGAGCATTTCCGAATTTTCCACTTTTGTGATCGAGAATTTTGAAATTTATAAATTTTCCAATTTTTCAAGATATAAATTCTAAATTTCGTCGAGGAAGATTTCCCGGATTTTCCTATTTTATGAAACAGGATTTTTCTAAATTTTCCTAATTTTCGTAATCTTCTAATTTGATGACTACCAAATTTTTCAGTTTTGCAACACGAGATTTTCGGAATTTCTCACTTTTGCGATTCGAGATTTTCCGAATTTCCCAATTTTCGTGATCTGAGAATTTTCAAATACTCCACTTCCTTAATTTGTGAATTTCTGAATTCTCCAATTTCACAAAATACGAATTTCCGATCTCGTTGCAGAAGAATCAGCATCTTTCCCTGTTCTACAGAATAATATTTTTTTTAAACTCTCTCTCTCTACACGTCCCCAAATACAATTTCTCTACTTTTATAACTTCCCTCAAACCTGTGAACATCGCAGTTTTCCGTATCGAGCACCGTCTCACTTTCCCAATTAGTTAATTAGAAATTGCCGCATCCATTCACGACACACCGTACGCTGAGCGAACGTCGTCTGATCAATCGCGTGATTCATTGTACTCGTCGTACAATTTGTATACGTATCACGTAATTCATTGTACTCGTCGTACAATTTGTATACGGAACCCGCTACGCGTTGAACCAGTAAGCATCCGGAATTTGTACAGTTATAAAATAGAATCCGACGAAAGTTAGAAGCGCGGCATTATCGTCGTCCCTTTGAAACGTCCCGGTTTTACGAGAGCCCCGGTTAGGCGAAGTCGGGCGATAAAGTACAAGCCGAAGAAGCTCATAAACTGGCTAAAGAGATCAACCGGAGTATCGGTCACGTTTCTCGTCGAGATTAAACGGATCTTCCGTTCGTTATGATCCCGCCGGAAGCCGGTAGGACGGAAGTCGAGCGAGGGCTCGTTTTTCCTTACAGAATGCAGCCGCCTGGATCCGCAAACAGCCTAGCCGGGTAAATACTGTTTATTGCCTTTTAGAAACGCCTTCCAGTTTATACCGACGGAATATGCACCGGCCAGAAAATGCGCCCGTTACAGACTAAGACTAACAGTTGGTTAAGTTTAAATTGTACCCTGCCAGCCTCTAAACCCGGCCACGAACTTATGGTCGTGGTTTTAATTAGCCAAAGCTCGTCCACCTATTTCCGCTGTCTCGCGCGAGTGCATCTTTATCGACACGATACGAATTTTGGAAACTTGTGTCTTTTTTAGGAAATGTTTTTCGATGGTAGAACGCTGTTAGGTTAACACCAAAAGTATCAAATCGGTGGAATGACCTTTTCATCAATTTTCTGTTGTGGGTTGCTCATAAACACTTTTCGCTAACCATTATACACTTCTCCATTCACTATTTCGAATAATACACGCGCTGAGCTGTTTCAAAAGAGATGGTTTTCTTGATATTTGTGCTGATTCTCATCAAAAGAAAAAATAAATAAGAGAAATGAATTACCCACAACTCTAATATCTGAACAGCCTGATTATGTACATTCACTCCGATCATGCAAAGTGATCATTCAAATTCATCTTGATAATCCACATTCACCCCGATCATGAAAATCTACCTTGATCATCCAAATTCATCCTGATTATCGAAACTCACTTTGACCATCTGCATTCACCATGATAATTGGAATTCACAACGATCATCCACATTCATCTACAAAAATTGAAATTCACAGCGATCGTCCAAATTCATCCTCAAAAATTGAATTTCCCCTTGATCATCCAAATTGATCACCAAAAATTCAAATTCACCCTGATCATCCACATTCATCCTCGAAAATTGAAATTCACACTGATCATCTAAATTCACCTACAAAAATTGAAATTCACCTTCATCATCCAAATTCATCCTCAAAAATTGAAATTCACCCTGATCATCCAAATTCATCGTCAAAAATTGAAATTCACCTTGATCATCCAAATTCATTCTCAAAAATTGAAATTCACCCTGATCATCCAAATTCGTCCTCAAAAATTGAAATTCACCTAAAAAAATTGAAATTCATCTTGATCATCCAAATTCACTTACAAAAATTGAAATTCGCCTTCATCATCCAAATTCATCCTCAAAAATTGAAATTCACCCTGATCATCCAAATTCGTCCTCAAAAATTGAAATTCACCTAAAAAAATTGAAATTCATCTTGATCATCCAAATTCACTTACAAAAATTGAAATTCGCCTTCATCATCCAAATTCATCCTCAAAAATTGAAATTCACCCTGATTATCCAAATTCGTCTTCAAAAATTGAAATTCACCCAGATCATCCAAATTCACCTAAAAAAATTGAAATTCGTCTTGATCATCCAAATTCACTTACAAAAATTGAAATTCGCCTTCATCATCCAAATTCATCCTCAAAAATTGAAATTCACCCTGATCATCCAAATTCGTCCTCAAAAATTGAAATTCACCCAGATCATCCAAATTCACCTAAAAAAATTGAAATTCGTCTTGATCATCCAAATTCATCCTCAAAAATTGAAATTCACCCTGATCATCCAAATTCGTCCTCAAAAATTGAAATTCACCCAGATCATCCAAATTCACCTAAAAAAAATTGAAATTCATCTTGATCATCCAAATTCACTTACAAAAATTGAAATTCGCCTTCATCATCCAAATTCATCCTCAAACATTGAAATTCACCCTGATCATCCAAATTCACCTACAAAAATTCAAATTCATCTTGATCATCCAAATTCATCCTCAAATAATAAAAATTCACCCTGATCATCCAAACTCGTCTCGATCATTCGCGTTCGCGTAAAACGCCCCAGTGTTATCCTACTATTACTCGTTTGCATTAAAAAGTAATAGCAGTAACAGTTATATTTAAATCGAAAAATCGTGTCGAGGCACACATGACGCTTGACCGGAAAGGGTTAAAGGCACTTGCCCGATTCGAAAGAGGTTGTAAGAAAGTTTGAAGGTGCTTCAGACGTGGCCGGTTATGTAGCCGGGTAGCTCGCAACGGCATTTTAGGATTAACAGACCCCGGTTTCGCAGGCAGTGCACAATGCGAAATTTGAATGTTGAACCTCATCGTTCTTGTTTAAGGAAACATAAACTGCGCCGTGACGAGGAACGCAATTTACCCCGTTGCTTTTTCGCTGCGATTCTCTCGTGAAATTTTACCGCTCACCGTCGCCTAAAAACTGGGTCAAATCCAACAACTTCAAGCCAGAAAAGCTGTTTCCTTCCTTTAACGCGTTTCCTCGTTTGCTTTCTCGATGTCGCGCGGCTGTTGCGGACGAAACGCGTAATTCCTGGCTCGCTGTCGTCTTTGCAACTAATTCGTCGCTGCGACGGATTTCGCGAGACTTCTTTTCGACAGTAATGACGCGGGATGGTACTTCATATTTAAAGATTTTTACTGTTAACGAGCATAAACAGTTTCAGAGATACTTTATACGGGGTTTACGAATTTTTATATCTTTTATATATTTCTTAATTATGATGCACTTTTTCAAAAAATTTGAAAAATTACACATTAATGGCTGCAACATTGTGCTACAACTGTACAAATATGGTCGCGTACGTAACTAGGGCAGTATAAATGTTCCTTTCAATTTTCCAATTATTTTTAATGAGGTCACTCGAAAACTTCGATAAAAAATCCACAATTAGGGTGTTTTCTAATTTTTTAAAAATCGAATTTGCACCCAAGAATTCTGAAAAAATTCACAGACACGTACATCCGTTAGTGGAGTATCCATGATTTTTTTCATAATTTTCTGTCGAGTAGAACGGAAGATATTAAATAAATTAAAACTTTACGTAAAGGGGTTTATTCGAGCAACCTATCGAACGGTATGAATTTCATTAAAATATGCTCCGGGTCACTTTCACCATGCTTATTCGATCCGTGAATCATTTTATCAATCAGTCTAATTCAAATAATAATTTTACAAATCATTTTATGAATCCATATTGAATAAAAATTTTATGTATGACTTTGTGTGTCAGTTTTGGTAAAATTGAAATTTTATCTCGATGTCCGTGGATACACCCTGTAAGACACGACTAATTTCGATAGTTTTTCGGGTTTTTGGTCGCGCTATGTTTGTTTTAAATCGTGTAGGAAGTTCGGTACGCGCAGCAAGTCGAACAGAGAACAGGAAAATCGATCGATCAGACTGTTGGACCAGCTGGTCCGTTTAAATCCGAATCTCTCGTTTCCTGGACTGTTTCGTTCGATTCAGCTGTCCGAAGTGTCAACAGAATGCTTTTGCACCGTAATTCAAAATTTCACGGAAGACTCGTGAATGGGATTGCGATGGTTCGGCATTTCCAGGTGCAAATCTTGCACTTTTCGACGAATATTATGCTCCATCCTCGACAATACTTTCGTCAAGATTTCATTATTATTTCTTACTTCTTATTACTTCTTAAGCTACGTTAATACATCATATATTCCTTCTTGGAGTCATGTTTTTAAATTTATTTACTATGCTTAATCATTCGGTAGTTAATAATTGATTGTTCTAATTCTATTATGTGATCCTCTCCACAACACGATTCGTTCCTAGAGCCTCACGCAGAGCCAGATAAGCGAATATATGTACATACAGTCATGGACAAAATTAAGTGGATATTGCAGAAATGTAAATAAATTTTTGGTTTTATTACAATGTTTCAAATAAATTTAAAATTTAGAACGTGAAATGTTTTTGTAGACTTGAAAAAACATTTATTTATTTAATTTATATAATTGTACAATAAAGTTTTGATTTATAGGCATTATTAGTTAAATTAAATTAACCTTTTGTTATTTATGATACCTGTCCACTTAATTTTGTCCACGACTGTACATCTTAATTGACTTTATTATAACACTAACTTCATTATGACATTAACAAGTTTTTGACAATATTTTAAATGTACCCCTAATCACATCAAAAATTAAAGATTAACATTAACCCTAATATCTGAACAGCCTGATCATCCACATTAACTCTGATCATGGATATTGATCTCGATCATTAAAATTCATCTTGTTCATCCAAATTTATTCTGAAAATCCACATTCGCCCCGATCGTGCAAATTTACCTTGATCGTTCAAATTCACCCCGATCGTCCAAATTTATTCTGAAAATCCACATTCACCCCGATCGTGCAAATTTACCTTGATCATCGAAATTCATCTTGATCATCGAAACTTACCTCGATCATCTGCACCCACCACCATCATGCAAATTGTCTTCGATAATCGGAATTCACACCGATCATCCAAATTCATCCCCAAAAATTCAAATTCACCCTGATCGTCCAAATTCACCTCGATAATACAAATTGATCTGGATCATCTAAATTCACCCCGAAAATCAGGAGGAACGCCGAGAAGAGTGCATCCTCGTGTGCAGTAAACATTTATAAGAATTTCTGCGTGGTTCGCAACACGTATCATATATTGCTGGAAGGTTCGTCGGTTTTCCTGCAGGAAGAAAAGTCTGGCATGGATCCGCGCGAGCGGAAACGAGGCGAAGAAATAGAAGAAGAGGGTGGCAGTGGTTTAACATCGAGCGGGTTTCAGTTGCTGCGCGAAGGCAATTGAAAGATAAAGTTTGCTCGAGGCCTCCCCGTGGAAATCTTTAGGCGGAAAGTTCCCTGAAGTTGCACGCACGCATACACTTTTCCCGGTGATACACGCCGGTTGTGGAGGATCCAACGCCAGGTTACAATGACGTCGAAGTGTGTTTAACTCGGGCAACTCGCCGGAAGACGCGGAATTCCAATTCCGCGGCAACTATGTCGATTCTGTAGGTCTGGAGAAATATATCCCAATTTTTTAATTTCCGAAATTCTGAATTTTCTCGTTCCTAAATTACCAAGTTCTCGAATGTTTAAATTTCCTCGTTTCAAATTTCTAAATTCTCAAATTCTTAAGTTTCTACATTTCTTTATCGCAAATTACCAAATTTCCAAATTTTCTCACTTTCCAATTTCCCAAATTCTTAAGTTTCTAAATTTCCTCATTACAAATTGACAAATATTCGAATATCCGAATATCCTCGTCCCAAATTCCCAAATTCGTGAATTCTTCAATTTCTAAAATTTTCTCGTTCCTAAATTACCAAGTTCTCGAATGTTTAAATTTCCTCGTTTCAAATTTCTAAATTCTCAAATTCTTAAGTTTCTACATTTCTTTATCGCAAATTTCCAAATTTTCTCACTTTCCAATTTCCCAAATTCTTAAGTTTCTAAATTTCCTCATTACAAATTGACAAATATTCGAATATCCGAATATCCTCATCCCAAATTCCCAAATTCGTGAATTCTTCAATTTCTAAAATTTCCTCGTCCGAAAAGTTCCGTGATGCCATGATTATTGCGTACGATTTTTCCCGCTGGTACACGCGTGTCATGGAGGATCCAGTAGCCGGTTACAATGACGTCGAAGTGTGTTTAACTCGGGCAAATCGGCGGAAGACGCGGAATTCCAATTCCCCGGCAACGCTGTCGATTCTGCGGGCCGCGGGGAAAAAAAATACATTCAACCCGACACGCGGAACGAGCGGGGAATCCCGTTTGATTGAATTAGATTTCGATTTGGATTTATACCGACAGCGCGTGAAACGAGCCACCGACGGGGATAATGGGTTGCAGCCTGGTCGACGACGAATTAAATCTCGTCGAGACACGATGGTGATCATCGTCCGTTTATCTTGCGCGCTGGGGACCGTTTGGTCTGTTTACCTTCGTTATAAATTTCGTAATTGTCAATATTTTTGGAAGGGAAAGACTATTCGAGGTTAGGCATCAAACCTGTAAGATGACTGGTTAAGCATGACGATCCTTGTGGTCCATGTGGTTGAATTTGTTTAGTTGAACTGTTTTAATTGAATTAATAGAATAGTTCATTTAATTTGACACGTAACAAACTTGTCAGTGCTTGTGAAGCAAGAAAAGTGTTCATAGTTTGGTATTGAACTGTGAGGTTGGTGATAAGTTGAAGATGATGATGTTCATCTGGTTGAATTTGTTTAATTGAATTAGTAGAGTAGTTCACTTAATTTAACACGTAACAAACTTGTCAGTGCTTGTGAAGCAAGAAAAGTGTTCACAGTTAGGTATGGAACTGCGAGGTTGGTGATAAGTTGAGGATGATGATGTTCATCTGGTTGAATTGAACTGGTTTAATTGAATTAATAGAGGCGTTCGTTTGATTTTACGAATAATAAATTTATCTATTCTTTGCATCAAGAAAAATGTTCAGAGTTAGGTATTGAACTGTGAGGTGGATGATGAGTTGAGGATGATGATGTTCATCTGGTTGAACTTGTTTTGTTGAATTTGTTTAATTGAATTAGTAGAGTAGTTCATTTAATTTAACACGTAGCAAACTTGTCAGTGCTTGTGAAGCAAGAAAAGTGTTCACAGTTAGGTATGGAACTGCGAGGTTGGTGATAAGTTGAGGATGATGATGTTCATCTGGTTGAACTAGTTTAGTTGAACTGGTTTAATTGAATTAATAGAGGCGTTCATTTGATTTCACGAATAATAAATTTATCAATGCTTTTGCATCAAGAAAAATGTTCAGAGTTAGGTATTGAACTCCGAGGTTGGTGATAAGTTGAAGATGATGATGTTCGTCTGGTTCAACCAGTTTAACTGAATTAATAGAGGAGCAAAATCAATAATGTTATAAAAGATAAAAATATAATGGTCTCGATAAATAAACGTATCGAAACGCGGAAACAAATATTGATGCAAATAAAGAACGTAAAATGAATTGATACGGATTTGAACTCGCGATTTAGAAATCGTCGCATTTCGTAGATGAGTAATTGACAGGATTGTTCGAGCGGGAAACTAGCTTTCCGTGAAAAGTGTCGACAAGCACCACATTTTGAAGTTTTCTCAAAATGGAGAGGGAGTAACGACCCCGGAGAACTTTTCCAGCGATAAGAACTAGTTCTGACATTAACAGGTGCACGTCCATGCTTTCCCGCCTGGTAAAAACTTGTTTCAGTGAAACTGTCCGAATTTCACCAGATAAAAACCGAGCGGAAACAACGAATTTCCGGGGCACGCAATACCGGAAACTTTTTACACCCGTGCGACATAAAACTGTTAAGAGTTTACATCCAAACTATCAGTACGTCTGGTTATACCAAGATTGAAATAGGACAATCTGATGGTGCAAACCTCCTTTGCCCTAGTTCATTTTATTTTTGGTCACATTTTGATTTAATACTTAAGAGTGCCACGTCACCCACATACAGATGACGTATGAATTCATGCATAAATCTATCGCTGATTTTAGTTGAAGCATTTAACGTAACAAAGTATAAAAATTGTTTGTAAATTTATTAAAGCTTATCGAATAAACCAAAGTACAATGTGAGAAAAATTGTCTATATAATTTATCGAAAATAAAATTACTTCCTAAAAGAAATTGAAACTGTTTTAGGGTGACACTCAAGGCGTTAATATGGGGTACATGGTGGACATAAATATGGCGTTACATGTATGCGAAGCTTTAATACGACCATCGACTTTGCTGTTGAAAACTTCACTTTTAACTTTACTTGATCTATAGCCATTGATAATCGCGTTATTTGTTGAATGAAAGAACATTTTAAACTAATTTAGCTACAACAAACTAGTTTGAGTCAACTAAGCGAAACACGAAGATTACTATTCCGATCTACATGAAAATTTCTATATTGATTATATGACAAATGACTATATTGACTGCATACATATTACAGTAGTGACTACATGAACATTATTATATTGCTTACGTTAAAAATTATTATATTGACTGCATACAATTACAGCAACAATGAATTACAACATCTACTACATGAAAATTACTATATTTACTACATGGCAGTTACTACATTGACTGCATACAAATTACAATAATGACTACATGAACATTATCATATTGCCTATGTGAAAAATTATTATATTGACTGCATACAATTACAGTAACGATTACATGAAAATTACAACGTCTACTACCTGACAATTGCTATATTCACTGCATACAAAACACAATAGCGACTACATGAAAAATGGCTATATTAACTATATTCAAATTACAATAATGACTGCACGTAAATTGTTATATTGACTACATGAAAAATGGCTATATTAACTATATATAAATTACAATAATGACTGCACGAAGAATTACCATACTGACTACAGGAAAATTATTATCTTGCAGGAGTCATTCGCTGCTGTCGACATAAAAAAAAATTAACTTTTCAAACTGCCAACACGAAGATTCTCTATGCATCCCCTATTTTTGACTACTCCCTTTATTACGAGTCCCCATTTCATTTTAAAAGTCCCGGATTCGTGCAGAAAGTATTACGCGAGAATTTCTGCAGATTTTACTTTTAGCTCAAACGCGGTGATTCCGGAACGTAGGAGCTGGAGTCTAAGTGCATCAAAAATGTCCAAACATCGTTACCGTGATGTTCATACGCGTAGAAAGTTACATACATACGTTGTGTGGACCTCAGGTCGTTTCGTTCCGTCCAAAAAGAAGGCTGACAACCTAATATGCCACTGTCACCGGCCACGTCACGCTCATAATTTGACTGTTTACTCGGAGGCTCATACATGTGTTTGCATAATAATGCGGTATCACGGATTTCCACGACAAAAGTCCGTTCGCAATGAATAAATCCCACTAGAAGCCGTATATCAGACGGCCTCTCTCCATTTTCCTGGTAATTTATGAAATTTCGTCGCGGAGCAAAGAGAACGCGCACGTTCACCGATCCTTTATCCCCGTTCTTGTTATATGGCTCAGTGTCTATACGTTAGATATATACTGTATCTATATGTATATATATTTCAACTCCTAAATTTGCAAAACTCTAATCTTCCAGATTTTCAAGCTTCCAAATTTCCAAATTTAATAAATTCAAAAACGCAAAATTCATAAATTCTTAAATTCATACATTTCCAAATTTCAAAAATCGTCAATTCTTAAATTTCCGAATTCCATAATTTCTAAATTCATAAATTTCCAAATTCCAAAATTTCCAAATTCCGAAATTTCCAAATTCCAAAATTTTCAAATCCCATAATTTCCAAATTTCATAATTTCCGAATTCCATAATTATCCAAATTCCGAAATTTCCAAATTCCGAAATTTCCAAATTCCAAAATTTCCAAATTCCAAAATTTCCAAATTTCATAATATCCAAATTCCAAAATTTCCAAATTCCATAATTTCCAAATTCCACAACATCAAAAATTTCCACAATTTCAAAATTTCCAAATTCCACAATTTCTCAAATTTCCAAATTCCAAAGTTAAAAAATTTCAAAATTTCAAAATTTCAAAATTCTTCAGTTACAAAATTCTTAAATTCTTAAATTCTTAAATTCCAAAATTCCAACATTCATCAATTCTTAAATTGAAGAATTTCAAAATTTCAAAATTTCAAAATTCTTATATCCCAAAAATTTAAAATTAAAATTCACAAATTCCTCAACAATTTCTAAATCTGTCGTACCTCCGATGTAAAAATTTCTAAACTTCCCGTCAATTCGATGTAGAAGTTCCTCGGTCACCTATTTCCTCGATAAAAAAATTTCTCCGTATCTCGACGCTACAATTATCAGCAACGCGAGAACGCGCAAATTTGCGTGAAAATCAGGGCAAAAACCGTGGGTTCGCAAGGAGTTTCCATCGACGCGACGCACGCGTAAACATCGGAATAAAAGAAGAAGGGAAATCGTTCCCGGAGCGTGTACATATTTTCCATTGTACCAAGACAATAACGGATCTGCGGGGGAAATTAAAATTATCGCGGCGAACAAAAGGGCGTGGGTAGGTCAGGTCCCGTTGCAATCGGCTCGGCTTGAAAATTGAAAGAACGGAAACGGGAAATCCCCGTTCGATCGCGGCGTTTCGTCGCACAATGCGACGATTATGATTTATCCCGATGGAAGAAAAGTTCTTTGCCGAACTTTGTGGACGGATCAACCCGTCGACCGTAGAGAAAAAAAAGAAGGATATCGGAATGGTCGAACGCCGTTTCGATTAACTTTTGTCACGGGCAAACCGACGATTTAATTAAAAAATTATCGTCCCATAGTATCTTTCGTCGATCGGTGAATACCGAACTTTTGCGAATGAATCCATTTGGATCAAGTTCGGATTTTATGGATCGATGTCTTTTGTTTTTTACCGGTTTATTTTATTCGTTATTTTCTGTTGTAGAATAAATGGAGCATCGATCAAAACTTCTACCAACCAATTCTTATTTGCAATTTAACATTAAAATGTTCAAATTGTTTTAAAATACTACGATTGATAAAATTTGTTAAGATGGTTTTCTTGACATTTGTGCTGATTTTCATGAAGACAAAGCATCGATAAGTGTATTCATTCACGTTTGTACATTTATTTTCAAACTACATTTTGGCTTCAAAATAATTGTGCATTACAATCGGCACAGGTGAGGGCGCATTGCTGATAACGCGAGAAGTGCAATTTCAGGAAATAATATAACTAATAATGTAATATAAAACTCGTCGTGAGCGTACTTTTCCTGGTCAAACACGAAGAAAGAACGAGGGGCATCCTGCGGGCGGACACTGATAATTCTCAAATCTCAAAAAAGGAAAATTCGAAAATTCTCAAATCACAAAAGTAGAAAATTCTGAAATTCTCAAATAACAAAAACGAGGAGTCGGAAATTCACGAACCACGAAAGTGGAAAAATCGAAAATTCTAAAATCACAAAATTGGAAAATTCGAAAATTCTCAAATCACAACAGTAGAAAATTCGAAAATTCTCAACTTTCAAAATTGTTAAGTAACCAAATTGGAAAATTCGAAAGTCCTCAAATTGCAAAAGTGGAAAATTCTCAAATCTCAAAAATGGAAAATTCTCAAATAACAAAATTGAAAAATTCGAAAGTCCTCAGATAACAAAATTGGAAAATTCGAAAGTCCTCAAATCACAAAAGTGGAAAATTCGAAAATTCTCAAATCACAAAAGTAGAAAATTCGGAAATTCTCGACTTTCAAAATTTTTAAGTAACCAAATTGGAAAATTCGAAAGTCCACAAATTGCAAAATTGGAAAATTCTCAAATCTCAAAAATGGAAAATTCTCAAATAACAAAATTGAAAAATTCGAAAGTCCTCAGATAACAAAATTGGAAAATTCGAAAGTCCTCAAATCACAAAAGTGGAAAATTCGAAAATTCTCAAATCACAAAAGTAGAAAATTCGGAAATTCTCGACTTTCAAAATTTTTAAGTAACCAAATTGGAAAATTCGAAAGTCCTCAAATCGCAAAAGTGGAAAATTCTCAAATCTCGAAAATGGAAAATTCTCAAATAACAAAAGTAGACAATTCAAAAATCCTCAAATTGAAAATACGTAAAACCCGGCGTACAACGTCGACACTCGTCGTACGAGCGAAACAACCGTACAACACGCGAACCGATCGTCCCTAAATTACGTAGGATAGTTGCAGAACGAACAAGCGATACGATTACGTTAAAAAGAGGGGTGGGTCGAGCAAAAGAGGGGGATCGGTGAAAAAGTTGTCCCGGACAAAAGTTGCAAGAGCCGAGTGAAACGTTTTCATTCGGCGCGGCTAACGAGCATCATAATTAGGCTGCCACTTCCGAAGAAGTTGGTTCGTTGGTCGACTTTACGATTGCTGCTCGAAAGATTGTGGTCGGTGCTCGTTCGATTATCCCGCGGCCCGTTGCAAATTGAATCCAGTTGCGATTCCGCTTCCGCTTTTCGAGACCTCCTCCAGCAGCAGCGTTTTCTTAGTCTCCTGTTGTGTTCACCGTTCTAACGCGGCTTTGCCCGTGTAATTATCGATGTGGGTCAGAGGTTGGTCGAGAACGAGCTGTTACGGGATCTCTCGTTTATTTTCATTTTAACCGACATAAATTGCGTTTAAACTTCACCCTCATACCCCGCGACGCGGTCAGAACTTTCTTAACAAAATGTACATACTTCCCGGCTACCGGATATCTCGCCTGTTGTTCCCCTTTTTTTTTTTTATTACACCCCGGTACGTACGTTTTCTGCAACATTTTTTTTTAATATTATTATCTAATACATACGCTTTTTGCGGGATATTTTTATTAGTACTCTCTAATACATACACTTTCTGCAGGATATTTTTACTATTATTCCCAAGTACGTACACCTTCTGCAGGATATTCTGCAGGATATTTTTTGTCACCATCGAATTTCTATGAGGAAAGAAATTAAAATGATAGCGTAATAGGTTGTTTCGAAATTTCGTGTCTCTCGTTTCGCGAAAGAACAACCGGCTCTCGTTCTAACGCGAATAAATTTTAGCTTATCTATAGCCGGCAGCTATAAATCGACTTCCACTTCGATTCGACTCTATGCTAATTCAGTCGGAGGTGCTCGTAAATTGCCGCTTTTATTCGTATCCCGTATTGACTTCGGTCCGGCTGGATCAAAAACTATTGTAAAACCCGAAACATTTACGAGAGTTCCATTATAAATTTCCGTAATCATTAATCTCATCCACGCATTCCACATTTGTATCTTTGTATGCTCTATACTTCTTTCGAACCGTGTGCAACGAAATACACGGACCTGATAGTTAACTTACTGTCCGGTAATGCATTTTCAAATTGCAAATAAGGTAGTCCGATAGATAAATTAGCGATAAGTGGATTAACGTATTCGTTAATTATCGCATACGTTAATATACGCATTGATATACCATTTCGTACATATGTTAATTATTATGTACGAATGCAGTAAGCGCGTTAATACATACACGTATTATTATGTATATTAGTATATACGTTAAAATGCATAGAAGTCCGTACTCGTATGTATACAGGTTAATATGGACATAATTCGATGTACATGTGTATTAATTTACACAGTGAAATAGAAATGCAATAACATAGTAAAATACTAAGTAATAAAATATCAATATATCAATAAATCCAAACATCAAAATAGTAAAATGGTAAACTGATGAAAGATCGAAAAAGTAGAATAGTAAAATTTAAAAATGTAAATTAGTAAAATAAACAAGTGATGAAGAGAGAAATAGTAAAATATCTAGATATCAAAATATCAAAATATCAAAATATCCAAATTTAAAAATATCAAAATTTCAAAATATCAAAATTTCAAAATATCAAAATTTAAAAATTTTAAAATTTTAAAATTTTAAAATTTTAAAATTTTAAAATATCAAAATATCAAAATATCAAAATATCAAAATATCAAAATTTCAAAATATCAAAATATCAGAATATCAAAATTTCAAAATATCAAAATAGTGAACCCTTAAAACAGTAAATTAGTAAATTAACAAAATAAAAAACAGCGATGAAGAGCGAACAAATAAAATACGAAAAGAACTAAATAACCGAATGATAAAACGAGCCAAAAAAAAATGTTAAACCGGCAAACTATTCGTCCGAGAAACCTCCCACGTCCAAACAGCAATATACGTCACCGTAAATACCAAAACCGTGAACGAAATGCCACAAAAGTTAAACGAAGTAACAAACATCGCAATAAGAACAGCGAGTTTATTACATCGCGCAGCAACTAGCAAAGATTTCGCCGCAACGCGGGTGCAGCCAGAGGGTGAGTTTCTAATTTAAAGGAAGGGGGTGGCGCGATATGCATCTCTTGCTTCATGCTCGGCGCGTATCGCGCGTGATCAGCCTGTCGTGGAAGCGGAAATTAATTCCGATTCATAGTTAATATCGTGGCTAATGCGTTTCCAAGTAATTCGATGTACACGTCGTCGCTTATTACGATGGGCGTAAATTGCGCCCCGGTAGTCGCGTTTAAAAGTCAAAACGAATTTCGAACGGGCTACGCGCCGCGTATTTATCGGCTTTCATTCTTGGTTAACTGGTATTTATCGTGATATAAAGCTCTGACCATTCGCGAGCTGGCAACCAACTTTTTCGCATCAAACATCGCACCGTTTTCGACCGCTTTTAATGCGCCACACTCCGCAACACTAGGACTCCACGTTCCACAAATTCGATCAATTTTATTAATAACTTTATTACTATTTCGTTCGATAAATTCCGTTCATTATATATCACGATACACCGGGTCAGAAAAATCGAAAATCCATGGAGTTACAATCTTTGCCACCGACAGCAAAATTTATATCTTTTGCTCAACAACAGAAATACATCGATAATAAATATTTATAAATATTTTTCCTCTCGAACCTTTACCTGGTAATTTTTTCCCCGAATTTTTCCCCGGTGATTTAACAAATTGTACGTTTTTTGTGCAATTTTTTTGACATAACGTCTCCTTTTCGTAAATGAAATTTCTATATTCATCCTGCTTCTACACTAAATAGTACACGTTAAAACTATTTCTATAGTATACAGTGAATGTTAACACTATTTCTATAGTTAGTCAATTTTTGTATTGAACAGCGAATTAAATGCGTGCTCAATGTTTAATTAAAACAAGAATCTAAATTGTATCGATTTTCCACCCCTGAAATGCCCCCGCTCTTCTACAGAAACTTATAAACATTTTTCCATAATTTGAGAAGTTAAAAATCCCTTTTAACAGCCTCGATTTTAAGGACAGAATATTTTACTATTTGTACACGTCAGCGAACAAGGGTTTTCGGTATTTTTGTAACGCGATACCGCGCCTTCTGACAAATTCTGGCTAAAAGCTTTCGGTCCGGTGGAATATCCCTTTTTTTTTTTTAAATCGAGTTTGGAAACTGTTGCGCACACTACAAATTCAGTTCGCTTAAAATTAAATTTTTTGCACATTCATGCTCCCTTTCTTATTTTGTTGGAGAATTTTCAACTTGTGCCGAGTTCGAAACTTCATCACGGTGTTACATGCCCTGGTAAAATTTAGTTAGAAATCCCTAACGCGCCGCCACTACGTTTCTCCAAGTTTCTCGGTAACGAAAAATACGTGAATTCGTCTGCTGGCAGAAAAATAATATTTCTGGTTATACACGAATGTTGAACATTCATTTCGTATTATGAAATATGGAATTTAACAATTTTCGCGTAATATGCAGTTTGACAATATTCATGTAATTTCGACATTGAAAAGTATTAATAGTATATGAAGTTTAAAACTATTTATATACTATGGAGTTTGACAATATTCATATAATATGAAGTTTGACAATATTCATAAAATACAGAGTTTAAAAATATTCATATAATATGGAGTTTGAAAATATTCGTATCATGTGGGGTTTTAAAAAAATTCGCGTAATTTAGAATTGAGAAAGAATTCGCACAATGGGAAATTTTTAGAAATTCGTACAATGTGAAATTTACAGAAAATCGCACAATGCCGCGTTTAGAAAAAATCGTGTGATTTAAGCTTTTAAGAAATCCTACGTTTATAAAAATATAGATAAATCGTGCATTTTGTAAAAATGAACTAAGGTTAATAAATTCAGGTTTCAGAAGATATAGAAATTAAATGCACGAAATATGATTTAGTATACATTGGTAAGAATTATTCAAATGACGATTATTTAAATATTATTCAACGTAATAATTTTATTATCCTTATTAAATGTAATAAAAAATATATAGTACCATATGATTCGATGAAGTGCAACAACGAAGTTAACCTGATTCAAATCAACACGTCATTACCCAATTAGTTTTTTAACTTAAAAATGTTCTTTTTAAATTACCCAAATATGCAATTAAGCCGAATTCGCCAAAAGACTTCGCTCATCGATCACCGAGTTTTCGACAAACTATTTTACACCGTTTTTTCTTTCAATGGTTTCGGAACGATAGAAACGTATCCGCGTGCAAAATTACTACGTGGATCGAAGTAATCAAAGTTTCGCAAGAAGGGAATAACATGAAACGCCCCCGATCGGAAGTAAGACTAACAACAGCAGCCCGAGACGAGGTTCCTCTTTAATTACAGCCAACTGCCTCGATCGGGTTTCCGCGGTTCCTCAAACAGAGAGAGCTTCTCTTAACAGTAATTTTCGCTCGTCAGAAATTCCTCCCTCTATCTTGTTAAACCGAGTTCAACTTATGTAAAAATATTTTACGCGCACGTTTCACTCCGTTACAATAGGACTTCTTGCACTTTGACGATTCGAGGCGATATCTTGTTTACAAATTTACATTTTACCGACAACTTCTGAACTGGACTAATAACTTCACGTTTATGCAATAATTATGGTCTCTTGCTATATCGTCGTGGAACTGTGGCATTTGACCATGAATTTTGCAGTGGAAGGTTTATTTTCGACAATTTCCGCGCTTTTTCGTTCATCTTCGTTTATCTTCGTGCGTCTTGGTGTATCTTGGTGCACCTTCGTACACATTGACGCATCTTCGTGCATCTTCGCGTATCCTCGTGCATCTTCGCGTATTTTCGTGCATCTTTGTACACCTTGATCTACCGTCGTACATCTTAGTGCAGCTTCGAGCATCTTCGCGTATCTTCGTGCGTCTTCGTGCATCTTGGTGCATCTTCGTACACTTTGACGCATCTTCGTGTATCTTCGCGTATCCTCGTGAATCTTCGCGTATTTTCGTGCATCTTTGTACACCTTGATCTACCGTCGTACATCTTAGTGCAGCTTCGAGCATCTTCGCGTATCTTCGTGCGTCTTCGTGCATCTTGGTGCATCTTCGTACACATTGACGCATCTTCGTGCATCTTCGCGTATCCTCGTGCATCTTCGCGTATTTTCGTGCATCTTTGTACACCTTGATCTACCGTCGTACATCTTAGTGCAGCTTCGAGCATCTTCGCGTATCTTCGTGCGTCTTCGTGCATCTTGGTGCATCTTCGTACACTTTGACGCATCTTCGAGCATCTTCGCGTACCTTCGTGCTTCTTAGTACAGCTTCATGCACCTTCGTACACCTTGCTGCATCTTCGTGCATCTTCGCGTATATTCGTGGATTTTCGTGCACCTCCGAGTACCACGATAGCAGGTATGCGATTAGTACTATGAAGGTAGCTAACAAGAATTTGTTTGTATTTTCTATACCGATTGTAATATAATTCATGCGGTGAAGTTACACTTTATTGTATATTATATAGGACAAGTTAGTGAAGAGTATCTTTTCTAGCTTCTCTGATTTTGAAGATATTTTAGGTGACAGTTTTTACTAGCACCATGTATATAGTACAAGTATACTAATGTTGTAATATAATTTATACGAATGATTCATGAAACAGATACATTTTTGTAAATATTGTGCAAATAGCAAGTACATAAACTTATGTAGATATTATATAAACACCTCAATAAATATACAAGCTTATATAAGCAATATACAAATACTTTAACACGTCCATAAATTCATATAAACATTATAAAAATACATTGCACGATACTTTACGCAGATACTTATTATAAACACGCAATCTACATACAAATAAAAGAAATCAGATTTTCACATCTTTCAATGAGATCAACGCAATTTCGACGTCGTTTCAAAACTCGATTTTCCTGAACGGTCGATATTTCCCCTAGAATTCTAGGAGATAATCAAGGATTCGACGAAGAAGTTATCGTCCCAGAGGTAAGTTATCGCCCCTCGTCGAAACATTCATCGAGGATTAGCGGCCACCTTCGCGCAGCCTCGATCGATATCTCGATTCATCGAAAGATCCTTGAGGAGGAGATTTTCTAGAGATCCTCGAAACTCGTCTTCGAACTACCTTTGAACTGTCTCGAAAACTATAGCGATTTTCTAAAGTCCGGTAAAAAAAAAACGATCGCGAGTCCCGAAGAAAAATCCTCGGACGATAGGCTTATCGCGGCTCTTGCCAACAATCTCGAGGGTTATTGCCGCTCCTTAGCGAATCTTCGACGAGCTTATCGCCGTTCTTGCGAACCTCCTTTTTCGAGCTGCTAGAAAACGATCGCAGTTTACCTGCTTTCGAACGTTGCCGTTGTGCTTCGTTAACGTTTGTATTTCTTTTAATAATGGTGACACGCTTGGATTTTAACTATCGAACGATTTATTTCATTTTTTTCGTACCAATAGAGAATTTTCTCAATGGAATATAGCTCTTGATAGACACAAAAGAAACGGGGAAAATGTATGTACGCGGAGGAAAAATAAAATTAAAATTAAATGAAAGCACATTATACTTGTATGTCCATATAAGAAGGAAAAATGAAAATAAGATAAAATGAAGGTTTTATAAAATAAAAGTATTGTACATACATATATCACATATGTACACCAGTATGTACATACAAATAGGAAAAATAAAATTAAAATAAAATGAAACAACATTTCAGAAAATGAACGTACATGTGTAACATATACTTATATGCACACATTAGCAAAAATAAAATAAAAACAAAATACTATATTCATTTTTCAAATAAAGTTAAAAGGTAAATTCTTTTTTAACGAATTTATAATAAATATTTATATAATAACAAATTTCATGTATAAAAAAATGACATAAAAACATGCTGCTGCGATAAATTAAAAAATAAATTTGATATTCATATTACGTACAAAAATATGGAAATGAAATTTTTATGTACACGCACGTTCCCCAAAAACGAAATACGTATGAATATTGTACATCGTGAAAGTTTCATATTCTGTTAAAAATTAATGAATGTCATGCTTAATTCATGAATCAAACCATTGAAACCATTAATCATTCAATGGCTATCGCGAGTCTAATTTGTAGCGGATAATATTTTCTGAATAGACGATAAAACGAGGAGAATGAATCGTCGATGGTTTTACTGTTCGTTATGGTTTGTAAAATTTGTAGAGATCGCGTGGAAGAAATTCTATTAGGAACGATAGCGACACCGCAAACACTCTTTCGGAAAGTTAATGCGAAAGTTGAATTTACTTCGTTAAAAGTATAACGACTCGACTTCCATGTTATCTCGAGAGCCACCGTTCAGCTTCCGTCGCCGTATTCTTTTGTACAATGAACGCCGGAAAATCATCTTAACTTGCATTAAGCTATCGGGGAGGAATGCTTTTTCTCCGAAAAGAATTTCTTAATTTCGTCCTTTCTTCGGCTATAACGATTCGCGAAAGAAAATTTTCTCGCTCCGACATTTAATACGGAGTATTCCGAAGTTTTATGGGTCGGGACCTACTTTTCCAAATTGTAATTTCTCCTTCATTCACTCGTTCGAAACGTTATTCCAAGATTTTAGAGTTTCGATATTCTGACTTCGCCGAGTATTAAATTTAATAAAGTTCGAAGCTGAAGTCGCGGGTGGCCGAAAATTGAAACGTTGAATTTACAAAATTTTACAGTACCGAAATTGTATGATAGATGTTAAAAAGTTGGGAAGATCATGAAATTCCCACATTCAAGAAAATCAAATTTCTAAATGTTCCAAAAACATATAGTTCCGAAATTATGAAAATTTTAGCTATAAATTTTAAGTGGCAAAATTGAAACATTCCAGAATTCTAAGTTTCAAAATTCCAAATTTCGAATTTTCAAAAATTTCACTCTTGCACCTGAAAAATATCGAAGTATCAAAATACCAAAACTCTGAAATTCCGAAATTGCAAACTAATCAAACTTCTGAATTTACAAAATAACAAAGTAACAAAAATTCTAAAATTCCAAAATTGCAAACGAACAAAAATTTTTAAATAAAAAATGTAAAAGTACCAAAATTTGAAAACACCAAAACTCTAGCATGCCAAAATATAAAAATTCCGAAATCTTGAAACTGTAATTGTTCCAAACTCCACAAATTCGAAAATTCCAAAAACACCGAAATTTCCGGCGTCCAAGGTTCGATAATTTCCGCTTCTCAAAATTGAAAAATCCAAAATTCGATAAAAGCAATCTACCCTCTATCAGCCATAGCTGCACAGTTACCCATTCCTATGATAGGAATTATTTTTGTTCCCAGTCGTACGTGCAACGCGTTACGAGAAAAAACATGAGAATATTTCACCCGAAAAATAAATGAAACCGGTGAAACAATATTTTCCGTGCAAACTTTCATTTTCGAGAAAATCGCTGTTTACGTGTATTTCGGTAAATTCCGATTCGTCGGTACTCGTCTCCACACGTGTTTCCCATGAAACGTATCTGCAACCATAAGCGTAGCTTCCTTGCTAAAAATATCGAAAATATTTTACAGTCGCAATATCTATACCGATTTCCAATGTATTATTCTCTTTTTTTTTTCAGAACGGTCCTGTGGGTCGGCGAATTTATGGTATCCTATATATTGAAACTACCCTGCCAGTAGATTGTCGGAAAAAGAAATCTTTTTTTCTTCCGAAAGTAAACCATGACACGAAATTGTACTCGATATCTGTCTGCGTATATTGAAATGATCTGCGTTGATTTATCGAGGAACGAGGAAATAAATCACCGTACATCAATAACTAAGTATTTAATGATGTTACAAAATGTGGTTAAAAAATGTTGTACAATTATAAAATTTACTAACTGAACATTTTAACCCTCATATTATAAACATAGTATAGTTTTGGGAACAAAAAGGTAACATCGAAATAGGAGTTAGTAGCGATGGATCCAAGTTGGACTTGAGAACAAACAAGACAGATAGAAACGAACGCACATTACAGTAAATAGAAAAACGCTAGTTCGATACGACATAATCGTTAGTCACTTAGAAATCATAGCTAGACCCATGAAACGTCGCATAGTTAGACAGGTAAGAGCTATCTTGGGTGTAGGAAATAAACAATGTCAAAGTCAGCGTAGAAAGAGTCGTATTAGTTCCCGAATTATTTGGGTGGTCCATAGAGCCTATCAGGTTGTTTCACCCCCGTCAAGACTACCCTGCCGAGGTCACATCGAAATAGGAATTAGTAGCGATGGATCGAAGTGGAATTGAGAACAAACAAGATAGATAGGAACGAACGCACATTACAGTAAATAGAAAAACGCTAGTTGAATACAACATAATGGTTAGTCACTTAGAAATCATCGCTGGACGCACAGGATATCGGATAGTAAAACGGTAAAATAGTGAAGCCCGGTTGTTACACGAACCGGTTCGTAGAGTAACGATTCCGTGGTGTGTAAATAATGTGGAGCGATACCGCGGTTCAATTCGCAGTCCACACCGCGTACGAAAGTCGGTACACGGTGTTACAGAGGGTTTCAAAAGTGCCGGTGAGTTGGTGGTTGGTGTTGTGCGCGCGGCCATTCTCGCCGGCGTTCTAATATAGTCGTGGTCCCCGCATTTTCCGCTCTATATAAGGATTTCCAGCGACGCCTGCAACGCCAGCGTCGGGGCGGTGGATTATTGTGCGGACGAAACGAGTATTGCGCTGCAAATGACAATTTGTTAGAGTTCCCCGGGCGTTCTGTGAACCCCACCCCCCACAACCCACACCCCCGGTTCGGTCTCACCGCCGCCAAACCCGCCACCGCCATACCCCCGGCACCCTGGCTACGTTCAGCCAGCGGCAACCAGCTTGTCCTGGAAATATTTCAGGAGCAGCTCTCGGTTCTTGGCATCGTACGTTTCGCGAAACAGGAGGGTACGAGAGGGTGTTTGTTGCGGCCGCTCGAAACGCGACGGGAACGCCATCGCCGTTTCGAATTCTGCTTCTTTTGTCTCCTTTCTGCGGACGCGATTTCGTTACCGAACGAACTATTAATTTTAAGAGGTTTGTACAGGTGACACCGGTTTCGGTGTGTTTCATTTCCGCGGTAGTTGACTGACTCTTCCTGCGTTAGGCCATGTACTATATGGTTATTAAATTAAACCATATGTAATATTTTATGGTTATTAAATTACGCTATATACTCTATGATCATTAAATTAGACTATATTTAATGGTTATTAAATTAGACCATGTACTATATGGTTATTGAAGTGGGACTGTTTGATATCTTCAGGAATGAGAAGTATGGGGGTTGATGTGGATAGCAAGGATTCAGGTACGAGGTCTCTTTCGGTCTCTGAATAATATTTAAATACCTGTTGCTAAATATGATTATTTATAATTGTAGTTGATTTATATGTATATCCACAGGTACGATTATTTATATGTTGCTAGATATGATTATTTATAGTTGCAGTTATGTATATGTATATCTATTTCGACGAATCTAAACTGAACATTTCTGAATCAAAAAAGGTACAATGACGAATAAAAGATCTTTGTTCTGTTCGCTTAGGAACGACGATATCGGGCAATATAGGAATAAATAAATATCAAAGCGAATATTAATGGAGGCAACTGTAGACGTCGCGGGTCCAATATGATAAGGACGTATTTTAAGGTTCGATGAGCATCGGTTTTCCTCCATCTTCTTGTACAACCGACATACCGCATTCTTCCACGGTACCTCTCAATATCGGCGAGTTCAATTGATCGTAACCCATTTTATATATTGGAGCGGTAAAAATGTCGCGTTTCCTTTTTTCCCCGTTCCTCCAATCTCGAACGACCTCCACCTTTGGCCACCTTCCTCATTCTTTGCCTTCTGCGTCTTTCGTCTTCCGTTTCTACGGCGAAGTTACGTTTTTTTTTTTTTGCTCTCTCTCTCTCTTTTGTTCGTTCAACGTTTCCTCCTTTCGATTCGTTGTCTTTCTCGCGAACATTCGGGATAGATACTAGAGACCACGAAATCTTTCGAGGGGGAAACGAACGATTGCGCTGGAAGGAATCCAATAAACGCACTCCATTGTTGCTCGTAGCTATGGCTAATTGCGACAGCCGGCGAATTCCATGGAAAACCGAACTCGGGGATGTGTCTTTGAGGTAAGACATCACCCTCCTCGATGACTGTACTTCGGAAACTAAAGATTTTCTTACGTTCTTTCGCTTAGAGTGCTCCAGTGAACTTTTCTCGACCATACATTACTGATGTACGAAGTTCACGTATGACATTGACGTGTGGGATTAATGTATGGCACTAACGTATGGGATTAACGTACGTCATTCACGTATAGGATCAACGTATGGGATTAATGTATGTCATACATGGACATAATTAACATATGAGCTTAATACATATATGATACATATGGACAATTAACATGTGTCATTCAAGGATAGGATTAACATATAGGATTAATGTATGATACTCATGTATAGAATGAACGTATGAAATAATGAAATTGCTACATCTTTTAATTTATGAGTTCGTAGATTTGACTAATGATTTGAAATGATCAAAGTTTTCATTTTTATAATAGCATGTACTATATACATATGTACAAAATTAATGTATAGACATATACGAATAAAACGTATGACACATGGACATATGTATCTTCATAAAAGAAACATATACGTCTCATTCATATGTCCGTACAAAAAAGATATGTTTGTCATGAATGTCTATACAAAAGAGACATCTTCGTCATATATGTATGTGTTCACAGAAGAGACATCTGTGTCATATGTCTGTATAAAAAGGATATCTATGTGCCCTTTGTGTCTACACAAAGAAGACATCAACGTGTCATACATGTCTATACAAAAAATCCACGTGTCACACATATGGAAACGAAGAAGACATCAACTTGTCATACATGCGTAAATATAAAAAGGATCGACGATTCATATATGCCTATGCAACGAGACATCGACACAAAAGGTTCGAAGCTGACGGCAGCATACGAGTTAATTTTCACCTTGTCCGAACGCAAGAAGAAGGCGAAAGAGATTCGAAGGAGCAAAAAAAAGAAAGAGTGGTTCCAGAAACGGAACGGGAACTCCGTACGCTCGATTACGTCAGTAATCACGATATTCGTGGCATCAGCAACCAGTTACCGAGATTAAATCAATCAACTAAGAGGTTCGAAGCGATAACCTGTTTAAAAGCGGCCATAGATCGAGACGGGTGAAGAAGCAGAAGGAAGAGAATGAAAGAGAATCGGCACGAAATCGAAGGTGAGCCAATCAAGTATCGATATAAGAGGAATTAAGAGGTCGGAAAAAGTAGGAGAGAAACGCCGAAAAAAAATTTCCCCGTGAATTTCATCCAGCCCCATTTCGCCCCATTCATCCACAAAAGAGTCTTATCGATACGCTATTCGTTCAATGCCCGGCCCAGCCCCTCCGACCGCCCCTTGCCCGGTCGTATACTCGTTAATGCCCGCGCTCAAAGAGTTGGATGACCTAAAAGGTTCCGTTGCCAGAGCTCGGTGAATGCATTCCATTAAACGAAGGCCAATGAAAAATTCACTCGGTAAACAAGAAGAAAGCGAGCCAGCAGAAGCTTCCCGAAACACAAAAAGGGGGGCGGTATAGCGGGAGGGAAAAAATAATAGAAAAGGATCATGGACGATTCCCATTTCTTTGTGATCGTTGAACCTTCTGAGAACAGAATCCAACCTGGCCCCATCCTCCTTCCATTTCTCTCGGCTCGACAACGATCACGGATAGAGGAATCCAATAAACTCGCCTCTCTGTGTCGTTGCCACGAATCAACCACCCCCCTCTGCCTTCCACCCTCGGCTAATTACAAGAGAACACCGATTCGTCTCGAGGAACGATCGAATTTTACTCGGGCACGCTCTGTTACAAACGTAACTCGATGCCGATACGACGTGCTACGTCGACAGCCGTTACATCCACGCATTTTGTAATTAACAACGGGGCTTCCGAGAGCTGGACGCGTGTTCGGGGGTGGGACGGGTTTGGGGTTTCTCTCACTCCCGAATTCCCAAATTTCCAAATCCACACATTCCAAAATTCGCAACATTCCGAAATTTTCACATTTTCAAAGTTACACATGCCCAAATTTCCATATCCCCAAACTCTCAGATCCCGAAATCCCTACATCCCCGAATCCTCGCACTCCCAAGTCCCCACATTCCAAAACCCTCAGCATTTCCAAATTTTCACGTTTTCAAAGTTACACTGTCCTAAATCTCTACCTCCCCAAATCCCCACTTCCCGAAATTCTCACATCCCCAAATTCCTAAATTCCCAAACCCCCATATCGCCAAATTACTAAATTCCCAAATCTTTAAATCCCAAAATTCCTAAATGCCAAACCTATAAATCTCCAAATTCTCAAATTCCTAAATCTCCACATCCCCAAATTTCTAAATTCCCAAACCCCTAAATCCCCAAATTCCTAAATTCCAAACCTTTAAATCCCCAAATTCCTAAATTCCAAACCTTTAAATCCCCAAATTCCTAAATGCCAAATCTTTAAATTCCCAAACCCAAAAAACCCCAAATTCCAAAATTCCGAAATCCCTAATTTCTAAATCCCCAAAACCTAAAATTCCTCCAACTCACAAATTTGCAATCTCCAAAATTCGAAACATTCATAAACAGAACTTCCACACATCCTAAACCCACAAATCACGAAATCCCCAGCTCCCCAAACTCCCGAGTCCCCATAAATTTCCACACTCCACGATTCTATTACACTCCCAAATCCACAACTCCTAAAATTTCCAAAATAAATCCATCGAGACGCAACCCAACCATAACCGCAAAAAATCTTGCCATCGCAAGATCATCCCCTCGGACTCGAAATAGGCGTAAACACTGTGCAACATTAAATTCCCCCAGTCAAACGCGACATTTTCTCATAAACTTCCCTCTTACGCTCTCTTTAACATCGTTTAACGAAATTTACGCGAACGCCAGGATTGTAGAACAAGCGACAAAGCAAAAGTTACGATTCTTGGCAGGGAATCGCTCGTGTCCGAGTAGACGATGTGTTTTTTTTTTGTTCCACCGAATCCCCTTCTGTCTCCGCTGTTGCACTCGAGCAACGTTCATGCTTGTACGCTCGCTGCTACTTGGACACCGTAGTCGACTCGAACATGCTCGTAAGTATCGCAAGAAGGAATGGGGTACACGTCGATTGAAAAACTTTCCAACTCGTCGAGTTTAACCGTGGCTACGTGTTCGATGGATCGAAGAAATCGTTACGCGCACCTATGTACCTACCTCCTTCGGGATTTTTCAATATTTTTATTTACTGACCGCGCTCTGTGCTGCCGTGGATGATTTTGTTCGGAATGCGACATGGGATCTGATATTATAGCGATTTGGAGGGGTGAATGGTGGGTGGATATATGTTAAGTGGATTATAGGGAAATTTATGAAGCACGAGCTAAATTAGAATTAGTAGATATTGAACTACCACGTGTTGGGTTACCATGCATTGAGTTACCACGCGTAGAGTTAGCACGCATTCAATTACCAAGTGCCGAATTACTACGATCCGATATTACCACGCGCTGAATTATCACGATTCAATATTACCACGCGCCAAATCACCACGATCCGAATTACCACGCGCGGAAGCATCAGAATCCAAACTACGACGCGCTGAAACCACAACGCGCCGAACCACCAAGGTCCGAATTACCACACGCCGAAGTACCATGATTCGATGTTACCACGCGCCGAATTATCAGAATTTGGTATTACCACGCGCCGAATTACCACGCGCCGAACCACCAAGATCCGAATTACTACGCGTCGAACCATCAAGATCCGAATTATCACGCGCCAAACCACCGACGTCCGAATTACCACGCGCCGAACCACCAAGATCCGAATTACCACGCGCCAACTCCACAAGATTCGAATTACCTCGTGCCGAATCACTACGCGTTAAATTATCAGAAAATTTCACATTTTCCATTGTATATTTTTGTATTATATCCCGCACGCAAGTTTCGCGTTCATTAAACCGAACGTCAACATTAAATCGCTCGCAGAGAGAATCGATTTAGCCGGTTGATCAAATAAATTATGTGACACGCTCGGTGAACGCCACTGTACCCACTAATTTCAAGGATAATTAATTCGCTAAATAATGAAGTGCACATAATTGCGTAACGCGTTAAAAAGCGTGCAACATATAGCGATATATTTCATTAAAATTATCAACATAAACCGAAAAGTATATCCGTTCGAATGAATTTCAATTTGTTTGCTGTTTATTTAAAAAAAGTGTTGAAAACTGAACTTTACGAAAGAAATTAAAATAAACACGGTGATTATTAATTCCCCGACGAGACCCTATGGGAAATTTCGCATCCGACTCGAAGTTTTTTCTCGTTAGACGCCGGCCAACTCGCAAATTACTTGAACGCGAATCGGGGACGGTCTAGCGACAGCTTTCTGATCGTAATCTTTTAATTACGCCAACGAACACGTAGACACGGGGGGAGAGGAAAAGGAACGGAGGGAGGGACGAGGAAAACGGCGACGGAAACAGCCCGGAGCCCGAAAGAGTTTCGTGTCGTTCTAATAGAAACCGTGAGACTGTATCGTTGGGGATGCGCCCTTATCCTCGCGGCGATCTGCAACGGCGGCGATAAACGGCGAGATGGAAAAGGCAACGAGAAAAACATATTCATAATGAATGCGTTTCTATCGTTGCCGCATCGAAGTAGATTACAGTGGGTGGGGGTGGGGGGAATTGTTCACGCTCGGAATGACTCGAATCCGTCGCTACGATCACGATATTCCTTTCGCACGGGGGTAAAATGGGGAAAACCACCCTCCAATTAAGTCTAATAACGTCGTTTGTAAGGTGGCTGCGTGAGACTAAATAGATCATCGATAGGTATCGGTGGAAAATTAGACGCCATCGCAAATTAGTTTAGGTTAACCGTGTAACCCGTAATCAACGCCTGCGCTTTCGAGCTTTTTTCTTCTCGAAAATTCTTGCATAGTGAGGCGCTTCTTAGCGTTATTGTCATGTTTATTTTTACTCGCTCGTTATTAGAATCTTCATTCTTACTCGCTCGTTATTGGAATTTTCGTTTTCGCTCAATCGCGATTGAAATTTTCACTTTGCGTCACTCGTTATTGGAATTTTTAGTTTCACTCATTCGTTATTAATTTTTTTACTTTAATTTTTACTTTATTTTATTCCTGATTGGAATTTTTACTCCGAATCGTTCGTTATTGGAATTTTCATTTCACCTCTGTAAGTATTACAATTTTCATTTTGTCTCACCTCTAATGATTGGAATTTTCATTTTGACTCATTCGCTATTGGAATTTCGTTTTTTTTTTTTTTATGAAAATGAGTGACAATTTTCATCAGGTACTTTTTTCTTGATTGAAGAGTACTTTTAAAATTATTTTTAAAAAAATCTAGGAAAAGCATATCGTAGCTCTACGAAAAAACCTATAACATCGACGTAGCAACTCCGACGAAAAAATCGACACCCACCCAACACAATAGCAAATATTCTATCAGTTGATCGGCAAATAATCGACGAAGTTGCAAAGCCGATCGTAGAGGAGGACGAAACAGCGTGCACATCCCCATCGATCTAACTTTCATCGTAGCCCGTTTAATACGGGGCCGGATCCTAATGGATTGGTTTCTACTTTCGCTAAAAATTGATTGCTCGTCGCGAACTCGCGGTTTAATCCAATTAATTTCACGCCATTCGCGACAACCGAACGAAACGGACCGCGTACCGAACCGAATGGAACTCGTTATTCCCGTTTTCGACTTCGATCGTTCGGCAACTGGACGTGCAGCCTCTCGCGACGAGCTACGTGGGGAAAAGTTTCTCGTGTTCGACTTATTTTTCGTCGGAGAAACGTTTCGTACGAACGAGATTCGAAGGGTCAGGTTGGCTGAAAAGAAGCCGCGAACGACTCGGTAAACAAAACGGTACAAAGAGAACGGCGGCAATGTGTTCTCGTTCGGGGTGATTAATCGTGGAACATCGTGGTAGTTTTCGTGATCGAGGATGAATTCGAGGGCAAAGAGGTTTGGGATATTCTGGGGTTGTAAATTTTGGGATTCGGGGTGCGGAGATTTGAAAAGTTTGAGAAAATGTGGAAAGTAGGGGAGAACGGGGCCTGGAAATTGAGAAATTTGGAAATTTAGCAATTTGTGAAATTAGTACGTCCCGAGAAATAATGATGAGGAACCGTGGAAGAAGTTTAATGGAGAACAATCTCCCGATAGCAATTAAATTTCCACATCCCCAAACTCTCAGATCCTCAAATCCCAAATTTACAACATTCCCAAATATCGACATTTCCGAAGTTACACGACCCCTAATTTCCACATCCCCAAACCCTCAGACCCCCATATCTTCACACTCCCAAATCCCCAAATTCCAAAATTCGCAACATTCCTAAATTTCTACATTTCCAAAGTTACACATCCCCTAAATTCCACATCCCCAAAACCTCTGATCCCCCAATTCTCACACTCCTAAGTCCCCAAATTTCAAAATTTACTTTATGGAATTTATTTAAATTCCAAATCCTCATGACCAAATTTAGCAATTTGATGATTTAGAAACTTTCAAAGCTAGGAATTCGAAGATGCAGAGATTCGGGAATAATTATCGCCTAGCGATTTTCAAATACACAAAAATTTTCTAAATAAAAATTCAATGTCCAATAATTCGTCTCATAGTGATTATCAAATATATAAAAATTCACCACGCAACAATTCGGTGTCATAATAATTCATCGCACAGCGATTTCAGGACGTAAAAAAATTCGCGTAACAATTGAACGTTCAGCAATTATCGCGCGATGATTTCAAGGCGCACGAAAATTCTCCGTGTAATAATTACACGTTTGATAATTCGTCTCTCGATTTGTAAGGCAAAAAGAATTCTCCGTTGGCGTAATAACATCTAAAATTTAATAAAACTCGTCCCGAAGGGCGCATCGCAAAAGATTAATTGCGGCCGTGCCGCGTTTCATTGCAGGCCTGACATTATATAAAACGTCGAGAAAATGTTTCAGCTAAAAATCAAAGGTGGTAGGAGCAACGGAAACGTTGCGAACGGTGGCAACGGAAACAATGAATGAATAATGGGCGTGCATCGGCGAGGTGGTTAAACGAGCCAGGTCCGAAAAGCCAGTGCAATTCGCACCTTGGACGAACAAGACGGGCCCCTCGTGAGACTTCGCCAGCGAAAACTGCCACAATGTTACTGTTACGTGTTACGCGATTAATCACCCCGAACGAGAACACGCTGCATCGATAAATCACTGAACTCTCGATTCTCTAGATCGCTACATCTCAAAATTCCTAAGTCTTCCAAATTTCTAAACCTCCGAAATCATAAATGGCTATATTCTCAATTTTCCAAAGTCCTAGTTTTTCATATTCATTTCTAAATTTTTAAATTCTCAATTTGCTAAATTTTTAAACTCGCAATTTGTTAAATTTCTAAGTTCCCAAATGCCTAGTTTTCCAAATTTCTAAATCTACAAAATCATAAATGGCCAAATTTTCAATTTTCCAAATTTCTAATTTTTCATAATTCCTAAATTCCCAAGTTACTTAATTCCCCAAATTTCTAAATTCGGAAATTCTCAATTCGCTAAACTTTTATGTTGCTAAATTTCTAGTTCTCCAAATTTCTAAATACCAAATTTGCAAATGCCTAAATTCTCAATTCGCCAAATATCTACATCCCCAAATTCCTAGTGTTTCAAATTTCTATATCTCCAAGTTCCTAAATTTCTCGAATTTCCAAAGTACGTTTAACTCTCTACACTCCGTAATTTCTTCAACTCCCCAGCTCCTTAATTAATTTACGAAATAGATCAAGAATTGAGTTTTCTAGAAAATGAATTGCAACAGTGTAGGATACGTCACAAATATATTTTTAATTTATTATAAGTAGCAAATAAATGAAAATATATATTCAATATGTTCAATATATTCAATATAATCAATAATCAATATATTCAATATATTCAATATATTCAATATATTCAATATATTCAATATATTCAATATATTCAATATTTTCAATATATTCAATATATTCAATATATTCAATATTTTCAATATTTTCAATATATTCAATATATTCAATATTTTCAATATTTTCAATATTTTCAATATTTTCAATATATTCAATATATTCAATATTTTCAATATTTTCAATATTTTCAATATTTTCAATATATTCAATACATTCAATATTTTCAATGTATTCAATGTATTCAATGTATTCAATGTATTCAATGTGTTCAAAAATATATATTCAACCAAGCTTTCCATCTGAATAATTTACACGATAAGTCGTGGTGGAAGAAATGGTCATCGAAAGCAAGTATCATCGACCAAGGAAAAATAGCGAATCAAAGGGGTGGATCGGAAACGATCCGATAAGAACACCTCGGAAAGTCGAGAAGTCTAATTAACGTTCGAACAAAAAACGCCAGCGTACCTGATCGCTGTTCATGGTACTCGAACAACGACACAATAATTCGAAACGTTGATTGAGAATGTACGAACACGTTCGAAACCGTACGAAAGCAAAACCGATCCCCGACACGTTGTGCACGCTCGAGCGAACGATTAACCAACGTCGAGTGTTTTATTTAATGTCGAGGGCGAAACGGAAGTAATTACGGATCCTTGAACCGTAAAGGAAGGTCTCTAGGAGAAACGGGGTTTGAAAGGGGTGCGGTTACGGGGCTGAGCACGGCCAACCATACGGATAACCGAAGAGCGGAGAGAAACTCGTGCTTGATTGAGCAGGTGGTTAGATAACTTGACCGCCGAGAATGTAAAACGAAAATAGTTCGGTCAAAAGTATAATCCCGGCGTTAATTAATTTCAGTTTCGTTTAAATCCTTGCGGAGATTCGAAACGGTATAGTTTCATTTCTAATTGTATCAGACTCGACGAACGAACGACCATCACATACTTATGAATAATAAAATGAATGTTTAAAAATAATTTGATACATATCGAAAGTTCCACAACTCCAAAGTTACACATCCCCCAATTTCCACATTACAAACCCTCAGATCCCAAAATCATTACACTCCCAAATTCACGCATTCCCAAATTTCGACATTTACAAAGTTACACAGCTCCAATTCTCTACCTCCCCAAATCCTCACATCCCCAAATTCCTACATTCAGAAATCGACACATCCCCAAATCCCAACATCCCCAAATTCCCATATTCCCAAAATCCCGATATCCCCCAATCTCCACATCCCCAAATCCCAACATCCCCATATTCCCAAAATCCCTATATCCCCCAATCTCCACATCCCCAAAATCCCTACATCCCCCAATCTCCACAACCCCAAAACTCCAGAATTCAAATCCTCGCATCCCCAATTTTCCACATTTCCAAAATTACACAGCTCCAAATCTCTACCTCCCCAAATCCTCACATCCCCAAATTCCTACATTCAGAAATCGACACATCCCCAAATCCCAACATCCCCAAATTCCCATATTCCCAAAATCCCTATATCCCCCAATCTCCACATCCCCAAAACTCCAGAACCCAAATCCTCACATCCCCGATTTTCCACATTTCCAAAATTACACAGCTCCAAATCTCTACCTCCCCAAATCCTCACATCCCCAAATTCCTACATTCAGAAATCGACACATCCCCAAATTCCCATATTCCCAAAATCCCTATATCCCCCAATCTCCACATCTCCAAAATCCCTACATCCCCCAATCTCCACATCCCCAAAACTCCAGAATCCAAATTCCGCACATCCCCAAATTCCACATCCTCAAGTCCCCATATCCCCATATCCTCATTACCCCAAATTCCTAAATCCCCAAAGCTTTAAATCTCCAAATTCCTAAATACCAAACCCTTAAATCCCATTAATTCGCGAGGCAGGATTTCGATGAACAACCCGATTCGATCGGAACGAAAGGGTGGTATATCGTTCGTCCCGAGCAATAATAATCAGGAACGTTCCGTGGAAAAAGTGCAATGGAAACCGCATCAATCTCCCGATGGCAATTAACGGGCGGTCGACGTAGCATTCGACTTTAAGGCCACGAATCGAATCGAATGGGATCGAATGGTATCGACGTGAAACGCGTTTGCGGCCAGGCCGTATTCGCAGGATCAAAGGTGGTTTTCGCGTTCCCTCGGGAGGCACGATTCGCGGCCATAACGTCATTTGCCAAACAATCGGCTGCCGGTGTTCCGGTGCTCTTTCTGCTGGATCTGTCGCGGCTACGTTGGCCAGCTAACGTCGGCCACCGACTCGTTAGAACCGCAACGCGTAAACGAGTTAAAAACCCCCTCATTTTCGCTCGCGGACCTACGAAATTACGCTATCCAGGTACACTATGCGGCTGTTGCCGTTGGCCGATTCAATTTGTGCATTAGCCGCGACGCAGCCCAATGGATCGTTTCGGTGCAAATAAAACGGAACAAAAAGAAATTAGGGATGCGACACGGTTACTCGAGGCTCGGACACGATACGTTACGCTTCGCGCCCCCACCATTCACATGTGGACACGTATCGTGCGCGGGTTTCGATGAGCGAATTCGTGATACGTCGTTGGATTTTATTGGAATGGCCATTTTCATATCGTTTAACGCGGTTTCGTTTCAATTTTGGTTAACTGCACCATGATTTTTGGGACGATGGGAAATTTGGGGACTTGGATGTTTTGGCTTTTGGGAATTTGGGCATTTTGAGAGAGGGCAATTTGGGGATCTTGAAAATTGGACGAATAGGGATTTGGAGTATACGGGTCCGAGGGTTTACAGGTTTGCAAAATTTTGGGGTTGGAAATTTAGAGATTTGGGGCTGAGGAGTCTTGGAACATTTGGGGCTTGAGTATGTGATAATTTGGGGATGTAGAGATTCTCAAGGTTGAAAATTTGGGAATTTTGAAGTTTGAGGGTTTAGAAATGTGCGAAATTGGCACTTTGAGAATGCAGAGATTTCGGAAAGTGAGGATTTCGAAATTTAAATATTTGACGAATTTAGCTATTGAGATCGAGAAATTTGGGAAATCGGGGATTCTGTAATTTAGAAATTTTGGAAACTTAGAAATTTGATAAACTAGAAATTTGAGGATGTAGAGATTTAGGGAATTGAGAATTTGGCGATTTAGAAATTTGGAAATGTCGAGAATTAAAAGCTAACAATTCGGTCCGTTAGGAGTTTGGAAAATTGGGGATTTGGAAATTTGAGAATTTAAAGATTCAGAAATTTGGGGATATAGGAAATTAGGATTTTAAAAACTAGAAGTCATAGAAATTTCAAAATAGGGGGGTATGGAGATTTAGCAATTAGGTATTTGAAGTTACAGGTTTTGTGACTTTAGTGATTTTAAAATTTGACGATTTAAAGACTAAGTTTTCTGACATTTGTAAATTTGAACATATCAAGATTTCGAAATTCAAGTACACTACACTCAACATATAAGTAAAAGATTCTTTCCTCACTCGTTCACACAACATTGCACAATTAAAAGATAAACCTTACAAAAAATACTTTCACAAAACTCTTGACCTACGATCCCACTCGACATAAAAAAATTAAAACACGAATCATTTTGCAAATACTCCTTTATTCGAAATAAAGTGCAACGTTAAATTGCGAAAATGGAGTGTGTTAATGAGCGAGCACGAGAGATTCGAGTTAAACGAATCGATTAAAAAAGAAGGGTGACACGGGAAATCAGACAGAAAAGAATAGCAAGACCGGGACACGGTAGTTTCGTTTACTAATTAATCCTTGGGGAACCGAGTCGTTCCTGGTCGAACACGAATTTTCTGCCATCCCACTTTGCGTTCCAGTCGGCATAATTACACACATTGTACCAGTCGATGCCGGAAACGCGTGACACACACGGACAACTGGCCGTCATACGGTAATTAATTAGATTTCGTGTGATCCGCGCGACGGCATAACACAGAAACTCTAAATTGATTTTTCGGTTAATTATTTGTCGGAGCACGCGGAAGCCACAGGTTGGTGTGCCTTATTTAGCGTTTTATTCGAACGATCGAAACAAACACGAAAATATGCGATGGACGTCATACACATTCATAACTGTATTTATTAGATTTTTTTATCGAGGAACAATATTTATATAATGACATATGGTGCAAAAAAACTTTTAACTCTTCAATGATACTCGAATGTGAATATTCACATATGTGGAATTTTCTGAAATCGTCAAAGATTACATATGTGATATACAGGGTGTCCCATTTAGGGGACATTGTAAAAAATCTCGAAGACCTATGATTTAATAAAAACAAATAGTCATGTGTAATATCTCGAGTGAAATAGGTTTACTAATTTTTTACTCCATGGATTACTTCAAGATTATTTCAAGGTCCTGTCTTTTTTTATCCTAAACCCATATTTTTTATTTCGGACAATTCTACGTGAAAAAATGCACGTCTCTCGATGGATACATTTTGTTGTAAGTTCGATGCTTCTTAAATTATTTTGCGATACATTATTCTCCCTGTCTAGTGTAATGATAAACATACCTGTTACGATTGTGTTTATATTTTTGAATTTTTTTCTTTATATTTAGAAAAACTATATTTTTGGCATAAACAAAAAATCAACCAGATATTTTAAGAAATTTATTTATCGATCAAATATTTTCAGAAAGTATATATCTTAAGATATTGAGGGAAATGTTGTCCAACTTGTAAAAGTATTTGATACATAAATTGACAAGCCACTCAGTGGAGTTGAAATAAAAAATGTGGCAGTTAATGGGTTAATTTAATAAATAACGATACGAAATATTCTTAAACAAACTTTCTGAAATAACAATAAGCAATGTGTTCATGAACGTATATACAAATATATACCCAAATCTGACAAGAGATAAAAAAGAAACGTATATTTTGACGATTCTCGAAGTACCCTCGAGTAATAAATCTATTCCTATCGAGTATCCTTCACGAACGAATCTAATTTCCTCCCTTATTTTAGAGAGTTGGGCGCCATCATTACCGTAGAATATTATTTTCCATACAATTACGCGAAATTTCAACGAAATCGGGATGTGCAAGCTTCTCGGAAATCGTTATCGAATCTAGATTCGATAAAATATAAAAACAGGATAATTTCGGTACTCACCTATCTCCTGATTGGTGATCCTGCCACGGCAAAGTGTGGAAGCTGCAAGGAGCAGAAGGAGGGTGATCGTGTTACGAAGGTGGGCTGCCATCTCATCCCTAGGCATCTCGACCGCTGCACGTCGATATCACGTCACGTCACGTTACGTCACTCCGGCTCACGACACGCCAACTCGTTCGTTCGATCGCGTATTCGCGTGTCCCTATCTCACGCGGATGTTCGTTTCGGGAGAACCGCAGGGTTTCCTCCACTTCTCTTTTTTCCCGTTTTTTTTTTCCGACGGATCTCCACCACGGTTCCCTTTTCACCGAGTTAACTCGCCCCGGCCTCTCTCGAAAGCTCCCTCTCCGTTTTTTCCTGTTGCCTTCTCGTCGATCGCTGCCACTTCCTTTCTCGCCCCGTTTCCGTTCGGCCGCTCCACGATTTTCCGCAACCTTCGGGACAGAAAATCAACTTGTCAGCTACGACGATACCACGACGGACCCGGGATCTCGTTCGGCTCCTTCGACGAACGAACGAACGAACGATCGATCGGACGCGACTGGCTTTTATGGAATTCAATTGATAACATGTGATGAGCTCGCGACGATCGATCGATCGTGAACGAGCGTTGCGACATCCTTCGGGGGAATCGAATTAACCCTCTCGACCCCGGCTTCTCTTTCTGTTCCGATTTTCTTCGTGGACTGCTTTCAGAAAACGATAGTCCCGTGCTCGTATCGAGCTAGAAACACTTTTGACAATTTGGTTAAATTGTCGGGGGGTTGGAAGGGGTTGGATTCTTATACGAGGAGTTTTTATGTAACTCGATTTGAATGAGATGTAAGAAGACAATATGAAACGAGGGATTGTTCAGGAATTTATTGCTTTTATCTTGTGAGCGATATAAGAAACGCAAATTTTGTATGAAGACTGAATAAATCATCTACAAATAATGTTTTATTTGAGTGAATATGCATCTTCACTCTGTATTTACATCACAAAGATTTTAGTAATTTAACAAATTTATATTATAACCTTTGACGGTGAATAAATTTGGATACATATCTTGAATGTAATAGCAATATCACAATCATCCCCTCAATTCAGCAAACTTACATACAGTAAATGAGTTTTGTAAATAAAATTTGTCAATTTGGGGATTTAACAATTTTTTATTTTGGCGATTTGTCAATTTCGGAATTTGAAAATGTGGAGTTTTGAGAAGTTGGAGATTTTAGAGTTTGGGGATTTGAGAATTTGGGGATTTGAAAATTTAGGGGTTTGAGAAGTTGGAAATTTTAGAATTTGGGGATTTGAAAATTTGGGGGTTTGAGAATTTGGGGATTTAAGAATTTGGGGATGTGTGAATTTGGGGATTTGAAAATTTGGGGGTTTGAGAATTTGGGGATTTGAAAATTTGGGGGTTTGAGAATTTGGGGATTTGAGAATTTGGGGATGTGAGAATTTGGGGATTTGAGAATTTGGGGATTTGAGAATTTGGGGATGTGAGAATTTGGGGATGTGAGAATTTGAGGATTTGCGAATGTGGGGATTTGAGAATGTGGGGATTTGAGAATTTGGGAATTTGAAAACTTAGGGATTTGAGAAGTTGGAAATTTTAGAATTTGGATATTTGAAAATTTGGGAATTTGAAAATGTGGGATTTGTGAAGTTGGTGATTTTAGAATTTGGAGATTTGACAATTGGGGAATTTGACAATTTGTAGATTTGGCAATATGGGAATTTGACAATGTAAATCTGCATCTAATATCCTGAATATCCTGAGTCTAATTACAATATCACTAGCAACCCCACTTCAACAAATTCGCACCCTTCGAAATCGCAAAACCAAAGCAACGGATAAAAAACAAAATGGTGTACTCGAACGCGATAAAATTCCCAGATGGCAATCCGCGTATCGCGAACGTTCGACAAACAATTTCGCGATATCGTGGACGGGGGGCGTTGGGGTCCCTAGACGGAGACTGACAAAAGGGTAAGTTGAAAACTCGTTATCGCGAGATTCGCGAACGAACGCGTCGCGACGCACTCTGGTCCCATTCAACGTTCATCTTTTCGCGTGGCAGAATATCGCGAGCCACGATATCGAGCTGCGAACGTTAACGCGTGAATTTCACCGGATCGCGCCACCAGTCATGCACCCTCTGCAACGCACCCCTGCGTTATTCACCCTGTTTCGCGTCCAACCCGTGTCCCAAACGCATCTCCTCCCTCTTCGCGAATCCCATTCTGCTGATTTTCCTTTCTCGCGGTACCAACCTTTCGTATTCGTTTCCAACAACCATCGCGTCCACCCTCTGCCCACCCCTTCGACCAATGTTCGTTCGCTGCTGACGTTACGCGTTCGTTGTAATCGAATCCTCTGCTTTTTTTTGCACTTTTCGCGATTCGTATTACTACGGCTTCCGGGACTGGGTGGATCGAGTTTTCTAGGGAATTCTGAGAGATTTCGGAAATATGGAAATTTGCAGAGTTTGTGGAGAATGTGGATATTCGGGAAATGTGGAGAATTTGGGGAATGTGGCAGTTTGGAGAAGTTAGGGAATACGGAAATTTGGATATTTGGGCAGTATAGATATTTGGATAGTTGGGAATTTTGAAGTTTAAAAATTCGGAGATTTTGAGATTTGAAAAGTTGGAAACGTTGAAATCGGGAGGATTATAAATTTGAGAACTTGAGGATTTTTAACTCGCAGAATTTGGAGGCTGACGAATTCTGGGCTTGTGAATTTTGGGGTTGAAAAATTTGAGAATCTAAGAATTCGTGTTTAACAATTTGGTAATTTGAGAATTTGGGGATTCGAAAATTTGGGAATTTGAGAAGTTGGAGATTTTAGAATTTGGGGAGTTGACAATTTGGGGATTTGAGAATTTGGAAATTTGAGAAGTTGAAGATTTTAGAATTTGGGGATTTGAGAATTTAGGAGTTTGAGAATTTTGGGGTTTGACAATTTGGGGATTTGACAATTCGGGGATCTGGTAATTTGTGGTGTGAGAAATTTAAAATTGAATAATTTGAAGATTTAAGAATAAAATAAAATAAAATAAAAATTCAATAATGGTCATATTTCATGGCTTATCGATGTCATATCCAGAGGTCATTTTCAACTTTTTCATTTTACATTAAATGGAACACATTTCTTAAACAATTCGCAGAATATTATTTATTCAGTAAACAATCGTGAATATTTGTGTTTAAGTGAATCAAGTTAAGAGAATCAAGTTTTAACATACAATAGTATACACGATAGAAACGAGTGCATACCTGCGTGTGTATCAACGACGAGGTAAAGATATCGGGGTTTATTCATTACTTGATCAATCAATATCGAGTTCTCGAGTAAACAGTACGACATTATTCTTGCGAATATCTCTCGATTCCAAACTTGCCCCGAAACTTTCAACGGGATCCTGTATCAACATTTCCATTCACAGCAATCAGTGTATCCCAAACGTTTGCATCCTCTTCCATAGAGCCACACTCAAACTCGATCGTCACGGTTGTTCAGTTTTGCCAAATACCACTTTGCATCACAAAGTCTCTTACCAAAACCTCCTCTCCTCTCGTTCTCCCCACTCTTTCGCGAATAACCGTTTTAGAAATCTTGCGGTCGATGCGAAAAAAAATTCCAACCCCTGTCGTCGACAAATTTCTCTAGCCAGTATTCCCTTAAATAGGTTCAGTTTTTTTTTTATACAAATTGATTATTTCAGTGCACGGTGAAGGGTTGTAATTAATTGATAGAAAATTGATAGCTAGCAACTTTTTAATTTTGAGAACTTCAAATCTATGGTATTGTGTACAGATTTTAAAGATTTCTACATCTCAAATTTTCAGATTCCAAAGTTATAAAATTGTCAAATTATTAAATTCCCAAGTATCGCAACATAGCAGCGATTATTGTTGCAAAGTTAAGAAAAATAAGTAGAGCTGAAATTACCTGAATCATCACGTGCCGAATTACCACGCCCCGAATTACCACGCGTCGAATATACCACGCCCGAATTATCACGTGTCGAATTACCACGCCCCGAATCATCACGTACCGAATTATCACGCGCCGAATATACCACGCCCCGAATTATCATGTGTCGAATTACCACGCCCCGAATTGTCACGTGTCGAATTACCACGCCCCGAATCATCACGTACCGAATTATCACGCGTCGAACATACCACGCTCCGAACTATCACGCGCCGAATGTACCACGCCCCGAAGTATCATGTGTCGAATTACCACGCCCGAATCATCACGTACCGAATTATCACGCGTCGAACATACCACGCTCCGAATTATCATGTGTCGAATTACCACGCCCCGAATTATCACGTGTCGAATTACCACACCCGGAATCATCACATATCGAATTACCACGCACTGAATGACCGCGTTTAGGGTTACACCGTACTGAATTGTCACATATGAAGTTACCAAATACCGAGTCACCAAGAGCTGAATTACCACGCATTCTTTCACACATCATATACCCACGCTCCAAAGCTCCACCCTTTATATCGCCTCGCAGTACGAAACAAAAACCTATCAAATCAACTATATTAACAACAGCGACATTTTTACGACGGTCAACGTATGTACACGCGCATATACGGCAATATAACGAGAGTCTACCAAAAAAAGAAAAGCTGAAATTATGCACATTATAATTAGCATTAAACTCCAAACTTAATCAAGGTGAAAATACGATTTAGGTTTGTTATATCTGAAAATTAATGCGCGTCACGAGTGTGACGCGACATGAGAAATCAAAGGGTTAAGGAAGAGGAACGTCGATAACATCGAAAATCCCCGGAAGAAACGTCATAATGCCAGGAACGTAATGAAGCAGCTGTCCGTCGTATTTCCATGTAAATGGATCGTGTCGTGGTGCAACTATTCGGTGGTCAGCACGAGACCGAGATTGAACCTTAACGATCCTCTCTTCACTGATCTCTATACGGCCATAAACGTGCCGGCGCAATAAGAGCGGGCTTGACAATAGGCGAATCCGACGGGCCACGGGAATTCGATTGCGCCAGATATGCGCTTCAAATGCAACGTCAGTCTTTCAACACGCAGGAAAAGCCCGGAGCTTTTCTCCTCCACCTCCTGCGCCCACCCCCCCTTTTTCTCCATTTTTCTGCCACGTTTCCAACCAACGTGCTTTATGAATATTCTTGGAATTTTAATGCACTTTTTGACGATCGCCATTCACGGCGGACCAGCTAGAGTCCTCCTCGGCTACGCGCCTTGGCACGCTCCCCGTACACGCTGAACGTGATTCAAATTCGCGAAAATACGCTCGTCGAATATTAAAAGGAATATAAATGAACGGCACGGAAACGACGCGAATCCGGGCCGATTCGCGCGTTCGATTCATTCGAGCTTGATTTTCTTGCGTTCGCTGTTTGTTGAGAGACGTCGAAGGAGACTTATGGACATCGAACGAAAATAAATGGATCGGGCTATTTGTACGTGGAGTACGTATACACGGTTGGATATTTATACGTACGGGCTGTGTACCAGTCAGCGTGTGCAGTTAGGTAAGCTAGTTAGGTTGTGTCGAGTGAATCGTTTATGATGCGATTTTAGTGATTGTGTACGTGGAATGGATTCTTAAAGATGGTGGGCTTTAGTGGTTTAAGAATAAGGTAGTTTGGGATTTTGGGGTTTAGAAATCTGGGGATTTGACAAATTGGGGATTTGAAAATTTAGGAGTATGAAAAGTTGGAAATTTTAGAATTTGGGGACCTGAAAATTTAGGGGTATGAAAAGTTGGAAATTTTAGAATTTGGGGATTCGAAAATTTGGGAATTTGAGAAGTTGGAGATTTTAGAATTTGGGGTTTTGAGAATTTGGGGATTTGGGAATTTGGGGAGTTGGCAATTTGGGGTTTTGAGAATTTGGGGATTTGATAATTTGGGGAGTTTGCAATTTGGGGTTTTGAGAATTTGTAGATTTTTAGAATTTTGGGGATTTGAAAATTTAGGGGTTTGAGAAGTTGGGGATTTAAGAATTTGGAAATTTGAAAATTTAGGGGTTTGAGAAGTTGGGGATTTGAGAATTTGGGAATTTGAAAATTTAGGGGTTTGAGAAGTTGGGGATTTGAGAAGTTGGGGATTTGAGAAGTTGGGGATTTGAGTATTTGGGGATTTGAGAATTGGGGTTTTCCGAATTTGGGGATTTGAGAATTAGAATTTTCTGAATTTGGGAATTTGGGAATTTGGGGATTTCACAGTTTGGAGTATTGGGGATTTCACAATTTGGAATATGAAAAAATTGAAATTTGAAAATTTGGTGTTTTAAGAATTCGGAAATTTGCAGATTTGAACATTTTGTGGATTGATAAATGTCCCCATAAAATACTTGCTTAAGCATAATCTCGCAACAATTCCCGTCGTAACAGTCTCGGGAATAAAAAGTCGTAACACAGCACGTCCTTTCGTCGTTCGTCGGTTCTCGGTTAAAACGTGAACAATTGAAAAGAATAACTCGATTTCCAGCTGCCTCAGAAACTTCTTAGAACAGTTTAAAGAATCTTCACGGTCGACGTTCGTGAGCGTACTCGCAAGTTTTTACGAAATTTGCGAGCGAACGTAACGATAAGTCACGAATTCAGGTCGTGTAACAGTTTCGAAATTGATGAACGTGAGAAAGGGCGTAGTTACTAATGGTCGCGTCGATCAGCCACGAAATCATGGGGTATTAGATGGACCATGGGCCCAGGTAGGGTTTCACACGGACAATCGACGAGATGTCTTTCGGTAGAGAAACGATTCCTTGTTATTTCGTGACCGCGAAAGGTCTAAATTGTTTTCCCGACCGCGGCTCTCTTTCATGAAAATTGCCGGTTAACCAGTCGACCAGCGTCTAATTTCGGCTCCTTAAAGCGTAACTATAACGGTTCCTGGTATCGTAATAGCTATTAACGTCGCGTCACGTGTGAACCCTTCAAATTGATAATGAGACAGACAATACCTATGCTCGTCTTTCGGGAACCCTTTATACTAGAGAACAAGCTAATCGATTTGCTGAAGGTATATGAACCTGTCGTTATACGAGCAATGAAAACGAATAATATTTTAAAACGTAATATTTTAATTTATGGAACTTGTTGTATGTACTATGGTGACACTTTTATATAGAAAAACCTATCAAATCAATTATATTAACAATAGCAACATTTGTACGTCGGTGAACGTATGTACACGCGCATATACGGCAATATAACGAGAGCCTACTAAAAACCATCGAGGGGCGATCCGAGTTTTTCGACGAAACCGGTAAAAAGTTAATTGAGAGCGATATTTTTTGGTAGCGAAATTGGCAAAGCGAGGTCTCCCGTTCGTTGTACGAGCTCCTAAACAGTTTCATTGGCTCGAAAGCTTCCTTGAGAGTAATTTAAATGTGCCAGCTACACCGGCTAGAAACTGTGAGCTCTCTTTGGAGACCGATTATTTACTACCACGCTCGAGCACAATGCTACTATCGCAAGAACGCGCATTCAGCGAGCAGCTTCGATCTTTTTTCTTCGTTGAATCAATTAAATTCGTCGAATTTAATGCTGCCGGTAAATGCTTTTGTACGACGAGCGAATTAACCGTTGCGTGATGTTACGTGACACGTACAATGACCCAACCACTCATCGCGTGCCGAATTACCAAGCGTCGGAACATCACGTGCCGAATTACCATGCGCCACATTATAACTCGTCGAATTACTACGCGTCGAATTACCACGCGTCGAATTACCACGCGTCGAATTACCACGCGTCGAATTACCACGCGTCGAATTACCACGCGTCGAATTACCACGCGTCGAATTAGCACTCGCCGAATTACTACGCGTCGAATAACCACGCGTCGAATTAGCACTCGCCCAATTACCACGCGTCGAATTACCACGCGTCGAATTACCACGCGTCGAATTAGCACTCGCCGAATTACCACGCGTCGAATTACTACGTGTCGAATTAGCACTCGCCGAATTACCACGCGTCGAATTACTACGCGTCGAATTACCACGCGTCGAATTAGCACTCGCCGAATTACTACGCGTCGAATAACCACGTGTCGAATTACCACGCGTCGAATTAGCACTCGCCCAATTACCACGCGTCGAATTACCACGCGTTGAATTACCACGCGTCGAATTACCACGCGTCGAATTAGCACTCGCCGAATTATCGCGCATTGAATTTACTACAGGCCGAGTTACCACGCGCCGAACTACCACGTGCCGAATTACCACGCATCGAATTTCCACGCATTGAATTTACTGCATGCCGAGGTACCACGCTCCGAACTACCACGCGCCGAATCATCACGTACCGAATTACCAAACGCCGAATGAGTTTCACTACCCTCTACCTCCCATTTTTCCAGAGTTTTTATACATTTTATTGTTTTACTGCCTAAACGCTTATGAGCGGTAGTGTACGCGTGTGCTCGAAAACATCGTGGCGCCGGTATTATCCTAATAGAACAAACTAACTCGTTAATAACGCCAAGGTGGATCGGTTAGTATAGTGGATCGTTACGGTGAATAATTAATGTCCCGAGATTAATCTTAACAAGGATTAAAGAACAACACCGACCCCTTGCGACTCCCTGGAAGTATAAATAACGTGGAAACGGTTCGCTCGCCTTCTCTAAGGTTTCGAGCGTGATTAATCTTCCGCGTGCCTCATAATCGGGACCCCAGTTCAAACGGTCTATGAAAAAAATAACGTGTCAAACTTTTGCGATTCAACGGAACTACCGGCATGATTAATCGGGGCTGATGTATAACGTTTCTGACCTTTTGATCGATGCAATTACTTTAATTCAATCAATTTTCAACGGTACACTAATACAAAAATATGATAGAACAAACTTTACAATAGAGTATGACATCGATAATAAACTGCTGGGAGTATGATAACAGGGTATGATAATCCAGCAGTAGACTATAGTAGTACCCCGATACGATTACAGTACGCAGTCATAGTCGATTATGGTAGTAAATGGGTTAACTGCGCCCCAGAACTATAATTAAAAGATCGGAACAATCGATCTCTCGAATTGGAACGCTCGTTCACAATCAATTAAACAATCGTCGCTTAACAACGCGTACGAAACAACGAACGGTCGCGTTCCAAGCATTATACAACGATGCTCGAACGGTGTTCGCGGAAGTAACGTCTCTAAAAGTCGTTTTCATTCTTAACCCCACTAGAGAAGAAGGAGAAGAATAAGTAGAAGAAGAAAAAGAAGTAAAAGAGAAACGAGCATGGCAACGTTAAATCATAATTACATCGTCCGCTGCTCGACTCCTTTAAACTGGGTCGTGAGCATCTTCTGCGCCTCCATCGGACGCAACTGCTGTAAAAATGAATAAGCACGACAGGGAAACGGAAACGATGTCAGAAAGAGCACCGTGAATTACAGTCGGTCCTATCTCGCTCGATTCGCCGCCATCGTCAATGGTACATAACACGTTTCACGATCGTCTTTATTATCGTTCGATTCGATTGTTCCCGATCGATCGATACATTATTCAGTAAACGGGCCCTGTCACATTTCGATTCATTAACCCTTGCGTCAGATTTTAAAGTCATTCGTCTTGATCAACAGTTGGAGTATGTTGTATCAGGGTAGTACACACTAGTTTGAGAGGTTACTATCTTCTACAGTCACAGGATACTGTAGTCTATTATCACAGAACACTGAGCACTGCTGTTATAGGATGCTCTAGATATATTGCCATGGAGAAAAAGGAAGTAGCGCAGAATTTTTTGAACTGAAAACATATTGTATTGATACTATTGTAGTTTTCTATGTTGAGAATAGCGATAACACGAGGTAATATACAGGGAGGTGATTCATCGGATGATGAGTCCACGCGCGGTCATTTAATGTGCGATAATTCAACGCACGGTTATTTAATGCGTGGTAATTCTACACGTAGTAATTCGATGCGTGGTAATTCTACGCGTGGTGATTCAACGCGTGGTAATTCGACGCGTGGTAATTCGACGCGTGGTAATTCGGCGAGTGCTAATTCGACGCGTGATAATTCGACGCGTAGTAATTCGGCGAGTGCTAATTCGACGCGTGGTAATTCGACGCGTGATAATTCGAGGCGTGGTAATTCGACGTGTGGTAATTCGACGCGTAGTAATTCGGCGAGTGCTAATTCGACGCGTGATAATTCGAGGCGTGGTAATTCGACGTGTGGTAATTCGACGCGTGGTAATTCAACGCGTAATAATTCGACGCTTGGTGATTCATCGCGTGATAATCCAACGCGTGGTAACTCGACGCGTAATAATTCTACGCATGATAATCCGACGCTGGGTGATTCATCGCGTGATAATCCAACGCATAGTAATTCGACGCGTTGTAGTTCGACGCGTTGTAATTCGACGCATGGTAATCCAACGCGTAGTAATTCGAGGCGCGGTAGTTCGACTCGTGGTAATTCGACATGTGGTAATCCGACGCGTAGTAATTTAATTTTTAATCACAGTGTGCGTGGCGATCTAACGAATAATAAATTCGACGTGCGGTAATACACTGCGTCATAGTACAAAACCTAAATACACAATGCATTATAATACAACACGTGGTAATACATCGCGTCACAGTACAATAATACCATAAAATATCATAAAATATCACAAAATACCATGAAAATCATTGATAATCATCCCTCCAATTTCGTACATTTTAATATCATAAAATATCACGAAATATCATGAAAATCATCGATAATAATCCCTTCAACATCAAACCGTAAGAAATATACAACCTACCACCTACAACTTTCGCAAAACCCTCACTTATAAAGCTAGTCAATAACAATGTCAACAAATCGATAATACTTGAATTCGCGATTTTCACCGTAACACTCAATAAATATTTCCGCGATCAACATACGAGCCCCCCGGTTTCGGTAACCTATCACGTCGAATAATTACGTAACTAAAGTTTCCCTCGATCCCGTTGACAAACTTTCTATAAAATCCAGTCGGTAGTCCGTGGTTCGATCACGCGTGTCCATACGTGTACATACGAGCACACGTGAAAATTTTGGCGACGAGCGACGGTCAAGCCCCTGTTTTTGTAACGGCAGACATCGACTACTGCGGGCATTCGCTCCGGGTGCACAAGTTTTAAGTGGATTCCTAACCGCAGACACCCGACAGCGCAACCGGGTTTCTTCACTCGTAATCAACGGGTTTCAACTCGTAATTCGCGTATGATTTTTGCCTGCAACTTGCGGCGAGTAACGTCATAAAATTTCGCCGACTGTGCGCGCGCACGTTGTCGAGATTAAAATTGGTTGTTTGGACGGATCGACGGACGAGGATGTCGGGATACAACGTTGTAAACAACGTCGAAATACGCGAACGCACCAAATATTTGTGATCGTGCGGAATACTGATGAATTACAAGGCGTGCGCAGAAATATAGATATTTTCGAAATGTCGAGTGCCTTATTCCAAATATTTACCCCTCGTATTTTTTTTTTTTTTTTGGTAGAACTGTTTGCGGACGGTGTTTCGATCAATTTGACATTTTTGCGATAGTGTCTCGTTAAATTTTACAAATTTAGAATTGGTAAAAGTTCGACCAATTTCCAACAAAAGACGCGGGAATGCGAAGTTAGATAGTAATTTGATACTGTAGATGATTCGATCAATTTGACATTTTGGCGATAGTGTCTCGTTAAATTTTACAAATTTGAAATTGGTAAAAGTTCGACCAATTTTCAACAAAAGACGCGGGAATGCGAAGTTAGATAGTAATTTGATACTGTATACGTTTCGATCAATTTGACATTTTTGCGATAGAGACTCGTTAAATTTTACAAATTTAGAATTGGTAAAAGTTCGACCAATTTTCAACAAAAGACGCGGGAATGCGAAGTTAGATAGTAATTTGATACTGTATACGTTTCGATCAATTTGACATTTTTGCGATAGAGACTCGTTAAATTTGTAAAATTTAGAATTGGTAAAAATTCGACGAATTTCCACCGAAAAACACGGGAACACGAATTTAGATCGTAATTTGATACTGTATATGTTTCGATCAATTTGACATTTTTGCGATGGGACCGCGTTAAATTTGTAAAATTTGAAATTGGTAAAAGTTCGACGAATTTCGAGCAAAAGACGCGGGAACGCGAATTTAGATGGTAATTTGATACTGTAGAAATAATACTGTGTACGCTGGGATGCATCGCGTACGGTTTACTCAGTAAACTGTTGCTTGTTTAGTAATGTAATATTGGTTGGCTAATTAATCACGTAAGTTTATGTAACTCTTCGTTATCTTTCTCCAATCTTACGCATACACCGAGGCTAATTCGGGATAATATCCCGAATTTCCCCCAAAAGGTGATGATTTTGATACATACAATTTTCATGTTGATTAACGGAGACAACTTTAATGTGTAAGAAAATCTGCATTTTAATTATGGAAGATGATTTTACGACGTAACCAAGTCACGTGAAATGCACGTACGCGAAATACAACGATATAGTTCAATTTTCTGTATGGAGAAACGCGAAGAACATACTAAATAACAGTATCAAGTTCCTGTTCAAATTAACTATATTGCACTAAATAGATTGGGTACAACGAATTTAAAATTACACAATTTCACATATGTAAAAATTGTACATTTTCACATATGTAAAAATTACACATTCTCACATATGTAAAAATTACACATTCTCACATATGTAAAAATTACACAATTTCACGTATGTTAAATTTACACATTTTCACACATGTTAAAATTGCACATTTTCACATACGTTAAAATTACACATTTTCACATATGTAAAAATTGCACATTTTCATAGGTGACATCGCTCACAAATTTTAGTGTGAAATGGTCGTCAAGAAATTGGCATAAATATTTTTACGTAATTTTTTCACAAACTGCTCTGTTAATTAATGAACATTAATGCACGTCGCTAAAAGTACACTTACGTTAATAAAAGCATTTTGCTGACTGCACAACGAAGTATTTAACACAATTTTAATTCGCGCTTCAATTTTTATACGCTGTTAGACATAATACTTCTGCGAGCCATTTTAATCCGTGCTCGGTTCTCGAATTTTCATCCAGCTTAATTCTCGAGCACTTTGGTCGGGTCAGATTTGATCCTATCAAAGCGAAATCCATAATTTCTGCTCTACTAGTTTGCAAGTGACGGTGTACGTCATTTGAAGAATTCTTCGATCTATTGTTGCCTCATTTTTCGAGTTTTATTATAAAAAACATTCTCGAACCTTCGAGAGTGATTATGACATATAGAAGCAACGGTGAACCGTATAATACATAGACTATCTCTTATAGACTTACATTAAACTTATCACTTAAATTACATGCTTTATTTATCACATTTCGATGTGTCATAAAGGTATGAACAATTCAGTGATTACACTAAGTTGGTAAAAATAAATGGAATAAATAAACTTGAATGGTACAAATGTATTTAAAGTAAGTGTGATAAATTTGCGATAAATTTTATTTTTCTAATTTAGTGTGTATTTATACGAAGAAATGTAAATACGTAAAAAGATGAACTGAGTGCTTTCGAAGAACAGTGTCAATAAAAATAAAAATGGGGATATACCGTATGGAACTATTTACGCGTGAAAACACGTAAACGACGGAAAGCTAAGAGTATCATTATCCAAGAGACCCATACGATTGCACTAAAATCGTTCCACTAAAAACCGTGCACCGTAAGCGATCCGACGGATAACGGAGTTTCCATCGATCAGTATCACTGAAGGAGCCATCCTCCCGAAGGATCAAGGGAGGCGAATAGCGAACGAGATCATTCTGAACGCGTTGAGAAAAAGCCTAATCCGTTCGCGACACCGACTTACCTGTTCGTCGCAGAGTCGGCCTGGCGCGCAAAAAGGTCCAGCGTTCTTGAATCCCGTCGCACAATTTCCACGCGATCGTGCAGGATCCGTGAGCCACGTAGAAACTTCCGGCACCGCGAAAACGAAACACTAGCGGGTCCCGCGGCCTCGGCACGCACGTCACACACACAACAGATATAGACACACCGGTAACGCTCGGGGGCGGCAAGTCGATCGTTGCAACTTGTTGAAAAGTTCGTTGGATCGGGGGCGCGTGTTACCGCATAGTATGGCGGTCCGCGAGCGACACGCGCGCAGACCCGTCAAGCCTTTCTGGCTCCGGGCCTTATTGTCCGTAGCCGTTCGCCACGCGACCGATCCATTCTCCCAGCGATCTCCTTGACGATGTTTCACTGCACCCGTTTTAAACGACACCTCGATCGCGGCTCGCGTCCGGTCACGTCTAAACGGAAACGCGTTCTAGCGCGCGCACTATTCGAAGCAACCCCGTGTGTCACGGCAGCGGCGGCACCGGATCGACGGAGGTCGTGTCGCGGAGACTGCACGGTAATCACTGAGTGACGCGTACGGCGGGACACGAGGCGCGCGCCGACTCGCGAACGGAGCGCGCCCGGAAACGGCCGAACGCGGCCGAGCGGCCACGAACGGAGCCGCGAACGACAGACGAGGTTACGGAGCCACCGGTGAGAGAGAACGATGGGACCGTGGCCAGCCACACCACCTACGGCCACGAGATTTCCTTGTCGCGGCTTATGAGGATGCATGTACTCTTCGCTCACCCCTGCATCCAACCACCCATGCAACCCTGTCCTACTGCACCGTAGATTGCACCCACCACTCGATCAACCCTTGCCGATTTTTTTCGGATGTTAACCCTTTGCCGGCCCGTGTCTACTCTTAGCCGCCAAAGCTTTTTTATCGCTCCGGTCGTGTGTCCGCTCTCGGAGCAACGAACCATACCGATCTTACGATATATTAACACATTGTACACCGGTGGCATCTGAGCTATTTAATGTCTGGGCGCCGCGGAAGCACGACATACTGTGCGCCGGCATGATTCGCTTGTTTACAACCTATGAGTAGGTGAAGAAAATATTTACAATTTCATATATTTTCTTAAAACACTAAATTTTGTTTGCATATTCGTCATATAGAATTTGACGATAACGAAAAATCGAGGCAAAATCGACAATTTTAATTTATAATTATGAAAAAATACACCATTCTCATTTATATATCATATAAACGGAAAGAAAAATTTGTACCCAAGTGGTAGAATATCCTACTGTTAACTATTTTTATACTATTTTTCACTGAAATTTTTATTGTAAAACGCGTTCATTTAAAAATTTTTAAAAGGGTGTCGAATTTTTGATGATTTCGAAATTTGTTACCCTTCATATTCGTGGATGTAGGAAGTTAGAAATTTACACAGTTCTGTTGACATACTAATTATGCAAGTACCACATTTTATTACCAAAAATGCACAACTTCCATCGAATAATTTATCGGCCCTCAAGTTGTCGAATCCGGGGTTAGTTCCTGCAGGCATTTCGCGAAACGCCGATCCGTCAGGCATTCGGGGCGGTAATGTATCGAGGTTCTGCGGAATTGTAGATTTTTCGCGAAACAGCGTGCCCCGAAAATGGCACCGCTAATGCAAAACATGTGTTCAATTTACAGCGACGTACGTCGCGCGATGGCGGCGCCGCGTATGTGTCCGTGTATGAACTCGCTACATATTTTTTTATAACCGTTGTACACATCCACGCGGGCATATTTTTCAGCGGACACACCGCGTTATACCGCGGTATGTTTTATTTTATAGCCGGCCGAAATGTTTCGTCGTAACGTGACGAAACAACGAATTATAACGCCGCGCCGTTTCGCGAGAGAGAGAGAGAGAGGAGAGACGGAAAGAAAAAAATTATTCGAACGTGTGATCGCGTTAGGATCGATCTGGCCAGGTTTCGTACGGGAAGGTGTCGTTGACGAACGAATTGGTCCAACTATTGTTTCGTCTTATTCGAGCCGTGTATTTCCGCCAACTCGAAAGTTTTCTCTGGCGCTGCGCTTTCGAGCGTGAAACACGAGCCCGTTGTTTCGCGAACTTCCGGCTACGTCTACGAAATCTGCCCGGGGATTCTTGGCCAGCCGTGAAGTCGGGAAATTTGCATTTCATCTGCCGTATTTATAAACGCTTTTAATATTTCCCGATCCCCCGCGTACTTCGGAACCGATGTTGACGCCGCGACGGAATAAACGGCATCGTAATCAACGCACAGAATTTTTATCGTCGATTTTGTACACGATGTTGCCTTGAATATCCAGACTCAGCCATTTTTATTTACCTTTGTGTCGGTTTTGATTCCGACATGCTCCAGGAAAAATTGTGGGAAGCGCGTTTATTGCGGGAAGTACGTGATTATTTTTTATTAACGATTGTTTTTTATTCATTTTTATGTAATTTTTAAGTCTGGCAAAGTTTGAGAAAGTTTGTAAGTTGGGTGTTAAAATACCTGCTTATTTTGAGTTAATTATTTTGCATTAACTGCATTCTTAATTAGTAACAGTTTTAATTAACTCCATTTTTAATTGATAGAGTGCTTCACTTTATTTTAAGCTGTTTTAATTATTTCTACGTGATCGTTAAAAATAGAAAATAGCACCTGCTCTTAGTAGAATTCATACGTTGACGAATTAAAAAATTCTATTAACTTTCTTTGTACAGCACTGTATACAGTTTTTTGTATAGATTAATTGTTGAAAATCTTGAACGGGATATTTAATTTTTCGATTTGAAGTATTTCCAAATCGACATATTTTATTAATATGTACAAAATATATTTGAAATAGTTGAGAGAAATCGATATATTACGGCCGAACGCAGTGCAGAAGTGATTTATTTCGATGAGGTTCGGAACAAATGAAGCAAATTGGAACAATTTGTTGCAAACTCATCCAGCATTGTTATACCATCATTAAGGTTGTTAGCCAAGTTCCTTGTTAAAAATTGTTTCCTACTGTTTCATCTTCGATCGCACTTCGAAGTTTGCATTTTAACTTTATTAAGGATACTTTTACGTTTATACAAGCGTTGAGATATTCGCTATATATTTTGCACGAAATATTACAGCGTCCACAAATTGAAGACACTTAACCAACTATCTGTAATCATCGACCAACTTCGAAACAATCGAGAAATTGCATAATTGAATCAAACCGAGAATTTTGATGTAATTATTGCTATTAGTTGGTTAGGCGTGGATAAATTAATCGATAGTTAAGATTCGTAAATGTACCATCACATTTTTTTATCCAAGAGAAAAAAAGAGAGTAAGAGTCGTTCTCTGCACGAAATATAATTCACTTAACATTCTATCGAACGGAAGCCTAGTGATGGACTTTTTAATGTCAGTGATAATTGACTGAAAACGAATTAACAGAGCTTTGATCGCTAATGATCCATTTACTGTTAAATCGAAGCGTTAAAATCAAAGCATACCGTGGCGTGGAGAAAGTTGATAACACCCTGGTGGGCATATTTATTACGTCAATCGAAATGTGCCTTATCGACGTACATTTTTGTTCTGATTCTGAATTTGGGAACATTACAATTTTTGATTGAACACTACGATTTTGGAATTTAGGGTATTGAGATTTCGAGATATGGGGATTAGGGGATGTGGAGATTTGAGGATGTGGGGATTTGGGGATATGGAGATGGGGGATGTGCGAATTTGGGGATGTGGGGATTTGGGGACATGGAGATTGGGGGAATGTAGGGACTTTGGGGATATGGGGATTTGGGGATGTGCGAATTTGGGGATGTGCGGAATTTGGGTTCTGGAGTTTTGGGGATGTGGAGATTGGGGGATGTGGAGATTTGAGGATGTGGGGATTTGGGGATATGGAGATGGGAGATGTGGGAATTTGGGGATATGGAGATGGGGGATGTGGGAATTTGGGGATGTGGGGATTTGGGGATATGGAGATGGGGGATGTGGGAATTTGGGGATGTGGGGATTTGGGGATATGGAGATTGGGGGATGTGGAGATGGGGGAATGTAGGGACTTTGGGGATATGGGGATTGGGGGATATAGGGATTTTGGGGATGCGGAGATTGGGGTATATAGGGATTTTGGGAATATGGGAATTTGGGGATGTGACAATTGGGGAGTGTAGTAATGTCAGATGTAGGGATTTGGCAATTTAGAAATTTTTTAATTTGGGGATTTGAGAGTTGAGAATCTAGAAATTCGAAAATATAAATTTACTAGAACTAGAAATTCCATCGATCCCCAACCGTTTCAACCGTATATCGCGCGCGTTAAGTAACCCATTCGTCTTCGTTTTTCACGATCATCCCCTAAAAAGTCTGAAATTTCGCAGCTCACGCCGTCAGGAGTTGGCGTGGATCTGTGACACGCGTCCAAGGGCTGTCTCGTTTTTATTCATGGGCCGACATGTTCTCGCGGGCAGGAAAGGAACCAAGCGATCCAGCCAGGCGAACGAAACACGTATAAATAAATCGTCGTTCGGATTACACGTGTCAGAATCGCGAAACATCATGATCACCGGATACACTTCCCCCCTGTCGAGGATCCTAGGCACGTTTTGCGTACATACGCCGCGAATACGTCGAGATTTGCTTGTCGCGGCTTATGAGAATGCATGCACTTCCTCCGAGTGGATCGACTCCGAGCACGGCGATATTTTTCGCGCGATGCGCCATCTTCGCTCGTGCACGCGTTCCAAGATGTTGGATTATTTCGAAATACATAGATGTGCGTTTATCTTTATGGATCTGAAATATAGATTTCTTTAATGAGACATGTATTACGATACTTGTATTACACAGATGTAGAAAAACACGTAGAATGACGTTTGAGGTTATATCAGAACTAATAACGATGTAATTTGTACGTTTTATGGCGCTATACAGCTGGCAGCAATACCTTCGTTAAATTTTGTCCATTACGAACGTTACCTCGTTCTTTATCGCTGTGCTCAACTTAACAACCACTTCCATACGATATAAAAATAACTGTGGCTCCACTTCTGGAAAAAGGCCGATTAAAATTCGCTACATCATTTTTAGCACCGCTGAATGATTGCGGTTATGCTTCTCTTGTTATTATACTAGTTAATCAGTTTTATACGATTCTGACTCGATAAGTTCCCTGATTCCGTAATTTCTAATTTCCCAAATTCATAACATTTTCACTTACTATGTTTTGCAATTCTTAGTTTTCCAATTTCCAAATTTTTTAACTCTATGTTACGTACTTTTCCAGTTTCCCAATTTCCAATTTCCCCCAATTCGGAATTCGCCCAATTCCCCCATTTTCCAATTCTCAGATATTCCAATTTCCAAATTTCCCAATTCCGAACATTCCCAATTCCCAACGTTCCCAAATCTCAATTTTCAGAGTTCTTTAAATATACCCAAATTCCCCAAATCCCAAGATCCAATACTTGCAAATATCAAATCGTCCAGACTTCGAACCTCTCGGTTTCCAACTACTGCGAAATTCCAAGAAATTCCTCGAATCCTCCAAAATCCCTTAATCTCACAATTCCGAAATTCCAACGGTCCCTAAATCTCAAATTTCTCGAAAAAATTCGAAGGTCGAAAAATTCCAATTAAATTCGAGATTACGGGCAGGTTTATGGCCCGTTCGGAAAGAAAAGCACCACGAGGCAGCTGCCGGTAAGTGTTTTCTCTGCCGTGAATAAAGTCGTGCTCACAATTCGCCGCAAGTACCACGGCTAGAAGGTTCGAAGATTATAAAGAGGAACGATCTAACGCGAGCGTGGAACGCTTAGAGTGTCAACCCAGCAGGTGCTCTCCTGAGATTTGCTTCTCGGAGCTTATGAAGCTGCGCCTACCTTACACCCTCAAGGGATATTGATATCGTGACTATTGACATTCTATGAACACCTTCGAGATATCGATGGCAGCTCAATAAACCTTGCGCGTAAATTTCCACGACCTTAACTCTTCTGACAAACAAACCCTACCTCATGTTACACTTTTTAAAAATTACTCGATCGTCTTCCTCTTTTTATTTTCTTTCTTTACCTTAATCTCTGGTTAATCACTATTTAGCTTCTCCCTTTTTTTTATTTCGATTGAGCTACTCTACTTTTTCGTATGATTTGTTCTCTGTATTTTTTCTTACGATTTAATCTCTCTGGTTCTTCTTGCGGTTTAATTTCTCTGTTTTTTGTTGCGATTGAGTGATCTCTCTTTTACGATTATTATTTGATCTTTCACTTTTTTTACGATTTGATATTTCTCTTTCCTTACAATTCGTCCTCTCTTTCTTTTGCTACTATTTCATCTCTATTTTTTCTCCCGATTTAACATCTCTAGTTCTTCTTACGGTTGAATTTCTCTATTTTTTGTTATGATTTGACCTCTCTCTCTTTTTTTACAGTTTGATATTTCTCCTTTGTTACGATTTGTCCTCTCTTTCTTTTGCTACGATTTGATCTCTCTCTCTTTTATTACGATTTGCCCCGTCTTTTTTTGTTACGATTTGAGTTCTCTCTCTTTTGTTATGATTTTACCAGTCTATTTTTTACTACGATTTAACATCTCTGTTTTTGTTACAATTCGACCGCTCAATCCACTGTCTTTTATTACGATTTAACCACTCCGTGTTTTATTACTATGTTTAACTTGTTCAGTTGAGTTTTGATACAGTGCGGTACTAGAAGACACGTTCTATATATCCTTTTCATCAAAACTGAGATTAGTTTGATTTACGTTTGTCTGAATAATCATTGCAGAGGGACTCACAGAGAGGTTAAAGCTAAAAACCTTTGCAATTTTTCAATTTTTACATACATACTACTCCACAATTATTATTTAACAGCGATTGTATTCGCACCATACGAATACCCAAACATTCCAAAATCACTATGTTCGTGTCTTTCTCTTATAAAAAAATGACATCGAATTACGTTCGAATAGTAAGCGCAGAGAGGGTCAGAAAAGACCAAAAACTCTGAATGTTTTCATTCTCCAAATCTTCAAACCATCCGTTCATTTCATTTGCGAATCCCGAAACTTTAACAAAATCCTAATCGCTTCATTCGACAACCGATTATGCTCGTTACGTGTCATTTCTCTCGACAAAAATGTGCAAAAACATAAAAACCTTTACGTTCGTGGAACGTCGATTTTAATGCCGGCGTTGCGGAAAAATTTATTTGAAGTTAGCAGAACGGGAACGTTGCAGCTACGTCACAGATTGGCATAAATTCCGCGTGACGGGTATTTAGCATTAAAGTTTTATCGTGTCCATCGCAGCGGCGCGGGTAGTTTCTTGAATGGATTCGCGTACCACGTTCGCCAGCTGATGCGAGCACCGCATAAAACGTTCGTTTGCTTAATCCGCGACTTGTCGGGTGGCCAATTATTCAAATATAATTGAATACATACATAGGAAATTAAGAGGGCCCGGATGATACCGGCAGCGAGCGTTCCACGAACGATATATAGATATATACGTTCATATACAACGCAAATCGAGCATTCGTTGTTTGTTCGTGCAACGACACGGGACCCGAGTCTTTCTTGTCCGTGGCGATGCGTACGACTCGGTTCTGCTCTTTTTCCACGCGTTCGTGACCCGTTCCACGAGCAAAACGACTCCACGAAATCGTTGCAATAAAAGTCCTGAAACTGGACCACCTCGTGTCCACATCTGACGTTTCTTCTTCGACCGCCTAATTAAATTGGATCGTAGGATCGTACAGGGTGCACGAGCTCCTTCAACGAATAACATAATCCACGTAATTATTAGTGTAATCAATACATAATTCATGTATGTGTCAATATATTCATGTTTCATTTGCATGGCATCATAAAAATGTTAGCATTGTCGTAGTATAATTTATACGTATGTGAAACATACGTGTTAGCTGAATATATACGTAATAATAGAACCTATGTTTAAGCTATGTACATGATTTTATAATTACAATATAATCGTATGTATAGAATAGTATAACCTATCTTAAGAATACTAATCTAATATAATATCATATGTATATGTATAACATTATAGGTACATATAACATGTATACAATATAATATTATACATATATTCTTATAACAATATTATTATATTATTAACATATAATATTAGTATATAATATTAATCACATTATTATAATAATATAAAAGATTATATGTATATAATCAGCATTCTGCTATTGATAATATATTTATACTAATAGTAATACAAATTTTGAACCTCATTGCTCGTGGAGGTTATGGTTCTAACTGAATGAACCAGTATCGAATGATTGGGTACATAAAATTTATACGTCCGATAAAAATCATGAGACTCCGAAATAAAATTAAAGTTTGTGGTCTGTGAAATGAATTTCGTGGGAAGGTATGAGTCTTTGAAACGGAATGTAATGTCAGTCATGAGTCTTTGATACGAACTTCAATTAAAGCAATGAATCTTTGGAATGAAGTTTGATGAAAATTCTGAATCTTTGAAACGAAGTTTAATTAAAATGTGTGAACGAAGTTTAATTTAGATGCATGAATCTTCGAAACGAAGTCTAACAACTATTCACGATCTTCGAAATCAAGTATAATATAAATGTGCGAATTTTTGCGACTAAGTGTAACAAAAATTATGAATCTTTGATATTAAGTATCATAAAATTTCTGAATCTTCGAAATGTGGTTTAATTAAAATTATTAATCTTCGTTCAAGAAAAAATTCGTGAAAAACATGTACGCCTCGAGAATTTGAGCACTTTTTAACGAACGCGGCATCAGCCCGAAAGAAGCAACTTAGCGACGTAGAAAAATGAAAAAATACATGATTAAGTTGTGTTTTTTGTCGACATTAATCTTGACGTACGGTTATTCGTCACGGGGTGGGCCACCTGCAGTCAGGTAATCAAAATCCTCTTGAAGAAAAAGCGTATTAAAAAGGTGCCACACGCTTTGAAACGCCTTCTGAGAACTTACTTAACGATACAAACTCTATTAGGTTGGCTGTAAATATCTCTTTTGCATTACGGTATTCTCATTTGCATACACTTCCGCGGCTAATTATTCGCTTCGTTATATTGCCTTTGTATAACTATTTATTTAATTATATTCCTGTTACGCGGCTGTTCGTTTCATTTTATGCAGATGTTTATTTCAATTTGTTTCTTTTATACACATGTTAACTTAGTTGTATTCCTTTTATATGGATGCTAACTTGCTAAAAACAACAATTGAGCTAACACCTGTATAAAAGAATTACAATTGTTTCATTTATACACAAGTTAAATTAATTGTATTTCTTTTACACAGATACTAACTTAAGTGTAATTCTTATATACAGGTGATGGCTTAATTGTGTTTCTTTTATGTAGATGTTAACTAAATTGTACTTCTTTTCTATAGATGTTAACTTAAGTGTATTCCTTTCACACAGATATTTACTTAGTTGTATTTCTTTTATCCAAATATTTATTCAATCATATCTTTCTTGTACTATTATTTATTTATTGCCTTGTACTTCTTTTCTTCACAAATATTTGTCATGTCCCCTCAGAATGTCACCGACTCGAAACATTATGCCACTCTTCTTGAAGCAAACCGTTCCCACATAAAATATCTATCCACATTTCGTATACAGTAAAATCTGTTTACTATTTATCCGCTACTAATGGACAAATTCAAAAGTACATTCTTTCATTCAAAATTAGAGAATCGCGAGGAATCGGCATCAAAAACTTGACCCTAAAAGCAACAAAACCAGATACTTGAATTAAGAGTTAGGTTAATACGTCAGCCCGTGTATTTGATTTCAATGTCGAACAACCCTCGCTGACCTGTGCCCCCCCGGTTCCTCCATAAACAGCTCGGTCCATGGATGACCCATGAAAAACAAGAAACCAAGTGGGAAATCGAATTGAAAGCCCTCGTCTCGTTCCCGTACAATAATCAGAATGGCGAGGTCGTTTTATCGCGGCGAAGAAAGACGAGGGAAAAGGTTCGAAAAATTCCTTTCTTCGTTGAATAAGTTTCGGGAAACGAGCCACGGTGCCCTGCAGTCCCGTCGCCGGGGTTTATGAGAATGCATGTCATTGTCCCTATTGTGCGGCTCATGGACCTCAGCATGAGTTACAACGACGCGCACGGTTCTTCAAACTGCTCGTAAGAACACGCGAAATGTTCTCCACGCGTCCTCTTCCATTGTTGTAAACTGGAATACCAGCCCTGTCCCGATTACCTATATTCATTCCAAAGGAATGTTGCTTCCACGCTTCCCAATTTGCAAAATCCCAAGTTGCGAAGTCTCAAAATGCAAAATATTTAATTGCAATGTCCCAAACTTTGGAATCCCAAGTTGAAAAATCCCAAGTTGCAAAGTTCCAAACTGCAAAATCCCAAATTGCAATGTCCCAAACTTCAGAATCCTAAATTGCAAAATCCTAAGTTGCAAAGTTACAAACTGCAAAATCCCAAATTGCAATGTCTCAAACTTCAGAATCGCTAATGTCAAAATCCCTAATTGCGAAGTCCCAAAATGCGAAATTCCTAATTGCAGTGACCCAAACTTCAGAATTCCAAGTTGCAAAGTTCCAAACTGCAAAATCCCAAATTGCAATGTCTCAAACTTCAGAATCGCTAATGTCAAAATCCCTAATTGCGAAGTCCCAAAATGCGAAATTCCTAATTGCAGTGACCCAAACTTCAGAATTCCAAGTTGCAAAGTTCCAAACTGAAAAATCCCAAATTGCAATGTCTCAACCTTCGGAATCCTAAATTGCAAAATCCCAAATTGCAGTGTACCATTCTGGAAAATCCCAAATTCCAATATCCCAAACTTCAGAATCCCAAATTGCAAAATCCCAAGTTGCAAAGTTCCAAACTGCAAAATCCCAAATTGCAGTGTCCAAAACTTCAGAATCCCAAATTGCAAAATCCCAAAGTGCGAAGTCCCAAACTGCAAAATTCCAAATTCCGAAATCCCAAACTGCAAAAACCGAAATTTCCAATTTATCTAAAAATTGTAAAATTCATCAATGCAAATCTCAAGAGAAGTATCTCAACAAATCGTATAACATAGCACATTCTTGTTGATTCGAGCAGTTTGACGACTTCGTTGTTGATATGAAACTGCAACCGGAAATATTAGGCGAATGATCGTATAATGCCTAAGAGCATCGTGGGTCACCCGATAACGATATTTCATCGAACTAATAGAATACGTCACCGTGCTCGTCGTTCGGGAATAAAATATACGATCGAAGGGTCGAGGGGAAAATACTGAATGGATTTGGTCGGATGATTGGTTCGAATACTCTTATATATGTGTATAGATAGATTTCACGGTGCGCTAGCTAATGCGCTTAGACCGATTCGAAGCTGTATAGAGTGCACGTCGTAGACAGAGGAATTAACACTATTCCACACCGATGGGAATTCGAGTGACACGCACCAGTTCCCTCCAATTGTCGTAATCTGAAGATGCTAAGCGTCTGATCGACGATTTACGTTTCGTGTTTGTGACGCCATGACGGAGTATCGGGAAGACTTGATCCGACGTTTCGTACTTTCGATCGAAACGAACGATTAACGGGTTCGCGTTCATCGATCTTGTTCGCCTAGTTTAACGCGGTTACGTGATCGACTTGTTCGTTCTTGTCCTTCATTTCGAGACAGGACACTGCCGGATGGGACTTTTGGGACGTTGCGAGTTTTATAGGGGCCTAGGGATTCGGAGTTTTGTGTATTGGGATCTAGGGATTTTGTATCGAGAGTTACAGGAACTTGTGGATTTATAGATTTTGTGGAAGTCGAGGATCTAGAGATTCGGGATTTTGTATATTGGGATCTAGGGATTTTGTATTGAAAGTTGTAGGCATTTGTGGGTTAATAGATCTATGGAAGTGGAGGATCTAGGGATTCGGGATTTTGTATATTCGGATCTAGGGATTTTGTATCGAGAGTTGCAGGAACTTGTGGATTTATAGATTTATGGAAGTCGAGGATCTAGGGATTCGGGATTTTGTATCTTGGGACTCAGGGATTTTTTATCGACAGATCTAGGTATGTGAGAATTTGTGGATCTATTAACGGCAAGGTGTAGGGAGCTGGAGACCTTGCAACTTATGAATGTAGGAAGTAAACGGTGTAGGATTTATGGACCAAGAACTTTATGCAAATAGCGATTTATGAACGTAGGAAGTAAAGGATCTAGGAATTCATGGTCCTAAGACTTTATACATCTATCAATTTATTAATGTAGCAAGTAAAGAATGTAGTAATTCCTGTACTTACAAGTTCATTGATCTAGTGAATTATGAATGTAGCAAGTAAAGAATCTAGTAATTCATGGACTTACAAGCTCAATGATCTAGTGAATTATGAATGTAGAAAATCAAAGATCTAGGGATTCATGGCCCCAGGACTTCATTGATCTAAGGTTTCATGAACCAGTGGATTTGACAAGTGAAAATCTTGTATATTTAAAATTATAGGAATTTGATTACCCCAAAAATTGCGAACTTCGAAAAGTCAATAATTTCGCCACTTGACAATCCGAAAGCCAGAGAACGTAGAAAATTAGCTATCGCGAAAATTTGAAGTCCCGAAGACGGAGAAATCGATGAATATTAAAATCGGGAAGTTTGCGCGCGTGTCGTTATCGCGATCGAGCGTGCATACCGATCGATATGTTCGATTCTCGACGAGATCAGGATCCGCGTGAGTCAGCTTCGATCCCCGACCAAATTGATAAACGGAAGCCAGAATTTAAATTTCGGCCGGGATAAGTTCTTGCATAATTTCTGGCGGGGATTCTCGGTTCGTCGGTAGGCAACGCGGGTTAGGTCAATAGGGGTTTTAATAGAACTTGCCGGAACGAGCAAACAAGGATCCGCGAAACTGAACGTAACGTGTCACCGTCGCCGAGTCAGGATTCCGTGGATTCCAACGGGATACGTGTCGGCTCGCGACGTTCGAATAAATCCAGTTAAGAACCGTAGCCGGCTTGATTCCGAATATCACGGGTTTATCTGGCTGCGTACGTACCCAGACCTTCTACCCTCTATCGTTAAACAATCTTGCTGAATATCGTCGGTGCAAACATCGTCTACCCGGGTCTCGCTCGCTCCGTCATAGATTCACGTTCCGTTTCACCTGCTCGAGTTTCCTCAGGATCTCGATGGAAGGAAACAGAAGGGTGACTGTTATTGGAGGATCTCCAGCCTCACCCTTTTCATCCACCCGTACACGGTACCTGCCCTTCCGGCTTCACCCTCCGATCATGGTTACCGATTCCTCTACTGCCCGATTCTCTTCCTCTATCTTGCAGATTCCGCCCCCGAGCACTTGGCCCTTCTACCTTAGCGTCCGTCTCTGATATCTCGGTGATCGAGCACAAAAATCGGCGAGAACGTTCTACTCGCTGGACTATAATCTGGGAGTCCCAGTCTACAGGATTTGGTAGTTTAGGAATTTTCGGGCTGTATTGATACGGAAATGTAAAAAGTTTGCGGTATAAGTGTTTGTGGATACGGGGATTTGGGCACCTAGAGTTTGGAGGCATAGATATTGGGGGGATATAGAGATATCCATATGTGGAATTTTGAAGTTCAAGGATATGGCCATGTATTGATGTTAAAATGTAGAAAATTTGTGGTAAAGGAAGAATTTGTGCAACTTGCATACCTACTTATAAATTTGAAGATATAAATATTTGCAGATATCGGTATATATAGACCTAGGAATTTAATGACATGAGGATCCTGGAATTTGTGTGTTCAGAAACTTACGAAATTAGTCGGTGGACCTAAGACTTAAAAAATCCAGTTCTGAATGCTTTTAATTTTATATGAATTTATGCTGTAATGATGGATGTACTCAACTATTTACACTACCAAAAATTCGTGAATCGAGGGACTCATGAATCTTACGAACATAAATCAATATTTCCATAACAAGGATAGTCATGGGTACCCATGGACGTGGATCTGAGATTTATATATCTAAGATCACACCGAAACCTGCTAACACAAATAACAGGCAAAAAGTAACAGGCAAAAATGAGGAACCGAGGAGTCGGAATCAGGGCGCAACTAGAAGAAACAGGGCGCAACTAAAAAGAGGACAGGTCTCATAATAATAGGCAGCCTCGAACGCTTTAACACGCGATTCGACTGCGCCATGTTATTCCCGATCCACTTTGAGAACCGGTCCAAACGACCCCGTGTGTAAACATAATTGTCCGATGATTGGCGGGTCAGAGCAAGGTGTTTTAGGGTCGTCGTATAAGCCGGTCGTTTAGAATTCGAAAGATTTCTTTCCCCTCCGGTGTGCCGGTAACAACACAGTCGTTGGTACAGTCGGGGGCAAATATGGCTTCCCTAGGGAAAATTTCTTAACGATTTGCAAGGATTCTCAAGGATTTCTCGCAATTAAGAAGAATGTTCCAGAATTTTTAAGCATTTTTTTACGGTTTTGAAGGATTTTTAAGCATTTTTAAAGATTTTACGGAATTTTGGGGATTTTTATGGATTTTTAATGATTTTGGGGGATTTTGAAGGATTTTTAAAGAATTTGAGTTTGTAGGATTTTTAAGGATTTTAATCATTTTCAGGAATTTTGAGGATTTTTAAAGATTTTGAGAAACTTGTGGGATTTTTAAGGTTTTCAACACTTTTCAGGAATTTTGCGGGATATAGAAGATTTTTAAGAATTTTAAGGGATTTTGAAGGATTTTTAACGATTTTGAGAAATTTGTGCGATTTTTAAGCATTTTTGGGAATTTTTAAAGACTTTGAGAAATTTTGTGCGATTTTCGAGGTTTTTAACAATTTTGAGGAATTTTAAGGGATGTTGAGGATTTTTGAGGATTTTTGAAGGTTTTGAGAAAAGGTTTTTGCAAAGTGTTAACAATGCAGCTACTAACAGTTCGGACTGACTCACTCGCCAAATAAATGAAAGGGTTGAAAAGCTGACGCACGTTATCGGTGAAAAGCGTGCGTTGTATCCGAGTGTACAACCATGTATCTTTATGCGTCCGAGCGTGCAAAACCGCGAGCGAATAAAATTCGATCCCGACGAAAATATGCACGCCCACTTGTTCTTCTTGTTCCCGGTGGTCTTTTTCTGGGTAGCCGGCTACCACTACCCTTTGTAAACCCGTCGGCGTCATCCCCGGCGGCGTTCGATCCACGGTGCCCGATAAAATAACAGAATAATCCTCTGGTATATCGCCGGGACGCCGTAGGAACGTCCCGTGGCACATTCAATTCCGCGAAATCTCGTATCATCTGATATACGCTTAATCCCTGGAGTGGAACCCGGCTGGCGGATATCACTCGTCGCGAGAGAACCCGGGAATCCCGGAGAAACGGCGAAACAACACGATTTCGAGAGAGAGAGAGAGAGAGAGAGAGAGAGAGAGAGAAAGGGAGAGAGACACGGGACGCCACCTTGGTCCCGAACGGATTCTGACGTCTAATGAGACGAGAACTTCATCGAGACGCGGTTACGGATACACCGGCCTTCCAGAACCCGATAAAAAGGGTCGGCACACTTGTCTCGGATTAGCTCGCGTCACCAACGACGGACGTCGCTTCGACTTTCTTCCACGGACGTTCTTTTGTCGGTCACTTTTACCGCTTTCACGAAGTATTCACTCGTTCTGGGTTAGCCGATGCGTGCCTTCCATTGCCCTTTCGTTTCTTCGTTCCTGGACCTTGATTTGTCACTTTCACCCATTTCACGGGATATTTGGTCCTTCTTTTGGGGTTAGCTGACTGTAGTATCTTCGATTATTCTTTGATTTTTTTATTTGCGTTGCTTCATTCGTTACTTCCATTTCTTCTACGGTCCTTTTTTCGAAATTACTTGACGATATCTTCGATTGTCCTTTGATTTCTTCTTTCGTGAGACTTCATTCATTATTTCCATCTCTTCTGTGGTAAATTCGATCTTTCTTTCGGAGTTATTGTATCTTCGATATTTTTATTTGTGAGGCTTTATTCGTTACTTGTACTTCTTTTGCGACAAGTTCGGTCGTTCTTTTGGGGTTAGGTGATTGTATCTTCGATTGTCCCCTGATTTCTTCATTCCTGGAGCTTGATTTGTCACTTTCGCCTCTTTTACGAGAGATTCGGTCCTTTTTTTGGAGTTAGGTTATATGTACCTTCGACTGTCTTTCGATTTTTTCATTAGTGAAGAATCATTGGCGATTTAGGAAAATTGGGATTTACAATTTCGAAACTCGGAGATCTGAAAATTTCGAGGTATGGAAGATTGGAAATTTATTGATTTGCTAACTTCGAAATTTGGAAAGATACAATTTATACAAAGTTATTTCCACAAAACTGTTACAATTTCAAATATACACTCGTGGACAAAATTAAGTGGACATTGCAGAAATGTAAAAATATTTTTTCTTTGATTACAATGTTTTTAATAAATTTTAAATTATGACGTGAAATATTTTTGTAGACTGGAAAAAACATTTATTTAATTTATATAATTGTGCAATAAAATTTTGATTTATAGGCATTATTAAATAAATTAAATTAACCTTTTGTTATTTATGATATCTGTCCACTTAATTTTGTCCACGACTGTATGTAAGTTGGTCCTTTAGAAACCCTGGAAACCCTACAAACCCTAAAAACCCTGGAAAACCTAGAAAACTTATAAAACCTGGAAAACCTAGAAGTCTAGAAAACCTAAAAAATCTAAAATATCAAAAAAAAATAAATAGGACGAACATTTCAAGATAAAAATTCAAATACTCTCCAATCCAAAAATTCTGAATTTCGCAAACGAATTTCTAGTACAAAATACACGAATTTCCCTGCACAACTTGAACCAGGTTTTTACTCCGTCCTGTTGCCCATCGAATTACCTAATACACCACGGGATTACTTCAAAAGGGTGAGCCTTACATTACAGAAACAGCAATATACATTCTCGTGGTATATATATTTTGCTATATCGTGCCATAGAAACGTCAGATTCGCCGTTCCACGCGAGGGTAAAAACTATCGTTCGGGTCAAATAAATTCCCCCGAAGAATCTCTAAAGAGTAACCTGTTCCAGGAACCGGCAGGAAAAAGAAAAGAACCGCGATAAAACAAAAGTTGCGTCGTTTAAATCTTCCCTGTGTTCGCTGCTCGAAACGTGTACCACGATGTACTCGAATATGTATTAATCAATTATCTCGTTAATCGAAATATCGCGATTAAATCGTGTTCTCGGTTAAAATCACGGGCTAATAGTTATTTCCTACGGAATTTTCACCGGTCGGAGATACCTAATAAAACAGTAACGTTCGCGCCGGCTTCAACGTAATGTTGATTCTCGCGAAAATATTCATGAAAATCCCCGGAATAATGGTATGTAAAAAAGACGGAGGGAACAAAAATATTATATCGTAGCCCCGTATCGTCGGGTTTCATAATTCTTCGTTACTTCTAGTTCTGACTGTAAATATTGCTCGCTCTGCCGATGTAGCGCGTTCGCGTTATTATTCGTCCATTTTGTTTGACCGCCGAGGTGAACTCTTCGTACCATTTTGGTACAAAATTAACTGTTAATCGATCGGTTAAAAATCCTGTAAGATCAATTTTTAAATTCTGTATCTGGAGTCTGAAAATTCTCATGAACCGCAAGAATCGACGCCCATAGTTCAAACGATCGATCGATCAAAATTTCTGGAAACAATCGATCACTACAAGTTAATTATCGAAAATTGCCATCGATTTAATTAATCGTCGAAGCTATCGATCGGAAATCATAAATATTGCTGATTGTTAATCGAAATTTAATTGAAATTCTGTTTGATGGTGTTCATGTAATAATACAGGTGAAAGTGTTATGGTATGATATGTATTTGGGTATTAAAAACAGGTGTGGTGTGACATAAAATTAGTTAGAACAGACAGATGTGATCCAAAGTTAATTATACTAAACAAATGTGATCCACAAGTATTCTTCGAATATTTCTACGATATTCTATACAAATAATGCAATCTAATCTAATAAAAATCTGCCGTATTAACGTGGTACATGAATATTTAAGTTCCCGTGCATTGTACATCAAGCAGCAGAATCACCATTCCTCAATTATCCAATCCCCCTCAGACTCGCAACTTTCAACAGTGTCTACTAATCCCGTTTGAAACTCCTGTGCAAGAGGAATCAACGCAGATATCCTCCGTAAACTTCACCAAGTAATCCCAAAACGATCGCTGATCTCCGCGTTCCTTCGTCGCTGCTGCCGCAAAGAATATAAATAAAATCGCTAAGATCGTTTCCCGATTCGACACGATTTCTACGAATTTTTTCCGCGCCCGTTTTTTTTTTCTGCCGGCGGAATATCAGAATAGCTCAACCTACCACCACTTTCCGGCTCGTACCATATTTGTGGGACACCCTGTATAATGTGATCATATAACATGAACATACTTTTACCATACTCGATCATTTTCGGCTGTGTAGAGGAAAATTGAACGCTCTAATGATACGCGAAAGCTACTTATTACCGGTATCTCGTTAAGTATCGATAAAGTATCGTGACGCTCTCTCCTGTACAATCGAGCGAACGCTGATATCGATCCTAAGCCCTCTTCTTTCAAATTATCCCGGTTCCACTAACGATTCGAAATTCTATCACGAAAACCGAATTCCGCGCGAGCTACGTATCGGCTTGTCGCAATCGGATTCGCGGATCGCGGAACGTATCAAAGGATGGGGTGATCTCAGACATTTCAGACATTCGAGGATCGTCTGCTATGGCTACTGTGCGCCGACGTGATCATCGACGATACCACCGGTGAATAGTCGTGCGTTGTTCACGAATCGCACGGATTCGTTGACAAATCGACATGCGTCTTCCATAAATCGATATGCGTCTTCAACAAATCGGTCCGCGTCTTTAATAAATCAAACTGCGTTTTCGATAAATCAGACTGTATTTTCAACAAATCGAACTGCGTCTTCAACAAGTTGAACTACATATATAGTGATGCGTTCGTAGTTCAAGCTCGGTATCAAATTCGAAATCTTTCAGATTCCAGACTTTTTAGGTTTCAAATTTACCAAATATTACATTCGACAAATTTTGCACCTCTGGAATTCTACACATACCAGACTTCAAACTTTTGCAACTTCAATTTCACCAAATTTCTACTTTCACATATTTCAAATTTCTCGATTTTAATATCCACCAGTAATGAAATTTTAAACTCCCTGTATTCCTCGAACTCTAAATTCCCCAAATTCTAATTCATCGCATTCCAAATTTTCCAAATCCCAAATCTCGCAAATTCTGAATGTCTCAAGTTCCAAATTTCCCAAAATTCGATTGTCGCAAATTTCAAATAGCCCAAATTCTAAATATCCCGATTTTCAAATTTACCACATTTCAAATCCGCCAATCATCGCTCGTCTCTTTCGAATTTCCCGAATGCCTCAAAATTCAAACTCCCTAAAGATTAAACATCCCAAATTCTAAATATCTTAATTTTAAATCTTCCAAATTATAGATCCCACAAATTCTGAATCCCCCATATCTCAAATTTCTCCTTCAAATTGTCCAACCTGCAAATATCCTAATTGCCACCGCTCCCAAATAACAAAATCGCAAACCGTAAAACTTCCCAAAACGCGAGATCCCGAATCGCTCGACAAATTCTCTCCCGCAAATTCTCACCAATTCCCAAATTTCTGTAATCCTCCAGATATCCGAAAATCGTCGGATAAAATACTGGTGGATCCTCGTTAAAAACCTTTACCGACCTTATAAGGTGTACGCACCTATTTCAGCTCGTAATCGCCTAAAGCAACCGCAGCCCGACCACCTGTATCTCCTTAATTATCACCGTGCTCTAACCCGAATTACCACCCAGAACGATTCGCGTATCCGCCGAAACGAAGGCATAAAACATCGTGCAACGTGCGATTCTTCTTCGTCGTCGCATAATCGCGCAAACGACTGATCACGTTTACGATGGATCCGTCGATCGAAGCATCAAAGAGTTCGCCGCTCGTCGAAAACGTTCGCGAAACGATTCGAAACAGGGATCTCGATGCACGAAGCTACGATTTCAACGATCCCGCGACAGAAAATAGCCTGGTTGCCGGTCGAAAGAGGGAACTAAAACGAGAAGAAAGAAAGAAAGAAAGACGGCATGGTGGGATCCTTTCTGTGGAACGGTGGAGATCGAATGTTTCGATAACGGGGATCTCGGTAATGTAGCTGTCAGATCGTTTAATTAAGGAATCTTAAGAGTATCGAAGCTATGTAGATCTGGGAGATAGGTTGACGTTCATGGAAGTCGTCGAAGGCGGTATTACAGTTACTATTAGTATCTGATATTTACTATTAACCCCTTCACTGCTGTTGGTTAACGGCGTGCCAAAATTATAACCAGAGGGGTGTATGAACGACAAACTAATTTTTCTTCGTACCAAATTGTGAATGTTTATAGATAATTTCACGTAGCAGCTTTTTATAATTAATATCAAATAATGTCACGTATCAGCTAGGTATAAATAACATGAAATAATGTCACATAGCGGCAATGTGTAAATAATATCGAATAATGGTAGCAATTTTCAAATAATGTCAAATATATCAAATAGTGGTTATTCATGAATAATATCAAATAAAATTTAATATCGAGTTAGATAAATACAATGAAAGAAAATCTTTTAAAATAGAATGCCGTTTTGATAATATAATTAGATGGTAAAATTTGGTACTTGATTAGTACGATTTGTTGAGGACATCTGATCTATTGAAGACGCAGCTTGACTTATTAAAAACGTACAACATATACTATACAGTAGCGGACAAAAGTTTAAGACGATGATTTGAGTTGAAATATTATACGAACTTCGTTCCTTTTTTTGTAACTTCGCTACTGAGAAAAATATATATGAAATTTATTTTATAAGTGTATAAATAAATATCTAATTAGTTAACACCGAAAGTAGAACACTATTTACAGTTTTTATGAGCAGTAAATCAATTATTTATTTTTTCCATTTAGTCTTAAACTTTTGCCCGCTACTGTACATACTGTACATCACTATTCATTACCTCGACCATAAATACTCCTACTGCAACGAACTACAAATACTCGAAATTATGAACAATAAATACAACAAAGTAGTGCACAAATATTAGATAAAATTTGTTAAAGATACCATGATATACAGTCGTGGACAAAATTAAGTGGACAGGTATCATAAATAACAAAAGGTTAATTTAATTTAAGTAAGAATGCCTATAAATCAAAACTTTATTGTACAATTATATACATTAAATAAATGTTGTTTCAAGTCTATAAAAACATTTCACGTTCTAAATTTAAAGTTTATTTAAAACATTGTAGTAAAACAAACATTTTTTTACATTTCTGCAATGTCCACTTAATTTTGTCCATGAGTGTAAAACCACTTTGTTGAATGTACATGATACCGCTTAATAAAATTTTCAATTGTTCCATTGTGGCAGCGATCGCTCGAAATCGAAAAGTAGTGAAATAGAAGAGGTACGCGGCGATAAAAGAAGCGGCACGTTCGCTGTATCAGAACGGTGAGTTACGAGCGGATAGTTTTTCACCGGCGTTCACTTGCTATAGAGGCGTCTGTAAAACATCATATCGGAATCGGCCACTTGGCTGATTCCTGCCGGAAATCGCTGGATCTTTCCGCTATTAAATCGAATCACGTTTCTTATCGCGCGACCATATTCACCGACAACGCATCTTGCCGAGCAAGCTGCTTTCGCACGAAAACAGAATTCCCGCGACACCATTCCAGAACTCCATTCTTCTGCTTTCGCTTCCGTGATCTCGCTATCGTTTTCTCGTGCCGATCGTGATACCTTCTTTGCGATTCTACGCGGAAAACTCCGTCGGCGTAAACAGTCAAATTCTTTTCTGTCGAACGAGAATCTATCCGGATACTGGATTCCAACGACGATCCACCGTTTCCATCGATACCGGTTACTTACGCGTTTATTTATGTCCACGGTTCAATTGCCGGATAAGATAGATTCGAGATTACGTTGTATCATGGTAGGTAAGATAGATTCGGTGTCGCGTTTCGTGTTCATTGATCAAATTCCTCTTATCGATTCTGTTGGTTGTTCTATTACATTAGAACTACATTCTTGTGGATGTTATTGATCTTGTTAACGGTATTGATTTTATAGATTTTATAGATCTTATTAGTGTTAATAATCTTACTGATTCTAATGATTTTAGTTATCTCATTAATCTTATTAATTTCATCGATTTTATCGATTTTACGAATGTTTTTGATCATGTTGACCTTATTGATCTTAAGTATTTTATACATTTTATAGATTTTATTAATGTTAATAATCTTTATTGATTTGGACGATTTTATTGATTTTATTGATTTCATCGATCCTACAGATGTTATAGATGTTACTGATTCTGTTGATTCTAATAATCTTGTCAATCTTACTAATTTCATTAGTTAATCATTTGATTTGATTCACTTGATTGACTAGATTGACTTGATCGACTTGATTAAGTTGATCAAGTGTCTTAATTGTCTTGATTTAGCTGATCACTTTATACAAGAATTTTATGCAACTACTAATGTCCACGAGATACGTACAAAATATACAAACAAAATGCAGAAATCACACATTGACACACGTTTTACGTATGCACCATGCAGGATAAAAGATACATTTACAGAATCAAACGAGACAAAAGCCATTATTATCAACTTCCATCTATTTTGGTTCCCGCTATCGTGTAAAAGTACACATTTGCATAAAAGTTTGCGATCAACTCATTAAGGAGAAACGTTTGGATCGTTGTAAAGGGTTAACCGTAAACAAGAGATCGTGGCCAGGCCGATTATTTCGCAACGATCCCAGGCCTTTCGACGTTATCGAAGCAACCTTCCTAGCTGCATCGCGAGGCTAATAAATTTCACGCAGCCTCTTGAACGAGATAAACGACGATTCCCCTTTATCGGCCGAGATAAACGGCGAACGGTCGCGTTCCTCGCCATTTTGCAACGCCAATGAAGGCTCCACGGAACGAGACACAACGTACAGACAGGTGGTAATATGCTAATCAACCGGCTCCTCCTCCTTTAAACCTGTTTCGAACTATCGCGAGAAACTGATTAACCGATAGCGAACGCTAACGATTTCGAAGAACCACCCTGAGAAAGATCCTACGCATGCGATTTTTCACCTTATAAGAATTCTAGATTTCTAACTTCTAATAATACAAATTTTCAAATTTCCAACTTCTGAGGTTCCAAATTGACAGATTTCCAACTACTGAAATTGCATATTTCGAAACTTCCAAGATCCGAAATTTCCAACTTCTGAGGCCCCAAATTTCCAAATTTACAACTACTTAAATCCCATATTTCTAAACTTCGAAGGTCCCGAATTTCCAAAATTCTAAAACCCTAAATTTCGAACTGCTAAGATCGCAAATTTGCAAATTTCTAAATATCTAAGGTGGTAATATGCTAATCAACCTGCTCCACCTGAATTCCGAGTCTCTCAAATTTGAAATTCGGGAAATTTGGAATTTTGGAGACTTGGAATTCGGGAAATTTGGAATTTGGGAGACTTGGAATTCAGGAAATTTGGAATTCGGGAGATTTGGAATTCTAGAGACTTGGAATTCAGGAAATTTGAAATTTGGAAAACTTGGAATTCGGGAAATTTGGAATTCGGGAGACTTGGAATTCCGGAAACTTGGAATTCGGGAGACTTGGAATTCAGGAAATTTGAAATTTCGAAGATTTGGAATTTGGGGGAGTTGGTATACAAAAAATCTGAAATTTGCGAAATATAGAATTTTAGAAAATTAAAATTTGAGAAATTCGGGAATCTCCCAAAGAAGGATTATGAAAATTTTCAAACGGTATTTGAGAAATTTAGAAATATAGATCACGATACCAGAATGCAAAAACAAAAACGTATAAATATACAATATATTTCTATATTGCATATTTTTCGTAGTTGGCGCAGTGTATAGCAAAGCATCTGTAATCCAACGATAAACTAAATTCGATTCGGTATGTGAATAAGGGTGAATGGTGAGTCGGTAAATCGCGCGACACTCGGACTCATTACAAAGGATAATGGCTGCCAGGTTGAAGCAGTTGGAGCATGAATTATGGAATCATTGATGCGATTACTCTTCCCGGCTATTAACTGAGCTCGATATATCTCCGTGCCAGCAAGTCGGGAAACGTGCTTTCCAGAGAAATCTTCGGCTGAACCGTCGGGAAAGCGATATCGATACCGAGAGAAAGGACATACTTTAGATTTTGTCAAGGATCGGCTAAGAGTGTTGGCCTTTCTGATCTTGATGTTTGCTTAGCCGTGATTGAAACGCTTGTTTAATGGAAATCGAACCACAAACCCTTTCAACCATTAACGATAATAATAACTCTTTGCTTTCTTGTTTGTGATATCTCTGCACACAATCATATATTATATTCCAATTAATATATATGGTCACTTATATCTTATGATAAAGCATAATCACGTATGTACATACAGTAATATGCAATAATACATACTTATGTATAGTAATATGTGTATACATAGTACTTTCATTATATGTGTACAAGTTATATACATATGATTTGTTACATTTCATATATTTACAAAATTGATATTTTACTATTGTGATGTAGTTATTATTGTATTATATCTAATACTATTATTAAACATTTTATATTTTGTTTCTTGTATTTTCATTTCATATTTTATATTGTATATTTCATTGTATGCACGTTATACATATGTACACATATATTACTAATCTGATTTATATATTATAAATTGTAGATGTATATATTATAAATAATATAAGTGTGATAAAACTGGAAGAAATATGGTGAAAAAGAGAGTGGTAACATGAAAATTGTTCAGCGATCACATTTGTTATTTTTCTTGATACAATCGTATATAATTACGATATCGCGTGACTCGATACGATTTACTAAATTTCGATTCGTCGGTGCGTTTCTAAGTGAATTAAATTAGAAAATGTCGTGATTTTCGATCTCCCATCTGGAACACGGTCGCCGCGAATGTTTCGATCATTCTTTTATCTCATTTATAACGTACAATAATTACCGTGTCATATTAATAGAAACTTTAAACGAAACCGTTGCGATAAGAAGTGTAAACATACTTTAAACTTTTCCAATTTTCTTCCATCAGCTTTAATTCTGGAATTTTAATGTCCCCGACCTTTCATCGCTCGCGTTGCAATCTCTGAATATCTTATTTCTCCCATAATTAAATTTATAGCTTCAGAAAATTCCTTGGAATTTGTACGCGATACAGCCTGGGAATTTTAAGCGTCCGGAGATCTGGGGATTTCGGTGCTTGACGGATTTTGATGTTCGTGGATTTAGAAATTTTTCGGGGATTCGGGGATTTGGGGATTTGGGAATTTGGGGATTTGGAAATATGGAGATTTGGAGATTTGGAAGTTTGGGGATTTGGAGATTTGAAGATTTGGGGATTTGGTGATTTGAGAATTTCGAAATTCTAGGGATTTGGGGATTTCCGAATTTGGGTATTCGGGTATTTGACGTTTTGAAAATTTTGGAATGTAGGGATTTAAGGATTTTGGAATTTGGAATTTGGAAATTAGGGGAATTGGAGATTTGGGAATTTAGGGATTTGATGATTCAGGAATTTGGTGGTTTTGTGATTTGGTAATTGAGAATTTAGGAATTTAGGAAATTGGAAATATGAGAATTTTGGCAGTAGTAAGTTTGGAAGTTTGTGGATTTGGAAATATAAAAAGTTGGGAATTTGAATATTTGGAAACATAGAAATTTTTATATTTGAGAACATGAAAAAGTGCGAAATTACGAATATGTTAATTTGTAAAAGAAAATCGCAACCAGGACTTTGGAAATGCATGGATTGAAAAATCGATAAATCGTAGGCTTGAAGAACATAAAGGTTGACAAATTGACGACCTTCGGAATGAAAAGTTTGAAATTTATTTCGCCGACAAGCGTACAGTACAACGCATCCTATTACGGTATCTCCGTGACCCCAAGAAAACACGAAGTTTTCACGATAATTATCATCGTGATCATCGATTTTCCTCGGTTATCCGAGCTATTAGTAACGTGTAACGACCGGAGCATTTAATTAAGGAATCTCGAGTGTGTCGCTGTGTATCTCGCAACAGGAGGAGGAGCAGGGATCCATTCGGTCGGCAAGATAAGAAAACTATTCGTTCTCGGGCCGGTTTGACGAATTGTTATTGGCTACCTGATGGTGTCCAGTTCGTTATTGGACCAACCGAAACGATCCTCTCCGTGTACGTCGTCTGATTTATGGAGAATAAACGACCGGATTCGAAACGCTTTCACCTTCCATAATATTCGTCGTTTCATCGAGCTAGATCGTTGTATTGTAACGAATCTGACGTCTCATTAGCTCGAGGGGACCTTCTGTGGCAGCGTTTCTGTTGCGGCAACTCACAAAGATGTATATGTAAACGAGAAACGGGAAATTAATGTACTATTTATTTTCTAAAGTAGCTCACGGACTCGGCGGGTTTTATTTTAATGAAGTAATCCGAATCTTAAATGGAAACGAGTTGTTCGAAATCGATGGTTCTGGCATACTGGCGCGTGTTTGTCGTTTGTTGCGGTTTGTAGAACTTCAGTCGAGGCTTAGGGATTTTTTTGGGGAAGTTTTGGTACTTTGGAATTTTTTTTGGTCCAGATTTTGAGGGTCGACAGTTTTTGGATTTTAGACCCTCAGGATTTTAAGGTTTTGTGATTTTAGGATTTTGGGATTTCGATATTTTAGGATTTTGAGGTTTTAGAAATTTGGCGTTTTGGGTTTTGGGATTTCAGGATTCTTGGATTTTGTGATATTGGAATTTCAGGGATTTGGATTTTGGGATTCAGGGACTTTTGGATTTTGAGATTTTACGATTTTGGGGATTTTAGAAATTTGGTATATTGGAATTTCGGGGTTTTGGATTTTGGGATTTTAAGATTTTTGGAATATGGGATATTGGAAGCTCAGGGTTTTGGATTTTGGGATTGTAGGATTTGGCATTTTGGAATTTTAAAATTTTGAGATTTTACAGTTTTTAAGGACTTGAGGATGTGGGGATTTGGAGATTTAAAGGCTTTTTGGATTTTGCAATTTTAATAGTTTGGCATTTTAGGTATTTTAGGATTTAAAAATTTTAAGATGCCACGATTTAAGAATTTTTAAATTGTAAACTTTCAGGTCTTCGGAGTTTCATGATTTCAGAATTTTAGGAACTGAAACGAATCTAAAATCGTAACATAACCTACATACAAATTGAAACGAATCTAAATTGTCAACATAACCTAATTATGAATTAAAATGAACCTAAACACGAATTGAAACGAACCTAAATCGTCAACGTCACCTAATTATGAATTGAAATGAACCTAAATAAAAATGGAAAGGAATTTACATACGAATTGAAACGAACCTGAATTGTCAACATAACCTAATTATGAATCGAAACGAACCCAACTACAAATTGAAACGAACCTAAATTCTTAACCCAACCAAATTATAAGCGCCGTGGAACCGCCCTAAACATAATCTACTAACGAAGCATCTACCGAACCAATCAAAAACCAATATTGGTATAAAACCAATTCGTCCGTTCCACCTAAAATCTGCCCACGTGATTTTTCCAGAACGAAGATTAGCCGCGATGCAATGATTCGAACTGGTATCGAGAAATTTATGAGTCCCCGGTATCCGTTCTTTTAACACCCCATTCAAACGAAACAGTCCAATAAAACTCGTAATATAACGCCGGCTGGATTTCTTCGGGTCGAACGACAATAACAAGATAATTGGACACGAACGGGTGCAAGCGTGTTCGACGATCAGAATACAAATGTCTTCGTTCTTTGGTAATTTTCTGAAAAGGCCTGTTTCGACGCAACGCCACGGCACGTTCTCATTGGTTCCTATGTACGGCACGCGTTTCCACCACGCTGATGAAATTATTGCGAAAATTAATTGATTCCGTAATTAGGATTCAATGAAATCAGCTCGGCTACCGTGATCGTGACGTGATTTATGGAACTAATTTGATCAGCTGGAATCTACAGATTATTACCACACCGCTATTGCTTTATGTTCTTTCCGAGATTGATCGCGTAATCGTGATTAAATCTTTATTACTATCGACAATTAACCAGCGAACTTGGTTCTCGTTGATTTTCAGACCTCGTTGTTGATTATGAAACGAAAAGAATTTTATGAAAGTGTAACACGCGAAAATGGGGGTTTTGATAGTTTTCTTAAGGGTGAATTTTTCAAAATTCAGATTTTACTAAATTTTCACATTTCTGAGATTCCAGATTTCCAAATTTCTAACTTCCAAGTCACAAATTTCCAAGTACCAGAATCCCAAATTTCCAAATTTCCAACTGCAAGGTCCCAAATTTCTAAATTTCCAACTGCCAGGCTCCAAATTTCCAAATTTCCAACTGCCAGATCCCAAATTTCCAAATTTCCAACTGGTAAGGTCCTAAATTTCCAACTACTAAAATTCCAAATTTCGAAATTTCTAACTTCCAGGTCCCAAATTTCCAAATTTCCAACTGCCAGGTCCAAAATTTCCAAATTTCCAACTGCCAGGTCCCAAATTTCCAAATTTCCAACTGCCAGATCCCAAATTTCCAAATTTCCAACTACTAAAATTCCAAATTTCGAAATTTCTAACTTCCAGGTCCCAAATTTCCAAATTTCCAACTGCCAGGCCCAAAATTTCCAAATTTCCAACTGCCAGGTCCAAAATTTCCAAATTTCCAACTGCCAGGTCCAAAGTTCCAAATTTCCAACTTCCAGCTCCCACCCTTCCAAATTTCCAACTACTAAAATCCCAAATTTCCAGGATTCTAAATTTCCAAAATTCTAAGATCCTACTTTTCTAAATGTCGAACTGCTAAAATCGCAAATTTAAAAATTTCCAAACATCTAAAATCGCAACTTTTAAAATTTCTAAAATCTCAAATTTCCAAACTTCCAAGATACTACATTTCTAAATTAATAAACAACTAGATGAGAAAAAAATAAAAAAAAAAAGATATGTCTCAGATCATGTCCGTACGAAATGAATAAACCCCGTTAGACGTAGGTATCAATTAGCTCTAACAATCAGAATTAATGAACTCCTCGTTATTCGCTATAAGGTATGTTAATCGTACGCGGAAACTTCGCGTTTCAAAAATGACTCGGTTAACAGACCAAAGATGAGAAATCCATCTTACAGGGGGGAAGCTCGACATGCTATTTCAGAGATATTCAAACCAGCTTTTGCACACTGATAGATCTTGATATCCCGGAGCTTCCTATACGCGAGAATATTTGTTTTCGCCGAAACTTTCGAAGTTCACAGACTCGCTTCGGATAATGACTCGGGATTTGAACAGAACGCTCTGGAACTCTGATAGACAATCTTTCGACGTTCGAATTACAAAATGATTGAATACTTAGCTATTTCAGTTACCGTAATAAATTTGCGATTACATTTTTTCGTATCCCAAAATAATAATATACATCAACGCGGGAAATTTAAACTTATATTAAAAATGACACGTATCTTGTAGCAGATCATTTAAAAAATGTATCATCGCGGTTGTACTATGGATTCTATAGTATATTATCCACTTCTTCGGTCCACAAAATGATTGCATACTTAGTTATTCCTGTTACCGTAATAAATTTGTGATTACATTTTTTATTGCAGGCAGTACAATTGCATTAATGCGAAATATTTTAATTTAACAAGAAAATGGCACACATCTTACTGAAGATTGTTTTAAAAATTGATCTCTGTGACTTTTCTATGGATTTTGTTGTATATATTTCCGTATTTGGCTAAAAATGTTATTTAATATTTAGCGACACAAAATGGTAGACCATCAACGCGGGAGATTTGAACTTATAAAAGAAAATTATACGTATCTAACAGGAAATTATTAAAAAAAATTGATCATTGTCACTGTACTATGAATCTCGTAGTATATATTTATATATGTGACTAAAAAATTGATTGAATACTTAACGACAAAAAATGGTAGTCCACCAACGCGGGAAATTTAAACATATACAGAAAAATAACGCGTGTCTTAAGTAAATTATTTACAAAATTGATCACTGTGAGTGTACTATAGACTTTGTAATGTTTATTTATATATTTGTCTCAAAATATGCTCGAATATTTTGCGTCAGAAAATGGTTGACCACCGCGGCGGGAAATTTGAACGTATATAAGAAAATGACAAACATTTTACAGAAAATTATTTAAAGAAATGGTTATTTGCGATTGAATTATGTATTCTGCAGGATATATTTATGCGTTTAGCCTTCTTTTTCGATTTCGTTCATGTCGTTTGGTTTTTTTAGACTTGCTATTGCAGCAAACGGTGTGGCGAGAGCGTGACTCTGATCGAAGACCGATCCACGATCGAGCAAATGATTAATATTCGTAGCGTGAGCGAGATTATCGTTTCGTGTTGCGGAACAATATTACATTATGTATGATTTAGGTGATTTAATATCTGCAAGACTTATAACGGCTGTAACATCAAAGGGTAGAACCTACCGAATGTTAATTATGAAATTGCTTTCTGGATAATTGCTAGCAATTTCTGATGACAAGTATACGAGCGTGGAGATTGTTTGCTTTAATTACGTCGTCGCGTGTATTACACCAATTCTATGGTTTAGAATAATTTATTGTGTTGTTTATGTATATATTGTAATGAGTTATGGGTAATTTGTATTCTATAGTGGAGCAGACTGTTTTGTTCGCATGTGTTTGTACGTAAATTTCTAATTTGGCAATCTCCAATTTGGTGAATTTTAATTTTAGAATTTCCATGTTAATAATTTCTAGATTTCCAAATTTCTAAATTTCTAAATTTCTAAATTTCTAAATTTCTAAATTTCTAAATTTCTAAATTTTCAAATTTCTAAATTTATAAATTTCCAAATTTCCAACTTCACTTTTAATTTTCTACATTTCCGCACTACTAAATTTTCAAATTCCCACAATTTTTCCACTTCTACATGTTCAACTTAACTATTTATACATTTCGAAATTTCCACTGTACTAATTTCTAAATTTTTCAATTTTCAGTTTTCAATTTCACCAAATCCCCAATTTGATAATTTCTACATCTATAAATTTCTAAATTTCACAACTTCCAATCTGACCATCTCTTCTGCAATTACACATCCGCCAATTTTCTAAATTTCAAAAAATTCCCATTCGATAATTCCAAAACCGATAACTTCAAATACCGCAAAATCCGTAAATTTCTAATCCCGTAACTTTCCAACCCCAGAAATTTAAACAATGTAAGAGTCCTCAAATATCACTCAGTCGAGCAAATCCGAAAATTCCGAAAATCGTTCGAATCCCCCCAAATTTATCGTAGATTCGTCCGATAAAAAATTCCAACGCCGTATTACAACGAAACTTGAAAATGTACGAACCGAATATTTATCGCACGACAAACGCAATTTCCGTTGATCACCGTACGAGGGCTTTTTACAGCCACGAGTAAACGTCAGCCACCGTGACACGTTATACGGCACGGCGTGATTTAAATAATGACAATAATGTTGAATAATTACGATGCATAATTGCCGGTATTGTTCTGCCGATAATATAACTGTGGGCGGGGAGATCGTGCTCATGCTGTTGTACGCTCCGAAACGTTTCTGTAGCCGCCCCTTCTGGGCTCGTTATATTGTATCGGTTTTCATAAATATCGTCCTGTCGCTCGTTACCGTGACGCTCTAAGGACGTTTCGTATCCGACGGATAATCCGTTAAATCGATTAATTCGTTGCAGCAGAAGTTGTCATTTAAAAGTTTCGTTCTTCTCCCGACCACCATTTTGTAACGCAATAACGCAACGACCGCGCGTTACTGATCTAGGGAATTTTCGTTCAGGACGGTAATTGGATTTTCTTTCCCTCGAAGGAATTAATTTACTGCGGCAGAGGATCGTTCGATGTAATAATAACAAGAAACTTTCTTCATTTTCATTACTTAGGATTTTTGGATTTTTGAGTTTTTGGATTATAGGATTTCGGGATTTTGAAATTTTTAGAATTATGGGATTTCTGAATTTTGGGATTTTAGGATCTTAGGATTTTTGGATTTGAGGATTTTGTGATTTTAGGATCTTAGGATTTTTGGATTTTAGAATCTTAGGATTTTTGGATTTCTGAATTTTGGGATTTTAGGATCTTAGGATTTTGGGATTTTTGAATTTTTGGGATTATAGGATTTTTAGGATTATGGGATTTTAGGATTTTGAGATTTTAGAATTTGGGGATTTTTTGACGGCGCGCTACCGATCTGGGGAGTTTTCATTCGGGACGGTAATTAGATTTTTTTCCCTTGTAGGAATTATCTTACTGCGACAGAGGACCTTTCGATATAATAATAACAATAAACTTTCTTCATTTTCATTACTTACCTTTGGTTCTTGCATTTTTTTTTTTTATTTTCTGTACTTGATACTCTTTGTTACAGAAACTATTTTTATACTTATTACACTTTATTACATACATTATTTTTCTACTTATTACACTTTATAACATAAATTATTTTTATATTTGTCACTATTAATTTGGAGGATTTCTGGAATCGATAATTTCTAGACTCGAAAATTAAAAAATGAAAAATCTCGAAGTTCAAAAATTTCGAGACACAGAAACCTTATACCTTAAACATCGACAAGTTCTATAAAATGTAAAGTAAAGTGATGAGTGTATAAAAACTCGAAAATCCATGGTGTCGAGTATCCACTAATTTTTTAGCAGAAAAATTCGCGAATTCGAAACCGCGAAAGTGTTGTTTGTCGCCGCGTCGTTGATTGTAGGTCAACCACGAGACGATCTAGCAGTAATAATGACTGGTTCGAGCAAACTGCCGACAGAGTGGTCGAACTGTAGCCAGGAACGAAGTTGGAACACAGGGAACGAGAGGGAAAAAGAGGGTGTTATAGCCGATACACATTGCGTAGAGGAGAATAGGAACCAGAGGGAAAACGCGAGCGTCAACAAGCTTCTACATTGTGTCGTTGATGCTGTTGCTGCTTGCATTGATGGCATCGTCATTGGTGCTCCACGTGCCGATGTACCAACGCGAGGGTCTACAAAATATCGGCGGTGTTTGATCAGCTCGACCATTTACTCAAATGGCGTGAAATTCAACAAAGCTGCTGAGTGGCATTGGCTACCGTTGCCCTCGAATATCGCCGCGCGAACGTTCGACGGCCATCTCCTCGTTCAACCGAACCATCATCCCGATCTGTATCCCTCCCATTTTTGTACCACTCCCGCTACCTTGCCCAACCACCCTTTTAAAGTCAGAGATTTTGGAATGTTGGTGTGTTGGGTACGTCGGAGTTTCAGAATTTTGCGACTTCGGGATATTGGAACTTTGGGACCTTGAAATACGAAATGTTCAAGTGTTCAAATGTTCGACTATCTTGTTGTTCAAATGTCTGAATGTCCAACTCTCAAATTGCTGAAATGTCCAAACGTTCGAATGTCCAACGCTCAAATTGCTGAAATGTCCAAATGACCATGTTGTCAAGTGTCCAAATGTACACATCACTAAATGTCCAACTCTCAAATTGCTTAAATGTCCAAACGTTCAAATATCCAAATGGTCAAGTGTTCAAGTGTCCAAATGACTAAATATCCAACTCTCAAATTGCTGAAATGTCAAAACGTCCAAATGTTGAAGTGTCCAAATGTCCAAATGACTAAATGCTCAACTCTCAAATCGCTGAAATGTCCAAATGTCCAAGAGTTCAAGTGTCCAAATGTCTAAATGACCAAATGTCCAACTCTCACGTTGCTTAATGTCCAAATGTTCATCACTCAAATGTTTCAAATGTAAAAATGTCCAAACGACCAAATTTCGAAATATGCAAATCTGGGAACATCCAAATGTCCAAATTCTCAAAACCTCCAATTCTCTACTACGAAGACACCCATATTTCACCCTAAACATTGTTCGTTATATTTGCCAGCATCTGAAAGAAGTCCATCGTTCCGTGACATTTAACCATAAACACGCATAGCTATCGCGCAAAATTTCGTTCGACCCTACGGTCATTTTCCGTGGAAGCAGTTGGCGGCTCGTTAACAGACGCTACTGATCCTCCAGCTATCGAGTACGATATTAAACCGAATTCCTGTGTACACCCGCGCATGATGTTTTCATTTTCACGGCGGCGCCGAAATTGGAACAATTTGCAAGTTGATGGTAAATTTAAACCGACTGGGAAACGGATAGAGAAAGGAGGCGACGATAGAGGGGCAGGGGGAGGATACCGAGTAAAATTGTAATCAGATCCTTAGCGCTTCGCAGCGAGCTGAATATTAGCGAGCTTCCTGCTTGCTAATATTCCAGCCATTACCTGACAGCAACAACCTATCTTCGATTCTTCTATGAGCATAAAGCAGTATATGAAATTACAAAAATCGAGAGGACCATGAAAACGGTGATCATCAAGGCGCGAGAGAAACACTCTGTGCATAATTAAGGCACCTATAACAAACCAGTATAGAGTTTCGTCAAATTTTGAAGCAATAATTGGACGGGGCAAACAAACTAAGCAAACAGCATCGAAGGCGAGCTCGTTTCGCGTCGTGTTGCTCATATCGCGCGGCCATTAGTCCGTTGGATCATTGTTCCCGTCCAAATTCAGTCTGACTATCACAACGCGTTAGATTCCGGCTCGATAATTTCCGTCTCGTTCTTCGTGGTGTTAATTTTATCTCTCGTTGCGATCAGTTTCGATTTTGGAGCTCGACGTTCATCGTGCAACATCCGTTTTTTTTTTGTTTAAAGTTCTCACATTGCCATATACCCACATTCCCGAATTCTCACATACCCGAATCCTTACATGCCTGAATTTTCATATCCTCAAATTCTCACATCCCCAAATTCTCACATCTCCAAATTCTCACATCCCCAAATTCTCACATCCCCAAATTCTCACATCCCCAAATTCTGACATCCCCAAATTCTGACATCCCCAAATTCTCACATCCCCAAATTCTCACATCCCCAAATTCTGACATCTCCAAATTCTCACATCCCCAAATTCTCACATCCCCAAATTCTGACACCCCCAAATTCTCACATCCCCAAATTCTCACATCCCCAAATTCTTACATCCCCAAATTCTCACATCCCCAAATTCTGACATCTCCAAATTCTCACATCCCCAAATTCTCACATCCCCAAATTCTGACACCCCCAAATTCTCACATCCCCAAATTCTCACATCTCCAAATTCTCACATCCCCAAATTCTGACATCCCCAAATTCTGACATCCCCAAATTCTAACATCTCCAAATTCTCACATCCCCAAATTCTCACATCCCAAAATTCTCACATCTCCAAATTCTCACATCCCCAAATTCTCACATACCCAAATTCTCTCAGTTCCAAATGTTTACAATCCTATATGTTAACATTCCTCAATCTTGACATCGCTAAATTCTCACATTCCCAAATTCTCATATCCCCAAATCCTCGCATCCTCATATCTTCAAACCCCGAAAACTCTAACCAATCCGCATTCTTCCGGGCATCGTCGGGCACGTCATAGCTGTCACGAATAACAGCTCGTTCGGTATATTTTATAGCCGAACGCGTGTCGACGCTGGTACGTCGTTATACGCCGCCGTCCCCCTTTTTTCGAACCCGTAATCATCACCTACCATCTATTCGAGCGGTGTCTGTATCCGTTCTCAAAGAGCCTTCGGCCCGAATCCTTTCCACCGTTGAAAGGGACACCCGCCAGTTTACCGTCGAACATCCTCGCAATAAATACACACGTTTCTACCCCGATCTATGAAGACGTTCCCCATCATCTTTCTCGAGCAGCTACCACGATCTTTCGTTGACGCTTAAGGGCGCGAACGACCCCTCTCGCGAGCATAAGGACGGCGAACAAACTCGGCTGCAGCCGGGTCTATACTTAAAATCGCTTCGAAAATAATTTGATACCATCGACGCGGAATTTTTGCTTTTCTTTGTGCTTTTGAACGGTTTCGGGGATAGATGGGTGACTGTCGGAGGTATGTACTGCGTCGGGTACTGTGATCTTAGAGAGTTATGTTATATGATGTTCGAGTGCTGTGATTTTCGAGGGATAGATACTATAATCTTCGGGGCTTCATTCTACCCGTTACTAAACACTCCAGGATACTTAACACCCGACAACTAAAAAATCCCGAACTTCCAAAACTCCAACATATCATACACCCGAATCCGAGACTCCAAATATACAACTATCCAAATTGTAAAAGGACGCCAAACGATCCCACAAAACCGACCATAAACATTCGAAATGATCTTCAAAGACTTTGAAAGATTACCCAGGTGCATTCCTGCACATCCATCAATCAGAGCTCAGCTCGCAAGGTTACGTACCACAATGCTATCTCTTGTCTCCGCACCACATAGTAGTTGCCATGGGTAGTTGCATACTCCTCGTTACAAAACCATATCGAATCGCCTATTTAAAGTCGAGGCTATCCCGTCACGATCGAATGACCGTCGTTGTTATTCGATTTCAACTGGACCTGCTCAGATACAATCCAGGATCGTGGATCGCTAGGTAAGAAATTTCGACGGCAAAATCCGTCGAATGAGCAATTTACGATAATATCGGTTGGCTCGTTGATCGCGTCTAATGGAATTTCGTAAAGGGAGATTATCGTCAAGGATCACGCCCGTTGGGCCGCTGATATTGAGTGGAACGCTGCTAATTGCAGGATCGTTTACGTGTTACGCGGTCAGATGTGTTCCGTTTGATAGGCTAAATACCTGCTCGCCGAAACGTCCCGGGGACGACCTATCCCGGATTTCAAGGAATGGCCCCTGTGAATGAACGGTTGTCAGACACGGGAGCTGGATAGATATTCCCTGCTAGAATGGTAACCGATGGTTCGTTGATTGCCGTCATCGATCCGCTCCGTATCTCCTTCGTCGTCCAGCGTGTAATTTCGCCTAGACGTTCACGTTCCGTCCTCTGCTTTTGACAATCGACTTCCTAACCGCTCGCCGTTTCTCCCCGCGTTTATACAATGTTCCAGCTACCTTTTCAAATCCTGCGAGTCCAAAATTCTCGCAACTACGAATCCTGCGAGTCCCAAATTCTCACATTGCCAAAGCCTCGGAACTCCAAGTTCTTTGAATTCCAAATCATCAAATCTCCAAATTTCCACAATTTCAAATCCCTTCATCGCAAATTCTCACGTTTCCGAATTCCCAAATCCTCAAATCCATATTTCCCAAATCCCCAAATGTCCAAAGTCCCAGGTTTCCAAAGCCTCAAAACCCCAAATTTCTCACGTTGCCAAATTACCAAATACTAAATTCCCACAATTCCAAATGCTACGAGTTCCAAATTCCAACATTGCCAAATTTCCAAATCACCAAATTCCCAAAATTCCAAACCCTCAAATCTCCAAATTCCCACAATTCCAAATCCCTTCATCGCAAAATTCTCACGTTTCCGAATTCCCAAATGTCCAAATTCCCAGGTTTCCAAATCCTCAGAACCCCAGAACTCCCACATTGCCAAATTTTCCAATCCTAAATTCCTACTATTCCGAATCCTACGAGTTCCAAATTCCAACATTGCCAATTCTCCACATCACCAAATTCCCAAAATTCCAAACCCACAGATCTTCATATTCCCACAATTTGAAATCCCTTCATCGCAAATTCTCACATTTCCGAATCGCCGAATCCTCAAATCCCCGAATGTCCAAATTCCCAGGTTTCCAAATCCTCAGAACCCCAGAACTCCCACATTGTCAAATTTTCCAATCCTAAATTCCTACTATTCCGAATCCTACGAGTTCCAAATTCCAACATTGCCAATTCTCCACATCACCAAATTCCCAAAATTCCAAACCCACAGATCTTCATATTCCCACAATTTGAAATCCCTTCATCGCAAATTCTCACATTTCCGAATCGCCGAATCCTCAAATCCCCGAATGTCCAAATTCCCAGGTTTCCAAATCCTCAGAACCCCAGAACTCCCACATTGTCAAATTTTCCAATCCTAAATTCCTACTATTCCGAATCCTACGAGTTCCAAATTCCAACATTGCCAATTCTCCACATCACCAAATTCCCAAAATTCCAAACCCACAGATCTTCATATTCCCACAATTTGAAATCTCTTCATCGTAAATTCTCACATTTCCGAATCGCCGAATCCTCAAATCCCCGAATGTCCAAATTCCCAGGTTTCCAAATCCTCAGAACCCCAGAACTCCCGCATTGCCAAATCTCCGAATCCCAAAAGTTCCACAATTTCGAATCTCTTAATCTCTAGACCCGTAAACGTCCAAAATCCATAAATCCCCGCAACGATCGCGAGCGATCGAAGAACGACGCGGATCTTTGTTCGAAAGATGCGATCCGTAAACACCGTGGTTACGCGTTGTGTGGTGATTTTTACGAACGCAACGATCGAAAGGGGACGATCGTGTCGCGATTGTTCTACGCCGCGTGTCGATAACTCGGGCAAACATCAATTACCGCGGCTTGTATACAACAGAATGGCGGATTGTCGGAAGTTCCGCGTAGCCGGAATTAAATTCGCTCGTTCGTCGTTCGGAAACTATTTTCGGATACAATATGAATCGGCAGGATTTATATCCGACGTTGGCCACCGCGGGGCCAGGCTTTTATTTACAGCGAGTCCCGAGTGGCCGCGATAAACGTTAAACGATAAACAACGGTGCTAGAAAATGGCTGGCAATATCGTGGTCTCTCGCCACCGGGAAAAACCGAGCCTTAACGTTCCAAGGATCAAATACGTCACCGTACCTTTTTTATTCGGTACCCTGTATCTTATGTATCGTATAAATATCGAATGCTTTTTTTTGAACACCCTGTATGGCCGCGTAACAGAGCTTGATTCATGAACTAATTTCACTTGCTCGAAAAGAAGAAATTATCATCGGCGATGTCTCATTGCGAGGCCATGATTCAGTCTCACCGGTTTCGGTTTTAACCATTCACATCTTAAACTTGTTTCCAATCATCTGCATCTTAAACTTGTTTCCAATCATCTGCATCTTAAACTTGTTTCCAATCATCTGCATCTTAAACTTGTTTCCAATCAGCCACATTGGAAATATTTTTTTGATCATCCGCATCTTATATTATTTTCTGACAAAGTACATCTCAAATTATTTTCTGGCCAGTTACATCTAAAATTGTCTTCTGATCAATTGCATCTTATATTTTGTTCTCATCAGCTACGTCTTAAATTTTGTTCTGATCAGCTGCATCTTAAATCTTGTTCTGATCAGTTGCGTCTTAAATCCTCCTCTAATCATGTAAATCTTAAATTTTGTTCTCATCAGCTATGTCTTAAATTTTGTTCTGTACAGCTGCATCTTAAATCCTGTTCTGATCAGCTGCGTCTTAAATCCTGCTCTAATCGTCTACATCTTACATTTTGTTCTCATCGGCTACATCTCACATTCTTTTTATCAGCTACAGCTTTTAGATATTTTTTTGTATCAACCACACCTTAAATTTCCTTCCGACGATTTTTCTCCATATTCCCGAAGAGAGGTTATACATAGCAATGAAATCGAATTCATTGTCAGTAATTCAGAAAAACGAATGTCAAAATTCGATGCAATCACGAAGACTGCGTAGAAGCATCGGAGTTGCATTCAACGAGCAGAATTCGCATGGCAGTTACCTCTCTGTACCATCCGAATGCAAAGTTCTATCTGTAATACGAGTGTCGAGTAACTTTATACGAGTGTGTTTCTCGACGTGTGTGTGAAGTCACAAAGTGACCCCCGCTTTGTGCGAGGAAAATGTGCCGGCTATGCGATGATAAGACACAGTTTCCACGGCGCGGCAAATGGCGATCGTTGATAACAGAGGCCGCACACACAGTTGGCTGGTATGGGGCGATGAAACGGAAAATCGGTTACTAATGTCACTTCGACACGGAGTTCAGCAATCCTGGCCATTATGCGTTCAACCGCGGACTAAAAACCGGCACCACGGATTCGTAATTGATACGAAAAACGGGACTGGTTGGCTGTTAACATCGACGGGTTAAGGATCACCCGAAAGTTCCGTGATTCCGATCTGCAGCAAAGAATCGTTTTATCACGATCCTGAATTTATGCATACTTTCGGGGAACACCGAATGGCGGCGTTCCAACGTAATTCGCGTACGTATTTCTCGTCGTACGTAATTTCGAATCGGTTTATAATTAATGGAAGAGATTCTTTGACGTGGATAGAGAACGTTCGATGGTGAGGCGTTGTAAAATAATTTTACCTAATCCATTCGTCGATTTTATACATATTTTTAAAGTATTTTTAAAGACCGTGTTTATAGAATATTTTGTTTTAGTGTAACTTGCAAATATATTCTCTCGTTTGTTTTTTTAATTAATGGTACAAATCTTTGGTCGGGATATATTAAATTTATTCTATGCTCAGGTTAATTTGTTCGCCATTGGAACATTCTATTGAATCACAATGTAACAACTAACTATATTAGTCAATTTATAAATGATCGATTGCAAGATGAACACTTTCGATACACGAAAACTTTGAGCAAATTTTTCAAAATTATATTTAGTTTAATAATTTTATACACAATGAAAACAGTTGAATTATATGGAATTAACTAACAAGTTTTTTCGAAAAGGTTGAGATAAAAGAAATTCATTGTTTGCATAGATTAATCTGTTCACTTCAAAGAAGTATTCTAATGAAAAACAATGTAACAACTAATAATATTAATCAATTTATAAATGACCGATTAAAACATGAACACTTTCGATACACAGAAAATTTTTAAATTAAATTTAGTTTCATGATTTTATGCAGAATGAAAAGAATTAAATTATATAGAATAAACACAGGACTTTTATTCGTTATTCATTTTTTATCATTATTAGAATTTTTATATATTTATATACAGTGTACTTGCAAATAATTTAAGTAAACGCGAATACGACGCGATAATCTTTCAATTTTTTGTTGTCGAAAATGCAATAAAGGCCGGTTGCACCGGATGCGGAAATAGTAGTCGGCCGAAAGTAGTTTCCGGTGTTCGCCCGTTTTCAAAACGCATCGAAGTCCGTTACGGAAACTTCTGACATTCTTCGTAACAACTTAGGGAAACGCCGCGAAACTTTCTCTCAAAAGTGCAATTACGTTAATAATTCTGTTCCCGTTGGAATTTCGGGCAAGTTAAACGGCCGCGTCCATGCGGCAGCATATTTCAGAACATAGCAAGATTTCATAGTGATTTCTAAATTTAACACCTTCGGAAAGCAGAATTTTCGAAAGTTTCGGCAGAATTTTCGATCAGGAAACAGAGAACGCGGGATTCTCGGAAACCAGAAATTTGAGGGAAACGAAGAAGCATCGGATTATTTCAAGGTGACGAGATTTGGGGATTTCGAGAATGCGGAGATACAAGGAACGTTTGAACGTTTGGTCTCCTGCGAGAAACGAGAAATACAGTACGTTGAAAATGTTTCGGGTCGAACGCGCACGATATCACATATCGCGGAAAGTATTAAAAGGCGAGGAACGCGGGAGATTGCGTCTTCTCGCTGGAATTTCTTCTCCTTTCGTTGTGCAAGACTCCCGCGAACGGTTTTTCATCGCTAAATAAAATGTCGAGAGGAATAAACGGTGTCTAATCCCGATTGTATGTACTATATGCTTTGGCCTGAGATCGAAATAATGTCTCGATCTCGAGGGCCTCAGCGAGCTCCGAAACAAATTAATGGTTGGAGTTCGATTTAAGAACGTTCGTGATATATGAAATAAGTAGGCGCTTTTTAATAAATACGAAATTTTACCTCTTACAGATTTGGAGATTTGAAAATTCGAGGATACGAAAATTTTTGGATGTGGGAATTTTGGGTTATGAAAATTTGAGAATGCGAAGATTTAGGGATATGAGGATTTGCGAATGCGAAGATTTGGGGATATGAGAATTTGGGGATGTGAAAATTTGAGGATGTGAAGATTTGGAGATGTGAGAATTTGAAGATATGAGAATTTGGGAATGAGAAAATTTAGGGATCTGACGATTTGGGGATGTGATAATTTCGGGATATGAAGATTTGGGGATGTAGGGAATTGGGGATGTAGGGATTTGGCGATTTGAGGATTTGGGGATGTGATAATTTCGGGATATGAAGATTTGGGGATGTAGGGATTTGGGGATGTGAGGATTTGGGGATGTGGAAATTTGGGGATATGGCAATTTGGGGATGTGGAGTTTTGGGAATGTGGAGATTGGGGGATGTGTGGATTTGGGAATGTGGGGATTTAGGAATGGGGGAATTTTGGGGATGTGAGGAGTTGGGGATATGGGAATTTGAGGATGCTGGGATTTGGGGATGTGACGATTTGGGGATGTGATAATTTCGGAATAAGAAGATTTGGGGATATTATAATTTCGGGATATGAAGATTTGGGGATGTGTAGATTCGAAGACATGACAATTTGGAAATGTGAGTATTTGGGGATATGAGAATTTGGGAATATGAGAATTTGGGAATATGATGTCACGTGGTTTTAAAAATCATACCGACCCAACGGTTAAGGTCTCTAATAAAAGTTGACCGAGTCATAGTTTATGATTGGTGGTAGATGTTCTGAGCCTATGTTCTGATTTCCCTGGCCCGAGGAGGTTACGGGGCAACAATATATGTTATAACTGTCCAGACTATCTGAAACCGATTGCGCGTGTTTCTATGACGCTGTCGAAGGTTTCAGCAACTTCCAAAACTCATCTTGAAATGTATCAATGGGTCGCGAGAAAAGGGCCTTTGACATCTCAGTTACAAAAGAGCATACGTCTCGCTCGTCCTGTTCATTCGAGACTACTTGCAGTATACGCTTTCGCGTCTATTTATCCGCTATCGAGTACTTTCATTACTCGAATCGAGAATCCTCTTACCTCGTCTTCATTTTATGTTAATCTCATCCGAGATGATTCCGTCGAGAAGATTTCGCGCGGTCTCCCGAAACCTTCCGCGTAAAACTTATTTATTCTTCTCGGCGGATTAATCGAATTGCTTGATTCGAGATAATTATTCGTGATTCGGTTTAATCTTGTCGACGATAATTAAGTGCACGCAGCGAGTGACGAGGATTTAATATTCTGTTACTTCGAGATCTGGTACTCCTCTATTTTAATATTTGAAATTTTAATATTCGAAAAGTCAGTACTTTAATATTTGATCATTTCAGGCTTCGATATTCCGAGATTCGTTATTTTAATATTGTGTATTTAATTATTTATGGTTTTGATATTCGGGGATTCGATATTTTAATATTTCATATTTAATTACTTGTGATTTCGATATTCGAGAATTCGACATTTTAACATTCCATATTTAAATACTTATGATTTCGATATTTAAAATTTCATATTTAATTATCTAAGATTTCGATATTTTAATATTTCTAATTCAGACATTTCAGATTTCTCTGTTCAAAGATTCGATATCTCAATACTTAATACTTTGTGGCTTCGATATTCGAAGATTCGATCTATTTCAATATTTAATATTTCAACACTTAAGTCTTCGATATCCGAAGACTCGATGTTTTAATATTTCATATTTAACCATTTACGATTTTGATATTTTAGTATTTAATATTTTACAATTTAAAAGCTCCCATATTCAAAGGATTCAATATGTTACTATTTCGCGTTTAATCATTTAAGATTTCGATATTAAAAAATGCAATATTTTAATATGTAATATTTCACCACCGAAGACTTCGACGTTCGAAAATTCGATATTCAAATACTTAATATTTAAAACATTCTACGAAAAATACAAAAAATGACGAATCGACGAGGGAAATCGATAAATTGATAGTTTCTTCGCCAGTGAGCGTCGCAATCAAAGTTATCGAACGCGGAGATGCACAGGAAGCAAGTAAATTTCAATAACGGAATTAATAATAAAATTTTCCGGCCTCGTGTACGGCTAGGCGTTTAACGCGAGGATTGTAGCGGAATTCGCAATTAAATCTGTCGTAAACAGAGCGAGGGAATTCCACCAAAAAGTCTCTTAAACCGTTCCGTACGAAATGAACTGAAACGTTTTACACGTATCGGTTTAATAACCGGCTTCGTTGAATTTAATGGAAGCTGTGCACCGAAAGCTATGGTTACCGACCTGTTTTCGCGAAACTCTGTATAATGGGAAACAACGATTTAGTAGAAATAGCGTAGTAATTCCCCGACAAATAGCATTAAAGGTTTTCTTCGTTGAATAAGCGTTTTCTATGACTTTCTTGATTTTAGTTCGTTTATCAAACTACATGAATTCCATCCGCGAACGATATCGTTCTGCGAAGTGATGCGATCAATCGAAGTACTCTAACGTCGCACGGAAATTCGATATACTCTGTCGTAATTTAAATATGATTCCTAATACTCTAGTCTCTCTCTTACCGCGTTCAATTTACGACGAGCTGCTCGAACATTTATTCCTGACTCGACTTTGATAGATTTCATCGAATCATGGTTGTAGTAAATTCAGTTTAATTTAATTTCTAGTTTAATTCATTTTAATTGTTGACTGTAATTAAATTGAGCTGCGTGGAAATATAGGAATTCTTAATTTTTCAAAAGATATTTTTTTTGAGTTCTACGATTTCTGAAGTTTATAAATTCACAAATTTGTGAACTTCCGAATGTGTGAAGCTTTAAGTCGATTGCAAAATATCTGTCCCTATATTGTAAATATGTCGAATCCTTCAATTTTTTTATTCCTGCATATATCTAAAGTTACAGATTCCTGAATCCCTAGTTTCTTAAATGGCTAATTTTGCGAATCCCTAGACCCGAAGTTCACAGATCCCAAATCCCTAAGCAATTAAATCCCTAGATCCGGAGACCCTCACCTAATGATCAATTTCCAAGATTCCAAGTACCTAAATTTCCTAACGGTGGTATCTCGAAATCCCTAGGTCCCAAAATCCTTGCACTGCATAATCGCTATAGCTTCAAAATTTCTATGTCCCGATTTCTCTACACCCCAAAATCCCTATAATCGCAAGGACCATATTGTCCCGAAATTATTATATGCCGAAATCTCTATAGTCTCGAAATCTCTATAGTCCTGAAATTTCTATAATACCGAAATGCCTATATCCCGAAATCGTTACGTCTCGAAATCCCTATATAGCCAAAATTTCTATTGTCTCGAAACCCCTATATTCCGAAATCGTTACGTCTCGAAATCCCTATAGTCCTGAAACTTCTATAATCCCGAAATCCCTACATTCCGAAATCGTTACGTCTCGAAATCCCTATAGTCCTGAAATTTCTATAATCCCGAAATTCCTACATTCCGAAATCGTTACGTCTCGAAATCCCTATAGTCCTGAAACTTCTATAATCCCGAAATTCCTACATTCCGAAATCGTTACGTCTCGAAATCCCTATAGTCCTGAAACTTCTATAATCCCGAAATCCCTACATTCCGAAATCGTTACGTCTCGAAATCCCTATAGTCCTGAAATTTCTATAATCCCGAAATCCCTACATTCCGAAATCGTTACGTCTCGAAATCCCTATAGTCCTGAAACTTCTATAATCCCGAAATCCCTACATTCCGAAATCATTACGTCTCGAAATCCCTATAGTCCTGAAACTTCTATAATCCCGAAATCCCTATATTCCGAAATCGTTACGTCTCAAAATCCCTATATACCCAAAATTTCTATTGTCCCGAAATCCCTATATTCCGAAATCGTTACATCCCAAAATCCCTATAGTAAAAAATCCCCAGCCATATTACAAAAATCACTAAATCTTTCACTACATCGACCCCGAAATCGGCATTATAACAAATTTGCAATTTATCCAAGTTACTAAATATCTAATTCCTCGTATTCCAACATTCGTGAAATTGTCAAAATTCCACAATCGACGAGACATATTATTATATCTCTACTATTAGACACGTATAATCGTATCTCCATTAGCATAGATTCGCATATAAAAATATTAAAAATTCACGGTGATCGATCACGTTAGATATCGTTGAACGAGACACAACGAACAACTGAATTTTCCGACGTCGATGGGTATATTATATTTGACGAAACGAGGAACGTCGGGAGGAAGTTATTTAGCATTCTATCGGTCGAAAATCAACGATCAATTTGTCGGTCCGTCCAATAAAAGTCCGAGGTGGAGTGATGTCGTTAAATATCGAGGATCGTTTGTCGGTTGCTTAATGAACCCCCTGGAAAACGACGACAGACGTTTCGCGAACTGTAATGAGTTTCGACCGGAAAATTATTATATTGAAGCGGGCTTGGTCAGAAGGCGAAACAGAAGCGCCGCAAGTACCGGCGATTACCAACACTGAAAATATAACAGGATTGTAAACATTATGTATTAGGGGCTTCACTGCCACTATGTTCGAATTACAGCGTTGCTCACGGCGTAACTGTGCGCTTTGTAACTCTGCCGCAATAAGTTTAATTCGCTGGCTAGTTACTTGACGAAATTGAAACGAACCGTGGCAGAAATTTAACATTTCACTTTCCCTCGGTGGGTCATCAATTTCGACCGATTTGACGATTTCGGAAAAAGTATTTGTTTCGTTTCTAATTTTTTATTCTGATATCGTCAGATCACAAATTTCTATATTGTCAAATGTATATAATGTGGGAACACTTAAGTCGTAGATGTCTGAATTTTTTGATAAAAATGTTCCTAGTTAGCGGATTCTTCGATTCAGAAATACCTATATATCGCATTTCTGAATTCTGAACTCCCTAGACACCTAACACATGAATTTCTAGATTTCCTAGAAATTCCTAGATCCCTGGTTTCAAAATTTCGAGATCCGAAGATATCAGGTCCTCAAATTCTGAAATACCTTGATAATAAATTTCTAAATTCCGAAATTCGTAAATTTCAAGATCTCTATATCCCAAACTTCGAAATTGCGAAATCCCTAAATCCCAAGTTTCAAAATTTCGAAATCCATAGATTACAAATTCCTAAGTTCCAAAATCCCTAAATCAAAAATTTATAAATTCTAAATTTCCTAGATACCAAATTCCTAAAATCCCCAAATTCGAAAACGTCCGAAATTCCTTAGCTCCAGATTTCTAAATTTAAATATCCCAAAATTCCCAAATTCCAAAACTACCAAAATAACTAGTAATACCAGCAATATCAAGAATACGAAAAATATTGAGATTATCAAAAATACAAAATATCGAATATCTATAACCCCAAAAATGTGACCTTAAAAACCTCTGAAATTAAAAATTCTCCAATTTCCTCGCGTTTCAATTCTCCCTACGAGAAGAGTTTCGCATCTCTCGAGCGAAAACTCTTTCTCATAGATCCCGTCCGCAACAGACAACAAATTTAATTATCGGTTGTCCGTCAAAACCTCGAATCCTTTCAAAATTTCGCAAAAACCACCGCGTTCCTAAACTATTGCGAACAGAACGATATCCCGAATAGAGCGACAGAGTTTTCGTTACAACAAACAATTTTTAACGAATTCGCCCGGATACACTTTCCCCGGAAACGTTTTTCCGACGATCGAAACTTCTAAATTCCAAAATTCCTATATCCCAAATTTCTAAATTGCGAAATTCCTCAAGTTTCAAAATTTCCAAATTCGTTGATATCAAATTCCTAAATTCTGAAATACCTAGATGACAAATTCCTAAATTCCGGAAATTCTAAATTTAAAACTCCCTATATCCCAAATTCCTAAATTCCGGAATTTGTACATTCAAAATTCCCTATATCCGAAATTTCTAAGTTGCGAAATCCCTAGATCGCAAGTTTCAAAATTTCCAAATCCGTAGATCACAAATTCCGAAATTCTGAAATACCTAGATAAGAAATTCCTAAATTCCGGAATTTCTAAATTTAAAACTCCTTATATCCCAAATTTCTAAATTGCAAAATTGCTAGGTCTCAAATTTCAAAATTTCGAAATCCGTAGATGTCAAATACCTAGATAAGAAATTCCGGAATTTCTAAATTTAAAACTCCTTATATCCCAAATTTCTAAATTGCAAAATTGCTAGATCTCAAATTTCAAAATTTCGAAATCCGTAGATATCAAATACCTAGATCACAAATTCCTAAATTCCGGAATTCCTATATTTAAAACTCCCTATATCCCAACTTTCTAAATTACGAAGTCCCTAGATCTCAAGTTTCAAAACTTCGAAATCCGTAGATGTGAAATACCTAAATTCTGAAATACCTAGATAACAAATTCCTAAATTGCGAGTCACTACATCCCAAGTTCCAAAATTTCGAGATCCGAAGATTCCGTGAACGATCGAAAGAATTGGTTTTCAGCCGGCGAACGGCGAAATCGATCGACACCGTTTAATGAGAACGGAACGCATGAAAACGCGACGCGACGCGAACACCGAGCGACGCTCGAACGGGCGTTAACGCGTCGTAAACGCGTGCATTGGCGTCGTAATCGTAAACAGCTTCTTGCACACAACGTTAAATACCATCGTCCCATCATTTTATATCCCCGGCGATAAAAGAAGTGGGCGGGACGCTTTCAGCGTAGTCGAAAACGAGCGATCCTCGCCGTGAATGGCAACGATCCGAAATGCGGCACGTTTTCTGCACACTCGGTGTCCTCCAGCTTCTCCTCGCTATACCGTTTCATTTGTTATGGCACTTTCGACAATGGCGGAACTATAGTAATTCTCGTTATCCTCTCGATTTGGCAATTCTCGATTTTTGACGAATGATTTGGTCATTCCTCAAATGATTTTTTACAGCTGATTTTGTCATTATTCAAACGATTTTTGACAATTGATTTTGTCATTCTTCGAATGATTTTTTACAACTGATTTTTCTTTGGGAATTTGTCAATCTAAAAATTGAAGAACCCACAGACTCTCGAAATTCACCAACCGATGACTTCCAAATTCATAAATTTCAACGGCACCCGGGGAATATAACAAAAAGTGGCCACGATGCTCGAAGCGAGCATCTATTTTCCGGGTTTCGTTAATGCAGCATCTACTGTCGCGTATCACCATGGACCTCGCACTGCCCTGCACATATATTTCTTTAGAAAAAAAAAAAAAAAAGAAGAACATCGCGTGAGCGAGGGTCGAAAGAAGAGCGTAAATCGCGGCGGAAATAGGGGCGCAGTATAATATCCGGAAACGCGTGAGGCAGATATAGGGACGATTCTTTAATCGAGGTCCCCGTTTATTCGGTCGGTTTGACAGTTTCCATTTAAATCACGTTCGAACACGGACATACCTCTAATTACCTGACACCGGCAGTAAAATTAGGTACACGGTATCCGGCTGGTCCGAGTGCGTGGATGTGGCCGATACGTAGAAGCCGGAACGAGAATGAACGAGCGACATCGTTCTGCCGGTGACAAAGACCCAAGGGGGAGGGGGAGAAAAAAAAAGAGGGAAATGCGAGCAAAAACGGGCGAAACCGGAGGGAAAAGAATAAAAGGCTCGGGAAATAGGGTCGCTGGACGAAAGCTATGCGAGTCGCGATCTGGGACGTGTATTTTGTTAAATGTTAAAAGGTCACGCTGCGATATCGTGCTTTATCGCCGCCTGACAACCACCCTCGAAAATTCGACACCGTAATTCCGACTTTCGATTAAGCTCCGCGGTTCTCGGACACGTTCCTTCCTCGTTTTTCACTATGTTGACCCTCGCGACCCTCGATGATCGCGAAAGGTCACCGTTTTGTATCTCGAATTGCACCTCGATCGACTGGGACTCCTTCGGTAGTTTGTCCATATATTAAAGGGATTCGTTACGTTTCGTATGTGCGATGACTCCCAGGTTCTCCACGTCCTCGTGATTTCAGAATTTTCGATATCAGGAATTTTGGAATATCAGGAATTTTTTATTTTTGAAATTTAGGTATAAGGTGTCTAGGGTTTTTTGAATGTAGAAATCTTGAATCTAGGGATTTCGGGATGTTGGACTTTGATATTTTCGGATTTCAGAATTTTGGAAGTCGGGATATAGGGAATTCGCAATTGTGAAATTTGAGATTTAAGAATTTCGGAATTTTAAAGTTCGGAAATTTAGGAATTTGGGATCTAGGGATTTCAGGATGTTGGATTCTGATACCGTCGGATTTCAGAATTTGGGAAGTCGGGATCTAGGGAATTCGGAATTTTGGAATTTAAGATTTAAGAATTTCGGAATTTTGGAGTTCCAGAATATAGAAATTTGGGATCTAGGGTTTTCGGGATGTTGGGCTATAATACCTTCGAATTTCAGAATTTTGGAAGTCGGGATCTAGGGTATTCGTAATTTTAGAGTTCCAGAATATAGAAATTTGGGATCTAGGGATTTCGGGATGATGGACTATAATACCTTCGGATTGCAGAATTTGGGAACTCGGAATTTAGAGAATTTTTAATTTAGAAATTAGGGATCTAAGGATTTTGAAATTTTGGAGTTACCGAGTTTGTAAACTTCGAAATTTAGGTATTCGGTATCTATAGAATTCGGAACTTAGGAATGCTCAGAGATCTCGAGATTCCGAAATTTGGGATACGGGGACGTTAGAATTTAGGCATTTCGAAATTTATGACTTAATTCGTCACTAATGATATCCATTACATTATACTAATGTCCTACAATTACGTTACCCTATTACGCTACAATTATAGTACCAATAAAACCAAGTAACATTTCATTAAAATAGAGCGTAACTTATTCCACCAAGTTTGATCCTTCGAATGAGATAATCGGCCTCCCTAATTAGTTACAAACTAAGATCAATTAATTCGAGATACGATCGCGACTAGGCACGCTAATTAAAACACAAATGAGTAATAGAAATATTTATCAAAGCCTCGATAAGATGTTCGGAATATCTCGATCAGTTTATCTCGTCGATCAACGATGATTCACCGCGCGAAGTGTTTCAAAGCTTTTACTCTGGGCGGGGTGTTTTATTTCGTTAAATTTAGTCATTAAATATATAATGAGCAGTTTCAAGAGAATTCTTTGGTCGGATCGGAATCTTGTCCGGTTGTCCCGTCGAGTTGTTACGACACGTTCGGTAAGAAAACAACTCGAGATCGAATCGAGCGAATTCTGTCCTCGCTTCCAATTAACGGAGAAAATTAAGCGGACAGTTTCTCTGTCTTTAGCGATCTTAAAGTCGATAATTGATGTCTCGAAATTTGAACCGACGCTAACAACACGTTAATTACGTTCGTGTCGAGTAGCTGCGTGACGTGCGACGATGCGATGTAACGGCGTCGTTTCTTCTCCGAATTTCGACACTTTCCGAGTTACAGATTTTCGAACTTTCGGCAAAATATCAAATTTTTCAATTGTTCCAAATTCGACAAATTTTAGAATATTCGATGGTCACATTCTCTAGTTACCATAATTGTTAATTTCTATATTAGACAATTTTTGCATTTCCAAATTCGCGAATTGCCTAATTTATATGTTTCCCAATCTGCCATTTTTCAATTCCCGAAACCATCAGTTACCCAAATTTCCAACTTACAAATTGGCCATTTCAAAATTTGCCAGTATTCAAATTTTCCATTTTCCACGTTTCCCAATTACCAAAATTCCACAATCGCGGATCTTTTAATTCTTGAATTCCCCAACTCTCAAGTGTTCGTAACCCTAAATTTCCGAATTTCCCAATTTCCGAACTCCCACATTTCCCAATTATTAAATTTCCCATTTTCCAGATTACCCAATTCTAAATTTCCGAATTTCTCAATTTCCGAACTCGCTCATTTCCCAATTATTAAATTTCCCATTTTCCAGATTACCCGATTCTAATTTTCCCAATTTCCCAATTTCCGAACTCCTACATTTCCCAGTTATTAAATTTCCCAACTTTCGAATTTCCCAACCCTGAAGTCTCCCAACTTCCATATTTTCCAATTCTTAAGCCTCCCAATTTCCATATATCCCAATTATCGAATTTCCCAACTACCGCAATTCCTAATTCTTGAATTTCCTAATTCACAAATTTCTCAACCCCTACATTTTCAAATTTCCAAATCATCGAATCTCCGAACAATCCAACTGCTGCAATAACCCGAAATATCGTCAATTAAAACCAACGCATCTAGATACCATCGTTTCGATCGTCGCCGCGGCAGTAATCGTTAAAACGGCCGCGGTACAAAAGGTTCGAACAAAGACGACAGTCATCGATATAATATTACAACGGGTTCCGATCGCGTTGAATCGCGCGTATATCCGGTGACAATAATTTTCGTTATGGTAACGGAGCGACGGGACGTGGCGAGAATAAAGCATCGCAATAAGTAAATTGCATCGTCCGAATGAAATGTAAAAGCTTATCGCCCCGTAAACATTTGGCGGGATGCTTTTGATCGCGGGCGTAAAGGGAATAAAAGGGGGGCCTGCATCCCGGCAGAAACGGAGGACAGAAGGTTTCACTTTTATTTCCACGGCTACGACCCTCTTCGTGCTATTTCCTTCTCTATTTTATTTTCTCCTCGGTGTTCACGGGCTGATCGTACAATCCGAAAGTCGCTACGGATAAATCGAAAGCACCGGAAGAACTTTTTTCCCGATTTCCGTTCGAGTGTTTTGCGCGATTTTCGGACTATAGTGATTTCGGGATTGTAAGGATCCAGAATACTGCAATTGGGAATACACGTATTTTGGATCCAGGGAATTTTATCAGTAGATTAGGGTTTAGGAATCTGGGGATTTGATTGCTTAGGGTTTTGGGATCCGGGGTCTCGAAATTAGGGTTTTAAGAAAGCGGGGAATTCGGAAATTTCTGAATTTAGATTTGTGGATCCTTTTTCCCGACTTCCGTTCGAATATTTTGCGCGATTTTCGGTCTATCGTGATTTCGGGATTGTAAGGTTTCAGAACACTGGAGGTGGGAAATCTGTACGCATTCGGAGTTTAGGGAACTTTATCAGTAGATTAGGGTTTAGGAATCTGGAGATTTAATTGCTTAGGGTTTTTGGATCTGGGGTCTCGCAAAATTAGGGTTTTAAGATACCGGGAATAATAAGATTTCAGAACACTGGAGTTAGGGAGTCTGTACGTATTCGGAATTTAGAAAATTTTATCAGTAGATTAGGGCTTAGGAATCTGGTGTTTTAATTGCTTAGGGTTTTGGGATATGTGAACTTGGGACCTCAGGACTTGCGAAATTAGGTATTTAAGAATCTGGGAAATTCAGGAATCTGTGAATTTAGATTTGTAGAATCTGTGTCACAATTTTCGTTCGAATATTCTGCGCGCGTGCGCGTCCTCACACGTATCAATTAATTTCTGTCGCGCAGAGTAATTCGTGCGATATATTCATTGTGTATACGGCTTAATTTCTCCCGGTGGGCAAATGAGCTATATTATTCATAAGCTTATATGTTATTTATACATGTTATCTATTATTGTAGATGTTACCTTTTAACATGCTGTATGTTTTATAATTATTTATCGAAATAAATAATACTCAACGGCGGTGCACGAAACGTAAGAATAGAAGTAGTAAATTAAATGAAGAGGATTTAAATTGACTGTATGGACTTTAACACGATAGAGTGGTATTGGATGACTGCACTCTGTTATGGTTTCTCGACGACTGGCTTCTTTCCGATTTCCCTAGTCCTTGGCACTTGAAGAAGAGTGCCATAAAACTGCGAATCTATTTTCTCTCTTCCCGATTGGTATTTCTTACTGTATTGGCATTTACTGGAGTCTATGTGTGGATGTGTGTGAGATCGTTGCAATTTCTAACAACTTTCATTCAAGTTAGTTTTATTGACACGTTTATATAATTTCATCGATTTATTCGCTGTTAATATGTTGCTCATATGTTGATGTTCATATATTGTTAATATGTCGTTGTTCGTATGTTGCTAATATGTCGCTGTTTATATGTTGTTAATATGTCGCTGTTCATGTGTTGCTAACATGTCGCTATTCATATGTTGCTAACATGTCGCTATTCATATGCTACTAATATGTCGCTGTTGATATGTAGCTAATATGTCACTGTCGATATGTGGCTAATGTATCCGTGTTCGTATGTTACTAATATGTCGTTTTAAATTTGTTACTAATACGTTGCTATTCATATTTTACTAATATGTTGATGTTCATATGTTGTTAACATGTCGTTGTTCGTATGTTGCTAATATGTCGCTGTTTATATGTTGTTAATATGTCGCTGTTCATGTGTTGCTAACATGTCGCTATTCATATGTTGCTAACATGTCGCTATTCATATGCTACTAATATGTCGCTGTTGATATGTAGCTAATATGTCACTGTCGATATGTGGCTAATGTATCCGTGTTCGTATGTTACTAATATGTCGTTTTAAATTTGTTACTAATACGTTGCTATTCATATTTTACTAATATGTTGATGTTCATATGTTGTTAACATGTCGTTGTTCGTATGTTGCTAATATGTCGCTGTTTATATGTTGTTAATATGTCGCTGTTCATGTGTTGCTAACATGTCGCTATTCATATGTTGCTAACATGTCGCTATTCATATGCTACTAATATGTCGCTGTTGATATGTAGCTAATATGTCACTGTCGATATGTGGCTAATGTATCCGTGTTCGTATGTTACTAATATGTCGTTTTAAATTTGTTACTAATACGTTGCTATTCATATTTTACTAATATGTTGATGTTCATATGTTGTTAATATGTCGTTGTTTGTATGTTGCTAATATGTCGCTGTTTATATGTTGTTAATATGTCGCTGTTCATGTGTTGCTAACATGTCGCTGTTAATATGTTGCTAACATGTCGCTATTCATATACTACTAATATGTCGCTGTTCATATGTTGTTAACATGTCACTGTTCGTATGTTGCTAACATATCGCTGTTAGAACGCAAACGAAAGTGACGATTCAAACAAAAAACGTGTCTCGCGAGGAATATTATTTCCACCGATCGCGGTATCTGTTCCTAGAATCGATGTATGTACGTTTTATCGCGCATCAAGCTCCGCTGTCTGCACCGAATTTATACGTTCCATGATAAAACGATCGGATATTGAAACATTGTTTGATTTCGATCCGTTGGATTAAACATGGCAGCACAAATAGAGATCAATGCCGCTAAATCTCTTCTGAAATTGTTGTCGAGTATCTGTTAAATATATAACTTTTCAAATAAGGCTACTTCTCTTAATAAATATTATCGTACAGTCATTGATGTTATAAATTAAGATTGACCTTAATTTAATTAAGTTAACAAACATATCATTCATGTTGCAATAGTCTCTACAGACTCAGTGGGAGGATGAATATAATAGTCGTGTTATTTGTATTACCAGTGTGCTTAATTAGGTAAATAAACAAATTCTTGCTAAATAGATGATTGATTCGTATGGGAATTTAAGTGTCGCTCACATGTGATTGATGCGCCAGTCAAACTGTTAATATTGTACCTGCGATTAGTTTTGTCGCACCTGACGAATAAATCACGAGGCAAGGGGTTAAGAAATAAAAATTCGAAGTCATTGCAAAAAGTCATTATAAAGATTACTTGAACAATGACAAAATCACTTGTCCAGATTACAAATTCCCTAAATTCCTGAAATTCCACGTACCTATATCCCAAATTCCATAAATTCCTGAAATCCCTCGTACCTATATCCCAAATTCCCTATATCCTTCAATTCCTCCTTATTCAATTCCCAAGTGTCCTCGGTTCCTCAATGTCCAAATTCCAGATTTAAGTTCTTACAATCGCAACTTCGTATATTCCCCAACATCCAAATCTCGAAAACAGCAAATACAAAATACCGTTAGATCGTTTCAACCTTTTTCCACCAGCCCGTGCCAATATCCCTAGTGAACCCGTTCGAACTCGAGCGAAATTCCTATTTACGCGAATGCTCTGGTATCAATTGGAACGTGACGCGTACAAAAGCGTAGCCATTAAGCGGCGGAGTTGTTCGAATCTTTGTCTCTGCCTCGGCGGAGAACAATTTGTGTCGGGTTCCTTTGTAAGATTTTCACGTCGGTCCATCGAGCTGCCTCGAGGGGCCACTTTCATCGATGGCATCACGGAAGCTCGTATGCATATAAACTATCCTTATCTCTATCTCTACGCCACTCATTGGACGGGAAGTCATTTTCTCGATAAAGACCGCGCGGCCCCGAACAAGACTACCGATCATGATCGTTTAATGCATCCATAAACAACGGGACACACCGATTCCTTCCCGATAAACCTCCAACGATTTATATAATACCGTACGCGAACGATTTCACCATCCTTAATTTCATTTTGAATACAGTCAGTCGGCCATTTTGTCGAGATGCTGCACGCATCGAATGTCCCTCTTTGTATCTTTTTCGGGCTACAAGCAAATTTCTTTGCAGATTTATTTTTAATTATTATGAATTTATACGTCGGTTGAATTTGTCGATTGCATAATTCGTGTTGCATAGTTTGGACTTTTTAGCACACACGAATGAAGTTGGTAGTTTTATAGTGTTTATGGAAAATTGAATGTTGTCGGCCATTTTGTCGAGAATGTATTTAGTACGTCCTTCGTGTGCTCTATTTTACCTCTACTTAAAGCCACAAGCAAATTACTTTGCAGATTTATTTGTATATTTTCTAAGTATTCCAATCAGAAAGCTACGTGAAGGAAACATTGCTTATTATTCAATTATTATGAATTTATACATTGGTTGAATTGTCGGTTGCATAAAATTCGTGTTGCATAGTTTGGTCTTTTTAGCACACACGAAAGAAGTTGGTAGTTTTACATTGTTTATGGAAAATTGAATTTTGTCGACCATTTTGTCGAAAATGTATTTGATACATTCTTCGTGTGCTCCATTTTCTCTGTTCTTCGAGCTACAAGCAAATTTCTTTGCAGATTTATTTCTATATTTTCTAAGTATTCCATTCAGAGAGCTAAGTGAAGGAAACATTGCTTATCATTCAATTATTATGAATTTATACAATGGTTGAATTTGTCGATTACATAATTCGATTACGTAATTTGCTAATTATATAGTTCAAGATTTTTTAGCATAAGCAAAATTGGTAGTTGTGGGGTGTTTATAAAAAATTTCATACCGTTGATTAATTTTTAATCGCATTACTATTTTGTTCTTGATATACAGTAACTGTAATACTTCAGTATGAAAATAAATCTTTTTTAACTGTTTTTAATACTCAACTTTGAATATTCAAAGGAATTATTTAAATATTATAAATTTTGCCTGCTCATTGGGCAATAATACAAATTTCAATCATTTCATTATCAGATTACAAAAATTGCGTTTCCACGATTTTCCCGAAAATCAATTTTGTCGACTCATCTGTTCACCCTATCGTGCGAAATTAATGTTCGCGATTGCGCATAAATTTCGAAGTGAATAATCGGAATTTTGTTTTTTAATAAAAACGTAGATAGCAAATCAAGTTTGGAGCGTATTTTATAAAAAAAAATCGTCCCGTTTGTTTGCTCGTCTGTTTACGCTTTGTCCGCCAGAAAAATAATCTTGTGTATATTTCCGTCCGAAAACGCAAACACGAGCGATAACATGGTCGTCGAAGGATCGATATTATGTCGTGTCGGGTGTATCGATTATAGAAAAATAAAAAAGAACGCAGAAACGGAGAGCAGCCTTCTACACGTTCGACTTAATTCGGGGCCGATTAAATTTTCGGCGGAGTCTCGATCATATTGTTCTTTCGTTTTTTGATTAGAAAGACGGAACACGTCGCGGCATTTCGGTATCAGGTCGCTTCCGGTTCGATTGAGAACGGCGTGGGATTAATTGAAATCAAACGAACCGACTTTATGGGATTATGTCTACGATGCGACAGCAATATCGATATTCAAATGAATTGAAATAACCGTGTTCGCGGAGTTCATTGATGGTAATTGACATTCGCATAATTTCCTAGGAAATTAATCGCTGCAGGAAAAACTTTCGGAATTTAGAGAATTATGAATTATGAATTTTGTTAATTGAATATGTTTGGACAATTCAGGAATCTTACACATTGGGACTGTTACGAATTGAATATGTTACAAAGTGAGATTGTTACGAATTTATTTGTAAGTGTTAAATTTGTATTTTTGTAAATTGCAAATGTTACAAATGAAAAATATTGTATATTAAAAGTGCCACGTTTGAATGATCCTATGAATGTTGCGTCGAATTGAAAATGTTTCAGATGAGATATACAAGGAATTAAAAATATACCTTGCCATAAATACCACAAATTGCAACTATAAATTATTGTCCATACGAGTTACAAACTAAGAAAAAACAATTTTATTATGATGACCATAGCTTCATTTCTATAAACATAAAACACAGTCAGAAATTTTACAAACTAGTGTACTTACGAATTAGAAAACGCAGAAATTAGAAAATATGGGAATTAATAATTGCAATAATTACGAAATGTGAAAATCGAAGATTTCGAGATGTGGCGATGTAAAAATTGCGATAACTTGCGATTTTGGAAATTTGTAAAATCCGTACAACAGAACACAGATTAGAATAGGACCGTAAATTATTGTCCCGAGTTACAAATTAGTTACAAAAGAATTTTAATCTTATAGCATCACGTTTTAAGGACACGAAACAGAATCAGAAATTTCACCAATTAGTGTAATCGCGAATTAGAGACACTTTGGATCGCGAACGTCACGTATTAATAAAATCACTAACCGCTTTTACATCGCGATTCATTATGTTGCCTGATTAAGGCACAAAGAACGAATTTAAACGAAGGCATCGCTTTGAACGAACGTCTATCGCTTTGCAGCGGTTTATTAAAAATTTCAATGGCGGCGAAAATTCTTCCGCGACGAACAGAATCCCGTTTCCCTTTCGCACGTTCGACCAATTAAAACTGCAGCGATCCAATTGAATTTATTAAGAGTGTTCTCGCGGTGAATTACTTTTTTTTTGTCGCTATTTCATATAATCGCCGAACGAATGGAACTCGCGGCACAATTACGAGCAGCGACGCGTTGTTTTTTCCTTTCGCTTCCTCTCTTTTTTTTTCATTTTATTTTATTGCGATGCAACTCATATCAACGAGTCGGCGTTTGTCATCGCAATCCGATTTGCAGACAGCACCGCAATCGATGCCGTAACATCGCCGATATTATAAATATTAAAACGCGTTAATACGATCAAGAGAATCCAACTTTTTCGACCTCCCGAATGTCGGATAAAAGTTAATCGACTCGTCGCAATTAATTGAGGATTAATTAATCGTTCACGTGTTTCGAGTATTCCAATCATAAATTTTCCACATTGCCCAATTCTTAAATTTCCCAACTTCAAAATTTCCCAAACTCCTACATTTTCCAATTATTAAATTTTCCAATCATAAATTTCCCATTTTCCAGATTACCCAACTCTTGAATTTCCCAACATTCCAATTTACCAACCTTCAAGTTTCTCAATCATAAATTTCCCATTTTCCAGATTACCCAACTCTTGAATTTCCCAACATTCCAATTTACCAACCTTCAAGTTTCTCAATCATAAATTTCCCATTTTCCAGATTACATAATTCTTAAATTTCCCAGTTTTAAAATTTCCCAGACTCCCACATTTCCCAATTATTAAATTTCCCAGCCTTCAAATTTCCCAATCATAAATTTCCCATTTTCCAGATTACCCAACTCTTGAATTTCCCAACTTTCCAACTTTCCAGCCTTCAAGTTTCTCAATCATAAATTTTCCATTTTCCAGATTACCACATTCTTAAATGTCCGAACTTTCAAATTTCCCAAACTCCCACATTTCCTAATTATTAAATTTCCCAACTTTCAAATTTCCCAAACACCCACATTTCCCAATTATTAAATTTCCCAATTCACAAATTTCTCAACCCCTGTATTTTCCGATTTCCCAATTTTCGAAGCACCGAACAATCCGGCTGCTCAAATAACTTAAGTAACATCGCCGATATTATAAATATTAAAACGCGTTAATACGATTAAGAGAATCCACCTTTTTCGACCTCCCGAATGTCCGATAAAAGTTAATCGACTCGTCGCGATTAATCGAAAATTAATCGTATCGTTCACGTGTCTCGAGTATTCCAATTAAATCAACGAATATTTATGAAAACGTATCGTGCCGTATGCGGGACATGTTGCGGTGTATCGAATAGTATGAAACAATGAAATTATTAATTCGATTAATTTGAATGTATAATATATCGGAACAATTTCAATGAACAAAATACCCGATGTCTCGCGGCTTTCACTCTGCCCCTGCGATTTCGTGCTAGGATTCCGTGGATTCAAAATTTTATATATTTTGAGTAGAAACATTGTGAATCGATTACCTTGCAAATCAGGGTTATTATAAATGAGTGGTTTTGTCAATTGGAAATTTGTAAAATCGGTGATTGAAATAGAAAATCTTATAAATTCGGAATTTTACAAATTAGTATAGTGTTGCAAATTAGAAATGTTTGGAAACAATAGGGGTACAAATTACAAATTTTATCAACTAATAATGTTACAAACTATTAATATTGCATCAGACATTTTTTAAGTTAGCAATGATCCAAATTGTAAATTTCACAGATTATTAATCTCACGAATCAGAAATTTCTCAAATCAGTAACGTTGCAAATTAGACATTGCTCAAATTATTTATACAAATTGCAAATCCTAGAAACCAGTGCCGTTACAAATCTGTCGTTCCAAAAATTACTAACACAAAACGAAATGAGAACTTATCGAAGTAGAAATTTTATAAATTATTGCTGTTGCAAATTACAAATTATCGAATACAGTGTTCACATATCATACGTGATTAAAAGTGTTATTTTGCGTGTCCAAATTATTTACCGACCCCACTGACATTTAATCAACAAACCAATATTATTATGTTTACCATTATCATTCGACCAATTTTTATTAAATTTTCCGTATATATTATTCTCAATATTATTTGCCTGAGCGAATTAAACTCGTGCATACCTGTTGTCACAATATCGCGAAATATGTTCAGAGGCGAATAGTTTTTTTCCAAAGACGAACAGGTAATTTCTGGAATATTTGCTGCGTTGTCTCGTTTTTGGAGAAAATATTGTACTTTCCGTAGTACCGCTTTGACAAATTTCCCAGTCCTCTCCCGCATACAATATTTCAGCAGTTATGAAACGCACGAGTTCTCGGAATTTATGAAGCTACTGTTTCTTAAGGGAGGTATTAGGCGACCATTTTGCTACTTTATAACACGGTTAGTCTTTCTTAACAACGCACCTGTCTCCGCAATAAAATTAATCGATTCTTTCGATACGGGAATATGACGAAAGAAATATAGTTAATGTTATAAATTTTGTATTCATACTGCTCGTACTTATGCATAAATACACACACGTGTGCGTGTACAAGTTTTTATTCGTATTAATTGCAACGTCATCGCACGTGAGTCCTATTCGACTCGTTTATTTGCTAGTTTAATTCGATCGTTCGGTAAATAGTAATTTCCCATCGGCAAAGATTAATTCGAGCATGATTGGAAATATTTTGCCTTCTCTGACCCATATCCGAGCAGCCACGCGAATTGAAATATCCATTTATAGATGAGAAAATGGGGCGACAGGAGATAATTGAAAAATGATGGGTTGCCGGATAATTAAATTAATTCGGATCGTGTGTATTCGTAATAACATTCATTATGATTGGTCGTGATAGGAATAGCAATTACGCCGTCGCGTTTAACATGCTATCGACGGTTGTAAATAATTGTTCGATTCATTTCTTCGTACGGTGGATTCAATTTTACACGAAAGTACATAAAATATCTGGGTATTGATAATGTAAAATTTCATATATTCGACTGCGTTTTATTCCTGGCTGCGTTTATTCGTTTGAACGTTCGATCAAACGAAATCTGCGGAGTTGGTTAACGATGACCATCCTCCAGGTACTGAACGAAGGGAAACAGGGTCATTTGTGGAAAAATTTGGACAGAAATTGGACATTTTGGATATTTGCAAAATTCGAGGATTCGGGTTTTTGAGAATCAGGGATTTTAGAGACATCGTGCATTTGAGACATTAGAATTTGTGGATTACAGATCAGTATATTGTGAAACGTGCAATACAAGTATTTGAAAATTTAACAAAATTTCAGAATTTGATAACATAGATTTTGATAAGATAAACCATAGATTTTGATGTATGAAAAATAGGTACATGAAGATGAAAAAATTGGACAATTTGATAATGTAACAATTTTTAAATGTCAAATGCAACTATTTGATTAGCATAAATTATGCGAACACAGAAATTTTGAAATTTGAAATATAGATATTTGGAAGTGGAAGAATTTGTTAATACAGTAATTCAAAAATTTGAGAACTCAACAGTAGCACAAATTAAAATAATTCGCAACTCTGAAATTCAATTCGTACAAACTGAAAAATTCGTAATTCTTCCGCAGCATGAAAATTTGACAAATCGAAAATGAAATAATGTGAAAACCGATCGTTTCAAACCCAAAAAATTGAAGAACTCGTGAGTGTCTCGTATGAGAAATTTATAAAATTCAACCGAAGCTAAATCATATATAAAATTCGACCAAAGATAATTCATTTATAAAATTCAATAAAAATCGAAATTAAATCACTTCAAACTGGATCCGTACAAGCTGAAAAATTCATAATTCTTCCGCAACCTTAAAATTCGACAAATCGAAAATGAAAGAATGTGAAAATCAATCGTTTCAAACCCAAAAAATTGAAGAACTCGAGAGTACCAAAAATGAAATAAAAATGTCTGCCTGACAAAATCGATGACCGCGTCCTCGACACTCGATTTTTTTTAATCAACATCGTTAACTAATGCGCTGTATCGCAATCACAGCGTGATACACAACGAGCGACGAAGCAACTTCGCAAAAGCAACCCACAGGTACCGTAGGATCCACTTAGTCCTTTCCATCAAACGCAAATTGCCCAAGGGTGCTGTCTCTTATGCGGTGCAGGCAGCAGCCATTTAAACGGGAAATCGCGATTATTACATAATCCTGCGAACACGACGGACGTTGCAAGAACGCGGCCCAAGCGACCGGAAGTCTAATCCCGGAGGTGAACAAGGCAGAACATACGCGCAACACGATAATGCGGGACGAAGGGACGCACGCTGCCGTGAAATCGTTGGTCATTTAACGGGGTATCGTTACTGGTCAGCCTCTGGATTATAATGAGGCACCGAATCGGGATTATGCGCATTAACGTGCCGTGTAAATGCGATACACGACGGGGGAGAAATCGGGAGGGTCGGGAAACCGACGAAATCGGTTCTAAATGTGCTTAGAAACAAAATTTCGCTCGTATTGGTTACACTTAACCCTCTTATAACGCGGTACTATTGTTACATTATTTATTTATAACGCATAGTCAAAATTGCAATATCTCTTTGTAACACTGTGCATTTATAACGTAGTTTCCCTATAACACTGGCACGAATTAATCTCGTTGCACGAGGGTTCTACTTACATTTTATTCTTCAACTAGTTTTGGGTTCACCGGTCCTTTTTTTGAAGATAATTACAACGATAATCACACGATCGACATTATGAAAATGAAGATTTAGAGATTTGGAAATTTAGGAATGATTTCCAAAATTGGGGATTTGGAGATTTTGGCACTGTGAGATCTGAGGTCTAGGGAATTTGGGAAGTAGGAAATATGGGGAATTGACGATTCAGGAGGTAGGGAATTTAAGAATTCGGAAACTTGAAAGTTCGAGCACATGGAAATTTTGAAATTTAGACATTTTGATTTCTGAAGTTTGTGATATTGAAAATTGAGCGTTTTGAAATTTAATGATTTGATCATTTGAACATTTGGGGACTTCAAAATTTGAGATTTTGGAAAGATCAGTTTGGGAGTTCGAGAGTTTGATAATATAAAAAATTTGCGTGTTTGAGATTTTGAAACTGCAAATTTGAAAATTTTCGAAAATTGAAAATATCAGAATATGCGAATCCGGGAAAGTATTATCACTCAGAAATTACAAAGCTTGATTAATGATGAATATAATTAACCAAAAACTAAAGAGCGAAGAAGCCGCCATATGCACGGTGGCAGGTAACTAAAAACAACAAACGGAACGCTCTACGAAATTCATCGGTAACCGAAGGAAGCGAGCGTAGCACCCGGTTGTACATACTGACAAACAACGTTGCGGTCGAAGCAACACGGTTAAACGATCCCAACGGCGATATAGCTGCGCCAGCACCATCCGACTTCCGCGGATTAATATAACGAACAATTTAACGGGCTAAATTCCAGATACATGCTGATGTATGCAGCCGTAAGAGTACAGAACCGAGAGACGATAACAGCGCCGCAGCGAGACTCGTTATCGCAACTTGAAACGACGACGACTTGCTCAAATAGTGGATCTCGTACGCCCTTCTCGTTTTGCCTTTTCGTTTACAAAGTCGTGTATCGAAACTCGAAACAGCGAGCATTCGAAAATGTTGAAATTCAGAAATTTCGGAGTTTGAGATTTCCAGAGTTTGCTGATATCAAAAATTTGAGACTTTGAGATTTTTTGACTTCGAAACTTTGCGAATTTGACATTGTGAAACTTTGAAACTTTGCGAATTTAAAAATTTGACGTTTTGAGACTTTGAGAGTTTGAGACTTTGAGACTTTGAGACTTTGAGACTTCGAAACTTTGAAATTTCGAGTCTCCGCGAATTTGAAATTACGAAACTTTGAAACTGCGATTTTGAAATTTTGAGAATTTAATAATTGGACATTTTGAGACTTTCAGACTTTGAGCCTTCTAAACTTTGAAACTTCGAGACTTTGCGAATTTGACGTTTTGAGAAATTAAGAATTTAATAATTTGACATTTTAAGACTTTGATACTTTTAAACTTTTAAACTTCGGGATTTTGCGAATTTGAGATTTTGAAATTTTGAAACTTTGAAACTTTGAAACTTTGTAAATTTGAGACTTTGGAACTTTGAGACTTTGAGACTTTGAGACTTTGAGACTTCGAAACATTGAGACAATGCGAATATGAGATTTTTAAACTTTACAACTGTGAAACTACGAAAATATGAAACATTGGAACTTTGAGAATTGCGAATCTGGGAATTTGAGAGTTCGTGAGTTCGATAACATCAAACATCGGAGAATTTAATAATTTTATATTTTGAGACTTTGAAACATTGAAATGTTAAAACCTCGACACTTTACGAATATGTGATTTTTCAATCGTTTAGGTTTTATCGTGATCCGTTTGCTTTTCAGCATGTTCCGCCCGTTACCGCGGTTTCGGCTCGCCTTTTCGATCGTCTTGTTACCGTCGACGTTGACCGATCGATTTACGATCGATACGTGCCACCGTCGACCGTTCCTCATCGACGTAACGATACGACCTGGCAGTTAGCGGGCGGACAATCGACGTTGTGCTAGCAAACTTATGACACCGCTTCTGCCAATAGTTTACTGGCTGTACGTGCTTTCGGGAACGATGGAGATTGTTCCGAGCTTCCGATTCGATATCAACTTCCTGGGAGTACGGAATCTTGATTAACCCACGAACGATACACCTTTACGATCCTCGCGCTGTGTCGTCCCGCGATCATACTGAACGGATTCCACCTGCGATACTCGATTACGTAATCGAACTAACTATGGGATCCGTGGACTAGGGAATTTTGAAACTTGGAGGAGATTTCGGAAATTAGGGATTTGGAAAATTTGGAAAATTGTAGGTTTTAAGACTAAGAGATTTCGTGACTAGTTTGAAGACTAGGGAATTGGAAATTCGGGGACTAGGAGATTTGGATATTAATAGATATTATAATAACATTTAAGGATTTGGGGACTGACAGATTTAGAGTCTAGGGAATTTGGGAAGTAGGAGATTTGGGGGATGGGGTTTGGAGACTATTAGATTTGTAAAATAACAGATTTTAGCGCTAGTGAGTTTGAAGACTAGGGAATTTGGGGAATTGCGAAATAGAATATTTCAGAATTTGGAGAGTGACAGATTTGAGAACTAGGGAATTTGGGAAGTAGGAGATTTGGGGGATTGGGATTTGAAGATTATTTGATTTGTAAAATAGCGGATTTGAGGACTAGCAAGTTAGTTTGAAGACTAGACAAAATGAAGAATTGCGAAATAGAATATTTAAGGATTTGGAGACCGACAGCTTTGGAGTCTAGGGAATCTGGGAATTCGGACAAGAGTGAGACTCGAACGCTGCAGCGTCCAGGAGTTCGCCGAATAGAAATAAAATAAAAACAAAAATCAAATTTCAACGTGTAAATACCAAAATTACAAAAGAGTCCGAGAAATGGCGAAATTCACGTTGCATCCCAAGGTCACCGGCACGTACGATCGAGCAAAACGAAACACCTCGTATATAGGCCGAGTAGCCAAGAAGCGAGCGAGAAGTTAATCCGTGTCGCGCAATTCGTTAGTCGGAGGAAAGGGAAAATAAAAATTGAAAAAAGAAGGCGGATGGGCGGAGGATGGAAAAAGTAAAAGGCAGAAGGATTGTTTATTCCATTATACGTGGCTCATTAGGGGGCTGGGTATAACTCATGGCCGTACGAAAATTACGGTCCTCGAGACTCGGTGTTCGCAGGATGAAAAGTCGAGGCAGTTCCTCAGATTCCTCAGACTGTAATGAATATTTCATACATTTGGAAGTTAGAGCAGACCGGATTGATTTACTCGGTGAACTTTCGTTTTTTTTCTTTCTCCCCTTTTCTCTTTCTTTTCCTGTTTATTTTTTTTTTGCTTCGCTATATCAACGCCGGGCCCGAAATTAAGGTGTCCCTTTGTCACGTTATTTACACGTCGGTGAATATTAATGGAGGCGGCCTCGATCGGCTCGCCGGGATTTCATTTTACGACGTATAAATTATTGATACGCCCCGAAGGATGCGCTGCTCATTAATTGCAGCTGTTGCCACTGTTTAGGGCCTTTGACCGTTATCGAAGCCGAGGAGCACCATGTTGATTCATAACGTTCGCCGTCATATTTTTCCTCTTTTCGCTTTTATTCTTACCGATGCACTCCATTACATGCCTTCATTATCGTGCTACATCCGACTTGCAAAGTATGTTGCTCTCAATTTTTATTTACTGCCGGACGGGGACTGTTTCGTCCGATAAATAATCCACATCCATTTTCGTTACTTTCTGGATGAGTCGTGAAACGTACTTAGTGTCTCCTATGAGAAATTTATAAAATTCAATCGAAGCTAAATCGTTTATAAAATTTCACCAAAGCTAAATCATTTATAAAATTTGACCAAAGCTAAATCATTTATAAAATTTGACCAAAGCTAAATCATTTATAAAATTTGACCAAAGCTAAATCATTTATAAAATTCTACCAAAGCTAGATCATTTATAAAGTTCAATAAAAATCAAATGATTTTAACTTTAAATTAAAAGAGAATTGGGTGTAAACAATATTAAAAAATTCTTGTTAGAGTTCACTGAATTTATTTGGTGTTTACACATTTTAATTCATTAAATATATTACAAAAAATAAATTATACTTTGAGAAAATGAAAATAATATCTGAAATTCATTAATATAAAAACAGTTAAAATAATATAAACACAACAAAATTGTATGCATTGTCACTTTTTATTCCTGTTAAAACAAAACAATTCGTGTAAAAAGAAAAATTTTCTATCTTTTTAACTCGTGTTAAATCAAATTCGTGTAAAAAGAGAATTAGGTGTAATTAACTAGCTGCGAATGTCGCAATTGTCTACAAAATCGTAGGTTAACGTTACAACAATAATGAACTAGCTGCGAATGACGCAACTGTCTATAAAATCGTAGATCAAGGGGTGAAACGATCGAAGGTAATCGAATGTTACACGGATCTGTCATCTAGTGAGAAAATCAGGAACGACACTAGGAGGATCTGGAACCGACTGTATCAGTCGCCGTTGGCATAGCCTGGCGGACCATTTCGAGTGTCTGTCTCCTGCACGGGAAATTCCCACCAAAATCGTGGCCCGATTCCCCTTTTTCCCGTGGCGCGTAAAAGGCCGTCCGCTTGGTTGACTCGCGTACAACCTCTTCCCGGCGTTCCCGGATTCCCCGGGACGTCTTATCGGATTCCGTGCACGCTGAAAGAAACGGCGCATCTCGTTTCGCGTTTCTCTCTGTGACTTCTACGTCGAGAGAGCCGGACGAAAACGGCGGCAAGAATTTCGAGCCGTTTGAGCGGTTGATCGGGCCAGTATCGATTCCGATGGACCTTTTCCTCTTTTACTTGACCCCTCGACCCCCCCCCCCCCCCATCCTTCACCTTCTCCACCATTTTCCTTTCTACTTGCTCCTTCGCTACTCACCGTCTCGCTTTTCCACGGTTTCCACAATATCCAGTCCACCCATCGCGTGTCCGTTCGCGTTGCACGATTCGTTAAATCCTCGCACTCTGATTCGGCTAATTGAATCCCTTTTTGCCGTCACGCGTCATTCTGATACACAATGCTAGCGCGATACGACGCGAGACCGCGATATACCTTCTCCGGTACTTGTTTTAGAAGCTTTATACCGGTTCTTTCAAGCATTTCCGTATTTTCGTGGGTTTCGCGGTAGGTGAGCACTTTCGCGTTTGTATCGTTTAATGTTTATTTCGTTCCTACGTTTGTACATTCTATATTTTTGCTAGATTGATATTTGTAATTGTTCTTTTTAGGTTTACACTTGTACTCGTACCTTCGAGATCCAGGTTTTTATTTATATTTTTTAGATTTAACTCATATTTAATTTCTTTTTTATCAGAAATCAGTAATCAGTAACGTGTACTTCGAGAAATACATGTTCAGATTTGTCCACGATATACCAAAATATGTAATATTGACTGGTTTGTAAAACAAGTTTTATAATCAATAAAATATAAATGAGTAATCAATAAAACATCAATAAGTAATCAATGAAATATCAATAAACTATCAATAAAACATCAATAAGCTATCAGTAAAATATCAATAAACTGCCAATAAAATATCAATGAAATACCAATGAAATATCAATGAAATATCAATGAAATATCAATGAAATATCAATGAAATATCAATGAAATATCAATGAAATGCCAATGAAATATCAATGAAATAACAATAAAATATAAATTAAATATCACTGAAATATCAATGAAATATCAATGAAATATCAATAAAACATCTATAAAACATCAATATAATATTAGTAAAATGTAAATAAAATATCAATGAAATATCAATAGAATATGAATGAAATCTGAATAACCGATAGCGGCAGTACCGAGGACGGGATCCAAGATGGCGGTCATTGACTCGCGATTTATCGCAACACGACGATCGAGTATCTCTCTCGTAAGAAGTCAACGTACCATTCGGTTCGTGCCATTGTTATACGGGGTTCAAACGCGTATCGCAATTTTCAATTGAATGACCGGCTTCGTTCGCCATTTGCATGGTCCCATAATTAATCGCATTCATCGGAGTTTTTATGCGGCGGTCGACGTGACCCCGTCGGATTCCGCACAATACACGCGAATAGCGAAGACTCAACGGCTGCATTATGACAACAATGAGGCACGCGGCCACCTTTTATTACAATAGATAATGAGTTTGATATAGGCGGCCACCTTTCGCCCTTTCAAAATCCCGCCGGATTTTCTGCCGCGAGCAAACAGGAAGGAGAAGAAACTCGCGATCGTTATGAATAACAGTTCGCCGACCGTGGAGCTTGCAAAATAAGGGCTGTGTACGTTCGATCGTGTATCTCCTATTCACAACAATTACCACTTAATTTTCGTTCAATCTTACACATCGATTAATTTTCATTTCGGCTTTATAAATGATTACAATTCGAATTCGAGTTAATGCACGATTTCATTTTTGTCGAATTTTTTAAATGATTCTGTTCTGGTTCGACTTCATAAATGATTCGATTTTAAGCGAATTTCGTAAATGGTAAAATTCCATAATAACGTGTTCCTAGATCCCCAAATCCCTAGATTCCAAATTCCTTCATACCAAATTTCCAGATTCCAAATTCCTATATACACAACCCCGAACGTTCCAAATCTCAATATCACAAATCCCTAGACCTCCAAATAAGTCCCAAGAACCCAAGACTCCAAAATTTCGAGCTTCCAAAGAACTAAATACTCACTCCAATCCAAAGCTTCAAATCTCTGAACCTGGCTAAAATTGAACCAGCGAGAATATTCTCCCTATCTCATGTTGTCGTGTTTTCCCTAGGGAGGCAAGATTTGCCGTCGAACGTACGGAAGGAAAAGACACGCGCAGAAATAGGAATAATCTTAACACGATGCGAGACATAATACATGCAACATGTACGTCGCGTATCATCAGGAGAATGATGGAATAATTTCGTGGCAATATGGCGGGGATGCTATCACACGGAATAACGAAACGGTACAGTTCGAGGACCACCCGTATTATCAATTACCATTCAAGCTCGTACCCGATGCTACGAGGACGAAATTAAAAAACATCCTGACGTTCTCTAATTACAAATAATTGAACACGGCCAGTCCCGTACACGCGGCGCAGTGTTATAATGATCGAGGACGAGAAAAAAGAGGCGGAGAAAAGGAAAAACTGGAAACGGGTCTTGATTTCAGGCCGATGTCGGAGAAGAAGAAGAAGAAGAGAAACGGAGAAGGTCGAAGTAAGCCCCAGGCTGTTCGTAACGTTGAATAACAAGTCAACTCGACTACTCGTTCGAGAATCTCCGATGGTTGCCTCTTTTTTTATTTTTTTCACCCCATTCTCAGGTACGTATATGTATATGTATGAGAATAATTATTTAATGTTACATATGCATAAATGGAAGTATCTAACTTTCATGTTACATATGTGTATACATAAGTACGGAATTTAAATATTACGTATGTATATATGTGAGTCTTTAACTTGAATGTTACATATGCATAAATGCAAGAATCCAACTTATATGTTACATATACACATTTGTATGCGATTTAAATAATACGTATTTATATGTACATGCGAGTATTTGATTTGTATGTCACAGATGTATGAATGTCAGTAACTTATATGTCACATATGTACATACATATGTAAATGTGCAATGTATGTATTACATTACATATGTATCTATGTGAATATTTAACTAATGTGTTACGCATGTATATGAGTAGGTACGCAACTTATACATATGTTACATATGCATAAATGGAAGTTTGCAACTTACATGTTACATGTGTACATATGAAATATCTAACTCATACGTTACCTATGTATGTATATATCTAACTCAAATGCGAGCTGTACATATCTATTGCTTATCAAAAGAAAGTATACGTTGATGAGGCTGATGTCAAAAAAGAAGAAGAAGAAGAAGAGGAAGAGAAACGGAGATGGTCGAGGTAAGCCCGAGGCTGTTCGAAACATTGAATAGCAAGTCAACTCGACTACTCGTTCGAGAATCTCCGATGGTTGTCTCCTCTTTTTATTTTTTTTTTTCATCCCGTCCTCCATATTTCTTATCCCGTCGCGGTACAAACTCCTCCCGCGTTGCTTCTTGTTCTCCCGTGTTCGTCGAGTTCTCGCGACGGCCCCGTGGAAATTGTTCCATTACCAGCTCGTTTCGTTCCCCTCGAAATCCGACGGGGAAACGCATTACGCGAACCCATCGGCCCTCGCTGTTCCCGGTTTCTCTTTCTCTCCCAAGAAATCCCAACGACGTCGTTTCAATTTGCCGGCTGCTGCCATTCATATTTATAAAGCGGGACAAACGATTAGCGTGGCTGTCGCGCCTCCGCTCGACACCTTTAATTAGCGATACACGCTCATGCTCGATCGAACTGTTATGCACTCATCACAAATATTTTTCTCCCGTTACTCATCTCTGGCTCATCCAAAATCTAATCTCTAAACAGTCACCAAACTTTGCTGTTACTCATTCCTAACGCTTTGCCTTCAAATCATCTCATACATCATCTAGATCATCTCATCGCAAAAGTGCATAAAAGATCTTAATCGGCGATTCTCGAGTCAGTCGTTGTTTAACCACAATCGTATTTCTATATTCTTTGTAATTTCGATCCGTGTGAATAATAAAGGTATTAGAAATTTCCGCGAATTGTCGATCCTTAATTGAATACAATAAGTGATCCCCCTATTCTTTGGATTCGATATTGAGGTATCGAAACAAACCGGGCATCACAGGACGAGTCGGGAATTTCGATTTTTTCTGTGAAATTGCTCGCGTCGAGGTCAATTAACCGAATTGTGGGAATTCTTTCGCGTGAACGGTGTTAATTAACATCGAGTTTCTGTTACGTTTCGTACGTTAGTACAACTGTTCTGTTTCATGATGTACTTGTATGTCGATACTTTTTCATGACGTACGTGCATGCCGATTCTGTTTCACTATGTACTGGTATGTCGATTTTGTTTTATGATGTACTAGACGTCGATTCTGTTTCATGATGTGCTGATACATCGATTCTATTGTTCAACCGATGGTGTACCACTTTTGTACCATTCTGTGATTCTACTATTTTATTATTCTGCTCTTTTGCTATTCGAATATTCCGTTATTCTCTTATTCTGGTATTTGGGTATTCTATTATTTTATTATTTTGGTATTTGGACAACCTGCTGTTATATCTCAGCCCTTTGCACCCGAGAGCATTTTTACTGTTGGCAAATAACAACCGTCAAATTTTCGAGTTAAAAAGCTTCATAAATTTTGTTTAAACTACTGTTTTTTCATTATTACTCGCCAATATTCCCTGCTTCGCTATGTTAAAACATCACACGTATAATATGTACTATAGATTTAGCTAGAAGTTATTTATGTAAAATTATTATTATTTCCTCATTATTAATCGTCCATATTGTCTGTTTCACTTTGTCCAAACATCGCGTGCACGACACCACAAATTTATATAAAAGTTATTTATTTAACCAGTTAACTGTGGCGCTCCGTTTCGTAAGCATACTCGTCAATCACAGTATAAGTGTCGCTATTAAAATGTTAGGCCAAGAAGATGGATTTATTTTATACAATAGACAATTTCATTACTCGTGACAAAACATTCTGCCACATCTCCATGACGAATATAGTCGTCAGACACACTTAACCTGTTAAAATTGTTGCGTTAAATCAAATGGCGAGTATGAGTCGTGTCTCGAGTACAAAGTGTTAGTACATCGTGCCACTACAGTTCACTATACCAATATTTCACAATTTCACTAATCTCGCAATCCAGAAATGTCTCAAAATCAACGATCGAGAGAGTTCCCCCCTCGATCGCCATACTTCCCGCATAAATCCATTTTTCCAGCCGACCGTGGAAACTTTTCAGCCACGACAACGCGACGGTTTTTCGGGTTAACGAATGACGGTAAAATGACGCGCGCCGTATTAGAATCGCTTTGATCTCGATCGATGAAAATCGAGGAAAGAAGAATCCTTCCATTACCGGGTCGCTGTTGCTTTTCGCAAAACGACCAATCGGCGGGACGAACCAGTTCCAAGTCACATAATAGTTAAGGGTGCTTTACGCTCGTGCAAAAACGAACGCGCGAACGATCGAGCGGAAAATAATTGGATTTCAGATCGGTCCGAGTGGGACGCCGTAATAATCAGGAGGGGAAAGAAAAAAAAGAAAATGGCGGAGTGACGGCAGCGCCGGAGGAACGTTTGTAACGGAGAGAGCAACAAATCGAACCCGTGGACGTCGAACGGGCCGCCTGTTATTTGTTCACGACGTCGTCCACGCTCAAAAACAGTCGTTTACCTTTTCATTATCTCTGGACGTGCTCCATAATCAGGTGCTGTTCCGAGGGACGCTTCACGGGGTCCCGTGTGAACGGGGATTTCGAGACGGGACCTCGTCGAGTAACGGCGCTTTGATAATCGTCTTGGGATTAGACGGTTCCTCGACCTTCGAAGGCCGTTCATGTCGGAAGAATTACACGTTTGCCGGACAATTTTATCTTTCGATACGAATTCTGATATTCGGAAATGGCAGTTCGGTGCTTGGAAGCTCGGCATGGATGCAGATACAGAACTGAGATAGTAGCTTTTAGATCCAGAGGTTGGGGGTCGTTCGAAATTTGGGGTCGTTGAGATTTGGACCTATTGCGGAATTGGAGAAACGGAGATCCAAGAATATGACAAATTAACGATTTAACGTATATAATGGACACGAGAGTTTGTTGATATAGGGTCTTTTGGGTTTGTAGAAATTTAGAGACATTGGGATTTGGTAGTCTTGCGGGATCGGCAAAATCAGGATCCAAGAATTTGACCGATTAAAAATTTGGGGACACGAGAGATTTTGAATCTAGGGACTTGGATTCCTCGAGAGTTTGTAGATCTATGGATTCCGGGACCACGAAAGTTTATAGGTCTAGGAATTTAGGGTTGTAGAAATTTGGAAACGTCGGAATTTTGGAATCTGAAGAAATCAGTAAAATATGATACAAGAACTTGAAGATCTACATATTTGGGGACACAGGAATTTCTGGATCTTGTGATTTGAAGAGCCAGAAATTTGCGGACGTAAGAATTTGCGAATATAGAAATTTACGAACCATCAGATTCCAGAATCTAGAAATTTTAGAACATGGAAACCTGTAAATCTGTGTATTCAGTGACACAACAAACATATAAAATAGAAATATCAAAATTTGAAGCCTAAAAATTAGGAAAATCAGAAAATGAAAAAATATCAGTTGATCAATGTAGAAATTAGCATTCCTATATACGATTGTACCCAGATGCAGAGATCCTTATGCCAAAATACCTCTACACCCCAAAGCTATAGATAACAAATCCCTAGATTCCCAAATTCCTGTGTCCCAATTCCCTAAATCACAAATTCCTTAACCCTAGGTCCCTAGAACTTCGAATTCCGCGATCACATAGTTTGAATATCTACACGAGCATAAGTTAAACAATTTAAAAAATTAACGAATCTGAAGATTGCAATATTTCAGTATTGAAAACTTGCAAAAACATATTAACGTAGTATTCATAAATATAAGTCGTATGCCGACCGAACGTATCTCGACGTTGAGGGACTACAGTTTTTAAGAAGCTGATATTTTATACTCGACAGTTTTTTCGAAGTTCCACCATCGTAAACTCGCTTTATGAAATCAGGATCACCGACCACCGTTCGTCCTTTGGCGTTAGGGCGCAGGGAGGATCGATCCTCCTTTAATCCAATCATTTCACGCCTTCTCCTTCCTATCAACTTTCTACCTAGTCGCGGCCTTCATCTTACGGTTGGCGAAACTGCCAAATCAATCTAGATACCCGACTGGCAACAGTCGATCTACCGACACTACCATCCGAGGCTGCTCGTTTTCTTTTTTTCCAAAACCACCATCTTTTGTCAACTTCTTACGATAAAAACTTTATTTACGCTTTATAAGTTTGTACCGGTAGTCGCAACTTTCAGAACCGACAGCCTTCGGTGGTTCTTCACGGTGAATAGAGTTCGATTTTATCTGGAGAAAATTTAAGGGATATTAGGTACTTGATCGAGTTTTCGAATTTCCTGGATTTTTCACTCTTCACTGATTCACCGGATTCGCATATACGAACATTTGTACATTCTCAAGTTTAATAAATCGTGGAGTATCGAATTTTAAAGTGAATTTTAAATCTGTAGATTTCCAGATTTCCAAATTCTCAAGTTTATAGTTTCAGAAATTTTCAGAACTTTAGATCACCAAATAGGTCTCGAAACCGCTGAGTTCCCAAAACCCTAGATCTAAAAATCTGTATCCTCAAATTCCTGCAATCACAAATGGTTAAACCTCGAATCCCTAATTTCACAGATAGCTACAGTTGCAAGTCCCTAGGTTGACCAATCCGTAGACTCACGAGTGCTTAGATTGTCGAATCTCTAAATTTCCGATCTGCAGATTCGCAAATCCCTAAATTCCGAAATCCGTAACTTCATAAATCCCTAGATTCACAAATCCGTAGACTCGCAAGTTTCCACATTGACAAATCCCTAAAGTCCCAATCCCCAAATTTGCAAATTCTTAAATTCCGCATTTCTGGATTTGTAAATCCATAGTCACAAATCCCTAGATTCAAAGATTCCTAGACTCGGAAGCTCCCACATCGACAAATCCCGAATTTCCTAATCCAAATTTGCAAATCGCTAAATTCTTGATCTCCAGATTCCCAAATCCACAGCTTCATAAATCCCTAGATCCACAAACCCGTAGATTCACAAGTTCCCACATTAACACGTCCCTAAATTTTCAATCTTCACATTCGCAAATCCCTAAACTACAGATCTTTAGATTCCCAAATCCACAGCTTCATAAATCCCTAGAGCCACAAATCCATAGACTCGCAAGTTCCCACATCGACGAGTCCCTTAATTCCTAATCCCCGCACTCACAAATCCCTAAATTCCTAATTTCTAGGCTTCGGAATCCGTGGCTTAACAAATCCCCACAAATTCTCGCGAATCTCCGCATCGACAAATCGTCGAATATCCCAACGTCCGCGTTCACGAGTCTCTAAACGCCTAAATCTGTGGATTCCACGACACGGGGAAACATTTTGCTCGCGCGAATTCGTCCTCGTTCTCGCTGATCCTTGTTACGATCGGTCGCAAAATGGCCGAGAGAGTGAGCAATCCTCCCAATTAGAAACGTTCGCGATCAAAGCAGCTGAATCGGGATTCGTCGAGCAAAAAAAAAACCCGCTCCCTCTCGGTCCTGGTGCGTTCTCGTCGAATCGGTGGAGAACCCGCGCGATCTCGTAACGATAACCCAATTATTCCCTGGGTCGGTTTTACCCGGGCTACTCTCGATTCGACCGCGCGTCTTTTTACGCCTGTTCTTGTTACGTTCGAGTTTCGATCCGTGCCGCATTCGCCCGGCGATCCGACGTAAAAAACCGGCCGAAACAAAGGAAAAAGGGTCGAAGAAGCGACCGAACTCGATCTCACGGCTAATCAAACCGCTGTTTCTCGTGTACTTTTATTTCGATCGTAATCGAGAACGGACATCGTCAGCGGTCCACCGTGTCTCGATCTTCCACGACACCGCTTTGCTTTTTCGTTTTATTCTTTTTTTACTCTTCTTCTTCTTCTTGTCGCCCCTCTTTCGTGCTTCCACCACGATGTCCTGTCCACGCGCCTGTTCGATCGGCCGCAAACTTTGCTCACGAGAAATTGTGACAACCCAAGAGCAACAGGATTGTCGTTCCTCGACTTCAAGGAATTCTTCATCGTTTCACGGATTGTTCGAAAATTTTCTGGTAAATGTACATATGTTATGTACGCGTACAGTATTTACGTGTGTACGTAAGTGTATAACTTATGTGTTACATTGGCGTGCTTGTGAATATGTAGTTTAAATATTATATATGTACGCGAGTATTTATCTTGTATGTTACATATGCATAAATGTGAGAATCTAACTTATATGTCACATATGTATGTCTATAAGGATCTACCGTATATGTTACATATGCGTATGCATGTAAATGTGCAAATGTAATATGCATAAATGGAATTCATATATTATGTGTATATGTGAATATTAAACTTATGTGCTACATATGTACGTAGATAAGTATGCAACTAATATTGTACATACACATGTGTGGAAGTACATAACTTCTCGCAGATAGACAGCGACATAGACGCGAGATCGAAAGTAAGTGAGACAGGTGACGTTCGAAAAACGAGAAGCGAGAAACTGCGAAACAAAAATGAAGTCCGTCTCGGCTTACAAGACACTATTACTGATCCTACGCGGCTTAAACTCTCGTCACGACGAAATCCGCTTATTCCCGTTTCCTTCTTCGAGGCCGCGCTTTAAAAACCCGGCTCAACGATACGACAGGACACCCCGTGGATATCGGTTACACGATATTAACTGAATTTCCCGCCTGTTCGCGATATGCGACGTCGTTCGATGGATCAATATATTCTACGTTCAATTCAATACGTTTAATTCAATCTTCAAAATTCATTGAAAAATCGTGTTAGAACTTATTTAAACAGATTTTTTAGTGCATAGGCTGAATAAGTGTTGCTAAGTTACCGCCTTAGTAGGTACGTGTGGAAAACTTCGCAAGTTCCCACATTTAAAAATCCCTAAATTTCCAACCTTCACATTCGCAAATCCCTAGATTCACAAATCCATAGCTTCATATTTCCCTAGATCCACAAATCCGGAAATCCCTAGATTCATAAATCTCTAGGTCCACCAATCCGTAGACTCGCAAGTTTCCACAGTGACAAATCCCCAAATGCGCAAATTCTAAAATTCCTAATTCCCAAATTCCAAAATCCATAGATTCATAAATCCCTATACTCGCAAGTCCCCCCATCGACAAATCCCTAAATTCCTGATTACCAAATTTGCAAGTTCCTAAAGGATCTCTAGATTTCTAAATCCGTAGCTCCACAAATCCCTGGATTCAAAGATTCGTAGGCTCTCAAGTTCCCACATCGACAAATCCTGAAATTCCCAATCCAAATTTGCAAATCCGTAAATTCCTAATTCCCAGATTCCCAAATCCACAGCTTCATAATTCCCTAGGACTACAAATCCGCAGACTCCCAAGTTCCCACATCGACAAGTCCCTTAATTCCCAACGTCCGCGTTCGTGAATCCCTAAATTCCTAATTTCTATGTTTTCGAATCCTTAACAAATCCCTGGACTCGCAAATCTCCGCGTCGACAAATCCTCGAATTCCCAACGTCCGCGTTCGCAAGAAATAGCCGGCGACCTGTTTCGCGGGCAAAAGTCGGAGAGTGAGTGAAGCTCGTCGGCTGCCCAGGGCCATTTTCTAGATGTCACCGGAATTGTTTGGAGACACGCGCGCACCGTATCGGCAGAGACACGGCCGAGTAAAATATAGCTGGAAATTGGAACGGCGGGACAATCAGACACCGGTTGAACAATGCGTTTGATTTGAATCGAAACGTCATGAAAATAATCACATCGTACCTCGGCCAGAACAGAGACACTCGAATTAATGACCAGGCTGGACCCACCGTGCACTTCCCTTTCTTTCGTTTCCTGCCCTCCGGTTTTCCGCTCTCTCACCCTCTCTGTCTTTGTCTCTCTTTGTCGCTCGTTCTCCCTTATCTCGAACGTTATCGGGCAGCGGCAGGCTTTTCTCTCGAAACTCGCGAACGGACGAATTTATCGGAGGTGTAGAATGGCCATGCATTTGACCGGTCTGTTCGAAAGGCAAACACGGAAAATGAAGCGTGCATCGGTGTTCACTGATTCCGACCTCGCGCCAACTTCCCGCCATCCCTATTCATCCCTGCCCGTTGTTGCGCCCCCCAGCCTGGATAAGTATTTATCATCGTTCGGCAACTTTCCGAATAGTTGCGCCAACTTTCTTTCACCCCCTTGTTGACTCGAGTACTCAATTACCGAATTATCGATTTTCTTTGTTTACCAAACTTTTCGCCCGTAGTCGATGTTGTAACCCGCTGCACTCCCTAATTCCTAATTTCGATATAACCCGAATCACTGGATCAGCTGATTACGTAATTAAATTTTAAGTCGAAAATCACAAGTTCTTTCTTTCTTTTAGATCGTCGGGTTTGTTTTTTGCTTTCATTTCTAATCCTCGAAGTCACTGGGCCGCCAAATTGTTAGGTACTTAAGTCACTAGATTGCTGGTTCCATAGATCCATGCATCCTCAACTTCCTGGTTCGTTAGATACCTAAATCGTTGGATATATGTATATCCAAATACACCCAAACTGTGTGTATCCAAATCTTTATATTTTCAAATTTCTTGATCATTGAATACCTAGGATTCCAAATATCTAGATCTCAAGTTATGTAGGTCCCCAATTAACTATACCTCCAAATACTTAGATCCCGAATTACCTAGATTTGGAATTACCTAGGTCCCCAATAACATAAATCTTCAAATACCTATATCCAGAATTACCCAGGTCTCCAATAACCTACATCTCCAAATACCTATATCCAGAATTACCCAAATCCCCAATAACCTGCATCTCCAAATACCTAGATTCCAAATTACCTACGTCCCCAATTACCTACATCCCCAAATATTTAGATCTCCGCATTTCTAGGCCCCCAGGTTACCAGAAACCCAGGCTCTATAGCGTTGCACCATTCGTTGCCCAGGTACAACATTTCCGGGTCCCTACATTCCCAGCTCCCTAGATTCCTAGATCGTCGCATCTCCAAATCCAGATACCCTAGAATTTTCAAATCCTCGCATTTCCAGCGTCCACAAATCCCGTTGTTCCCAAATTTACAAATTATCTGATTCACAAGTTCACAAATGTTGGTATGATAATCTATATAGTCTGCACTTTGCTACGTATATTCTTATATTATATGAATATAATGAATATGATTTCTATGTGGTCGGTTGAGGTAACATAATCGAACGTGGCAATCGTACGTAAGAGAATATCGACAAATGGCGGTCGCGGCCAATCGATCCCGACAATCTCCGACGCTAACATTATTTCGCAGATTTACGAGGTACAATAACGAAGATCTCGATAGACACGTTGAATAGCGATGACATCGGTCGTTGCGCCGGATACCGATGATCCGGAGTAGTCGAATTCGATTGCGATGCATCTACAATCTACGGAGAGCTCGAATCCCGAGGGTCATCGATAGCGATTCATACCATGTTAAACACCGATGTCAATACCGGCACGAACGAATGGGAGTTATGGTTATCGATTCGTGTTACCCTACTTCCACGCACTCCCCTCGCGATTATGCACAATCAAACATTTACCGCATCTTTTTATTCGGTGTCCCAATTAACTCGATTTACCTGGACGATAACCCTAATATGAACAATATTACAACTTCAACTCTAAAAAGTGGTGAAAATGGCCATTTAACAAGTTTATAATTCTAAATTACAAAGTATGTTAAGGTGGCTTTTTTGAAATTCATGTTGATTTTCATAAAAGTAACTAATATGTGCATTAATTTGTGTTTTAACGTTCTTTTATTTATTTTTTCAACTACATTTTTAATTTCAAAACAGAACTTGCATTATACGTCGGTAGGTTTAGTGTTAAGTTATTAAATTTAAATTAAAAAAAAATGTTTGATTTACTTTTTTTTGCTTTTGATTTGGTGGATCCGCGAATTTTGGTTGCATCCTCCAGGAAGGATGTAACCTAACCGATGTGGACACGTCCGGAGGGGGTAAGAAATCGTGCAACCAGGTAGATTTAATTAACGTTTCACCGTGAAATCGTAATCGCTGTAGGCAGAGACGGGGATCTCGCCGGTGGGCGTTCGTTTTTGCTTGTTAACGGCGTGAAACGACGCGCGACTCGCTTGCGGCGTCGGATCCCGTGACTTGGAAACCGTCAGGCTTCCTAACCGCTTCCGGTGATAAATCTCGTCCCTTGGTTTCGTTACTTCCAAATGTTGCATCCTTCAAATGGGACGCCGGGAAGCTCCGAGCGTACTGCTGACGCTGAGCTTGCGATTTTGAGAATTTGGGGACTTGGAGATTTGGAGATTTGGAGATTTGGAGATTTGGAGATTTCAAGATTTGGAGATTTGGAGATTTGGAGAGTTCAAAATTTGGGAAGCTTGGAATCGTGTAATTTAATAATTTGCAGATATGACGATTTGGAGATACGAAATCTTGAAAATTTGGGAATTTGAAAATTTTGAATCTTGAAAATTTGGAAGTTTGAAGATTTAGGATCTTCTAAACTTGGGAATTTTGAGACTTGAAGGACTGGAGAGTTAATAGTTTGAGAAGCTTGAAATCGAGGAACTTAGGTATTTGGAGATTTAGAGATTTGGAAATTTGGAATCGTGGGCACTTGGAAATTCGAAGATTTGAAAATCTGAAGAGTGAAAATTTTGGGAAACTTGAAATCGACAAATTACGGAATTTGCAAATTTGAGGATTTAAGAACTTACAAATTTGGGAATTGAAGAATCTGAAATTTGGAAAATTACCTAAAGTCACTCCTACTGCATCCAACTAAAATTTTGCCCACAAACTTTTCCCTGTAAAAATCAACAAGTATCACGAATAGCGTCATCCAGTGAGCCACCCACGATCAAACATACCGAAAAGACAGTAGATACCCCGAAACCTCAATTATGCAAATGAGACATGATTGATGGGGTAACAACAGAGTCATTAGTATCTAATAACGATGTTGACGATGGCCCATGTAACCGAGTACAGGGAATAGGATTATTTGGCGATGGTAGGAGCTCGTCACGAAGTAAATTAGCATGGGCTGGCAAAGAGCTGAATGTACCCCATTGGCGTAATTTTAAATTCATGGCCTGGTGCCAATAAAAATGGCGGTGGATTCTGTTAGAGTGAGACAGTACTTGGTGAAATAGGACCGGCCACTGAAAAAGTTTCATCGTTTCTTCTTTAATTTTTCTTTTTTTTTTTAATTTACCACCATCTGATTACCCTTTTTTTCGTGTGTCGGTGCCTTGTGACGTGTGACACACCTTTATGGACGCTTTTATGAATTTTAAGGTTAACTGATACCAGAAATTTAACGTCAGGGTGTATGAAAATTATACAATTAATTTTGGCGATAGTAATTGTTAACAATAACAGGATGTATATATTCATTTCAATACTCTAATTTTCCTTATACAATTAATTCAATCTTTCTACACTTCTATGATAATATTAATAATTACTTCTATTGCTTAGTTTACATAAATCATTGTTATTTTAAATTTGATTGTCCGGTTTACATTAAAACATCTCACAATGGAAGTTGTTTGAACTGTTATTCCAATATTGATTCGTTCGAGCTTCATATTCGATCGATGAATTAATTGTATTTAATTAATGAAGTATAAAATATCTTTTAGTATTAAATTTATGGCTCTTCAATGACATTGAAGATACGAATATTCATAATTTAATAACGTTGAATTTGAATCTTCTATAATAGAATATCTTTATATAACACAAATTATTATATCTTCGTATTTCTAAATCCTGAGTCCTCGCAATTTATTCTCTGAGTCTATAAATTTCTCGGGATCTTTCTGAACTCTGTAGATCTTTCTGTGGCTCTCTAAGTCTCCGAATTTCTTTAGATCTCGAGAGTGTAGACAGCGTTGCTCGACCGGGACGACAGGATATTATAAGGCAAGCGGTTAAAGAACGTTCCGCCGCGAACGAGCCAAACGACCGACCAATTTTTCATTAAAATTCCACGGTAATTCCTTTTAATCGCATTACTTTCCAAGTTTCGGTCTACAGGAGTCTAGCGGGCGGAAAAAGGACCCGGAACTTGCTTTAAGTACAACACACTTTTGCATCCAATTAGGCAATCGCGAAAATCCCTGTGAAAATTGCGACCTCAACGTGAAAATCGTCTCGTTTGATGACGATGATCGAGTAGAGTTTATATTATAGGAATCCTTTTGGAATCCACGGGAAAATTGTCTCCTATTTGGGGAAAAAGAAACATGGTAGTATAATTTGTAAATTCGGAAGTTTCGAAATTCTTGCATCGTGGGATTTGCGATTCTCGAAACTTTGGAATTTTTGGATTTTGGATCTTTGAGATTACAGAATTTCGGTGTATTTTCCATTTTCTAAAGTCTGCAATTTGTAGAATTTTAGGATTTTGGGATGTTGAGGTTATGCAGCTTTGGAGTACGAGATTTTTTGTACCTCGAAACTTGTAGCATTTTAGGATTTAGGAACTTCGAGATTGTTAGACTTTGGTACATGGAATTTATTTTTATATGTATATCACAATTTACTGATGACCAAATATAGGTAAATGTTTGCTTAATATTTGCTATAATACTATCAATATTAATATTTAATATAACACTACCAATATTAATATATAATACAACACTACCAATATTAATATATGTATAACATAACACTGCCAATATTAATGTATAATATAGTACTGCTAACATATGTCATTCAAAAATACCAGCATTAATATTCAATATAACACCACTGACATTAATATTGAACATAATAATACCATAAATATCGAGAGACAGTGTACGTACACCGGATATCGATATTTTATAGGCGAGTAACGAGGCGCGCGCTAAGCGGGAACGAAATGTAAGGGTGTTCGTTGTTCCATTAAGAGGGGAAATAAAAAAAAAAAAAAGCAGGAAGGAATTGGCGAACGCGAAACAAACGAAACACGAGCTTTAGTAGCGGGCATATTTTGCAGAGAAGAGCACATTACAAATGCAAAGTGCCATTTGGACGCAACAGCGTCGATCGTGTGGCACCGCACTGCAGAAAGCCAAATTGGCTTACTTGCGAGTTCGCGGCAAATGTATACACGTTGGCTCTTTTGCGCGTTCTACCGCAACTCGTTTGTAACTTTTACACCATGTCCTTCTCTCTCTCTCTCTCTCCCTTTTGCTTCTCCTTCGACCCTTCTTCAACCCCTCGATCGTTCTTTCGCCGAACGCGCCAGTCACCGATAACTAATTATCCGCGATATCAACCCTTTGCACTCGAAAGCATTTTTACAAATGTTGGCAAACGGCAACTGTAAAGCTTTCTAGTAGAGAAGTTTGATAAATTTCTTCGAAATTAATTTTTTTTTTTTTATTAATGCAAGTGTTGTTCGTTTCAGCGTGTTCAAACATCGCGTGTATAATACTGTACATTTTATTTAAAAGTTATTTAGTTAAAATTGCTGCGTTGAATGTGTGTTAACTTTCGAGTGCCTCATATGGACCTTCAGTTTGTTATATTTATTTATTTTACTATTATATTTATTTTACTATTGCGAATTTATGATTCTAAAATTTTACTATTGCGATTTTATGATATTACAATATTAGGATTTTACCATTTTATGATTACGATTTTCAGATTTTACTATTTTACTATTTTACTGTTACGCTTTTAAGATTTTACTACTTTAATATTACGATTTTAAGATTTTACCATTTTACGATTACGATTTACAGATTTTACTATTTTGCTGTTTTACTATTACGATTTTATGATTTTACCATTTTACGATTACGATTTTCAGATTTTACTATTTTACTATTTTAGTGTTACGCTTTTGAGATTTGACAATTTTAATATTACGATTTTAAGATTTTACCATTTTACGATTACGATTTACAGATTTTACTATTTTGCTATTTTAGTGTTACGCTTTTAAGATTTGACAATTTTAATATTACGATTTTAAGATTTTACCATTTTACGATTACGATTTACAGATTTTACTATTTTGCTATTTTACTATTACGATTTTAAGATTTTACTGTTTGGAAATTCGGTGACACAGTAATTTGAACGGCCGGATTTTCGATTTTCTGAATCTTTATTATGCCATTTCGCGAAATTCCGAACGCTCGAAATTCACTGTCGCAACCACGAGGACCGTATTTTAAGGGAAAAGCTCGTTTCGGTAAAAAAAAAAATACAGGAATTGCGGTGTAGCCTTAAATTTTGTCGAGGGAAAGGTATCGGCGTGTTCCGAAACGCGAGATTGTGCCACCAGGAAAAATTCGTCGACGCGGCGAAGGCGAAGAGGGTTGCAGAGGGTTTCGTAGGAAAATAAAAAAGGGCGAGGGGCACGGCGGAGAAGGGTGGGTCCAGTGTTTTCCAGCACTCTTCGAAAATTGCATGGCAGAGCCAGCATAAGTATTTTATATCAAATAGTTCAATGTTTGCCGAGCAACCGGAGCCAATTCGCCCGATGGCCATTCGACGCCAAGTTCAAAAATTTATGGTAAAATTATTCGCGAATATTTGAATAGCAAGAGAAGTATCGGCAAGGATCGTTCGCTCTAATAATGCGCCAATCGAAACGGCCCGCCAGAAACTCTGGCAGTGATTGATTGATAGAATTCTTTAGAATTCTCGTTGCATCCGCGCCACCCTCGCATACACCGTTTCCCTTGTTCCGTCATTTTCGATAATAACGCTCGGACTTAACTATTCGATGATTGATCGTTACTCCTTCTTTCTGGCATTCTTTGCTCGCGGTTGCGAAAGAACGAGCAAACTAGTTACGTTACAATGGTAATGGGAACTGGGTGTGATTTTTTTGGGGGTGCAATTAGGGATCAACGCTGAATATGTGACGGGGGTTCTTTGGGTAGACCCGTTTGTATAAAATTTAGAAATTTCCCATGGTGATAATTTGTAAACTTTCGACCTTTCGCAATTGCGGATTTTATTGACATGTTTTATAAATCTATCAATTTACCACGATATTATACTTCTGGATTTACAAATTTCTAAATCCGACTTTTTCAAATTGTTACATCACCAAATTTCCAAACACCAAGATCCTGTATCCCAAATTCCTAAATTTTTTAATTTTCGAATATCCCAAATTTAATTTCTGAAATTCTCACGTACTCAAATCCAAAATCTCGAGATATTCAAATCCCCAAATATGTGAATCTTCAAATTTCTAAACGCCCGAAAATTTAAATATGCAAAGTTGTATATCCCGAAATTTCAAAATTTTCAAATTTACAAATCTCCCAATACCAATTTTTCAAATTCCCACACACCCAAACCCTAAATCTCGAGATATCTAAATTTTCAAAATCCAAAATCCCGAAATATCTGAATCTTCAAAATTCTAATCACCCGAAAATTTAAATATGCAAAATTGTATATCCCGAAATTTCAAAACTTTCAAATTTCCAAATCTCCCAATTCCAATTTCTCAAATTCCCACACACCCAAACCCTAAATCTCGAGATATCTGAATTTTCAAAATCCAGAATCCCCAAATATCTAAATCTTTACAATCCTAAATTCCTAAATATTTAAAACTCTAAAAGTTGACATTCCCAAATTCCTGAATTCTCAAATTCCCGAATCCCCCAATCTTAATTTCTCAAATTAATTTCTGAAATTCTAATTTCTCAAATTAACTTTTCAAAATAATTTCTCAAATCTGAAGCTAGTACCAACAATTTTATAATAAATTTTAATGAAACAACAGTACATTTTACTGCTTCCGACATCATAATGTCGGCTTACGACCTTGTCACATAAAAACCCGTGTTCTAATTTCCCAAATTTCGTATCTTAAGCCGATAAGAACCAATTTCTGCATAACCCGACGGAGGGCCATTCTCCGGTTCGCCATCGATAACGTCGACAAAATTTTAATAAAGCAACGGTACATTTTACGGTTGCCGGTGTCATAATGTCGGCTTAAAGCGTCGTCGGTCGCATAAAAACCCGGGTTGTAAAGGTGGTTGCAACGAGCTAAATCTCTCGGGTCCTGTGCCGCAAGGACAGCCCCGGTAGTTTCATTTCCTTCGTACGCTCTGTTATTAGCCTAAGTCTAAAATGGCTGACAGGAAGGTATGGCTATTTCGGCGTGGCTGACCCACCCTCGCGAAAATGTCAAAGGAACGCGCATTTTCTCACGTTACAACACCCTCTAAACGAGGGTTACATTCGAACAACCACCTTTGAACGCGATATTTCATCCTTGTTCGAATTATGTCTCGATGATGGATGTAGGTCGATTTTTCTGACAGATTTCGAACAACCCGATTAAATTCTTACGAAGCTCTTTCGTCCATTTATAGGCAGCTTAAAATAATTAGTTGGCTCGCAATTATCGGAGCCTCGAACAGACGAACATTTTTAATTGTTGATAAACCTGCTGGGATAAGAATAATTTTGTACCGAATCGCTTTTATTCGTTTTTGACATTGGTATTCGATTTTGTGTATTTATATTATATTTGTATACGTATATACTTACAATATTTATGTATATGTTACATATGCACGTGTACATCTTTTGAGTATTATATTATTGATGCATTTAGAATTTATTTGTTTAGGTATAGATCTGAGAAAAGTAAAGATAATCGCAAATATAGTTAATACACTCCTGGACAAAATTAAGTGGACACTGCAGAAATGTAAAAAATGTTTTGTTTCATTACAATGTTGTAAATAAATTTTAAATTTAGAACGTGAGATATTTTTGTAGGCTTGAAAAAACATTTATTTAATGTATATAATTGTGCAATAAAGTTTTGATTTATAGGCATTATTAGTTAATTAAATTTACCTTTTGTCATTTATGATACCTGTCCACTTAATTTTGTCCACGACTGTATGTCATTGTTATATATGTATAACACACATATGTTGAATATTATCATATTATTCCTGCTTCTAAAATGTAGTTATTTAACTACAGACTTCACAGAAATGAAATGTGCTTGCATAAAAAGTTGGGAAATATTCCTAACCTCAAAAAGATCATCCATGAAGAGGTGTCAATATAAGATACCGAAGTAAAACGAACCTGTACCATTAACAAAATGGGTACTGCCATGGCATTAATCAAGGACTAAAGAGTAATAAATTTTAACGACGCTAATTTTTACTTTCAGGAAAATTTCCTGTTTTCCTCCGTCCGGTGAAATATCGCAAAAATTTGAAATCTGCATCGAGGATACCAGCTTCATAATGCAAGCTCATGAATATTCGTCGATAAAAGTTGAATTTCATTTGCGTCTCTGTAAGAAATATCCTTCGTATCGTGTGTCTTTTTTCCCCCTAATATACTTCCGTGAATTATTTCGGAACACTTCTCATTCTGGTTTTTGCACTTTCGAAGCGCGGATATTAATGAGACGTGGCATTTACCAAACACGTTCTACATTTCACTGTTTCGAAATTTTTCGGTTCCAGATTTGAACTCTGGTAAATTTTTACCGTTTAAAAATCCCGAAATTCAAAAAGTCTTCCAAACCCCAAATTTTTTAAATTTAAAATACCAAAGGTCCCAAAATTATACGATTCCAGATTTCGATTGTTCCAAATTCCTACATTTTCGAGGTCCTCAACTTTCAAATTCCCAAAATCCCAATTTTCAGAGGTGAAAAATTCCAAGAATCCCAAAATCCTATAGTTCAAAATCTTGTCAATACCTAATTCCTACAATTCTGAAGTCCTCAACGCTCAAATTCTCACAATTCTAAATTTTTAAGATCTAAAATTCCCAAAATCCTCAATTTCCAAATTCCCAAAATCCCAAATTTCTAAGATCGAAAATTCCAAAAATCCTAAAGTCCTCAATTTCAAAAACTGAAAATTCCAAAAATCCTATAGTTCCAAATCTCTACTTTACCTAATTCCTACAGTCTCGAAGTTCTCAACTTCCAAATTCCCAAAATCCCAAATTTCTACGATCAAAAATTCCAAGAGCCCCAAAATCCTCTAGTTCCAACTCACGACAATGCCTAACTACCAAAATTCCAAAGTCGAAGATCCCAACTATCCAAAATCCCAAGTTCCAAAAATTCTAAACTCCAAATTCCCGAAACCTCGAACTACAAAGTTCGAAAATATCCAAATTCAATAATCCTTAAAATCCCGAATTTCATTGAATCAATCCAAAATTAGAATCTTCGAAGGCGCAAAGTCCAAGGCGTCCTAAAATCGCGTTCCGTCGATAAAATATACTTGAACGTTGAGTTCGGGCGATAAAACGAGAGACACCCGTTAGAGGGACATTCTCGGTTCATTTAATAACGCAGACTAATATACCGTGCGTCCGTGGCCTCCTTACTTATTTTGTTTGGTGGCTCGGTTCCCGCATTATACCTCTCGCGGTTTCTTTATTACGACGCACCGCATAAAAGCATCATTACGTGATTTTTCAGAATGATAAATTGTTTACCCCCGTTGAAAACGCCCCCGTTCCACCCCGCCGGCCGCAAAAACCTTCCCCCACCTCCCACCACGTCGCTGGTCTCCCGTTTCTCACCCAGATGCGAGTAATATCGAAGGAATAAAAATTCATTACGTAATATCTCTCTATACCTTGAGGAGTACACAGCGTATTGTTAGAGGAACGATGGACGTCGTCGACGAAACAAAAGCGCGAGGAGACGGAAACGACGAAGGAGGACGAAGAAAAAGAAGACGGCCATGAGCATAAAGGGTGTATAATAATCCACGTGGACGGATAATGCAACGTTGTAACAATTTACTTCTCTCCGAAGGTATGAAATTATTTGGACGATGCCGTTGCTGGAAGAGAATTGGTCACAATGGCCCAACGACCCATTGTAACCACCTGCACGCTCGTATCGTAAATAGAAATCCCGAAGGAACTGCTATAGTAATCTATGGAGCCGTGAATTATGCCGTTTCAAAAATTATGGTCCGACGCCGCTGCCCGTGTCCTTCTCGTCTTACTTATTTCGGGCTAAAACGTTTTCGGTTGTCAGAAATCGCGAGGACTTTTTGCCGATCTGCGATTCAGCAAAGGGACTTTTACCACTGAATTCATTATTCTTTTTTTTTTTGAAGTATCGAATCGAACAATTTCTTAGTTCGCGAATTAACGAGGTGGTAAATCGCAGAAGAACATTAAAGGGCTTCTGTATTTTTGAATTTCGAGATTGATGGATTTGGGAATTGCCGTAGTACGAAATTGGCGAATCGGGGGTTTCTGCATATGAAAGCTTGAAAAGTGGAAAACTCGTAAGTGGGTAATAATTGGACAGAAATATTGGAGAATTGGCGGTATGGGCAATAGGAAAATTTAAAAAATTAGAAAAATTGATAATTTATTTCGAAAATTGGAAATGTGGAAAATGGAAAAATTGGATATTGCCAAATTAGAACATTGCTTACTCGGTTAATTTGGAACGTATAAGAGTGAAAAACTGGAAAATTAGAAAATTAGAAAATTAGAAAACTAGAAAATTGTAAAATTATGAAATGACAAAGTCGAAAATTGGCAAAATAGAAAATTGGAAGATTCAAAATCTCGCAAACCAGAAAATCGATAAATTGATAGCGTGAAAAATTGAAAACCTGAAGAGTAGAAAATTGCGAAACAACCGTCCACGCTGAAACAACAAAACTGTCCCGCAACACTTTGCATCCTTAACCAACCGAACAATATCAAATCATCTCAAAATTCCCTTCCAATTCCTCTATCAATCCATACAACCCTTTCCCACCGCTTGTCGATCAAAACCCGAGAGTTTTCAAATATCCTTCCGTTCCCGTATTAAACCGGTCTCCCTAGAAACCTCAGACTCGGTGTTTTTCCCTGGAGTGAATAATCCGGGTCGATTTTTCGCGCGTCCAACACCGAGCCGATACTTTTCCACGACAGAACCCACGTGGCTCCACATACGTGTCAATGGTAGGAAACTCACGTCTCATCCTGTATTAACCCGGTTTCGCTCGTTTTTTTCCAGCGTCGTTTCTACCATGGAAACGGCTGGATTTCAGAGAGGTGGATGTAAGGATGATATATCGATGGTATACATTAACGCCGTGTTTGTGTTTTCTATTAGGCTAATCAAGACCGTGACTCGGAATACGGCCAGCTAGATGTGTGCCGGCTCTCCTAAGGAAGACATGTGTATCCCCTCGTACGTGTGCGAGTACATAAAGGGTGCTATATCGACGACGAGGATTATACAGATTGCACGCGTCCAAATAATATCCCGTTTATTCCTACTCTTATAGTATACGAAAAATTGCCTGCGTAATTCTCGTTGAACCCTACTGTAACATTAATAAATATTGCGTTTAAATAAAATTATTACATGCGTACAAACTCTGGTCGGCAAATCTGTTAAGTGTCTCTAATTTAATTTAATTTTAGCATAATATTTAATATTTATGTTAATATGTATGTTTAATGGGAATTAATTGCCGTAAGGTGATATTAGAGCATGAGTTATTTGTATGACATAATAAGTGCATGTATTTTGTGTCGATATGAAAACTTTCAATTATAATTTTCATTTATATTTTTATTATCGAAGAATACCACCCATGGAGATATTACGGCGTTTAATTCTCAAAATTGGCAATATAGCGAGTATGTTACAAATTTTTCTTCGTTTCAGTAATGTTTGAGAATCTTCGAATTGGAGACCTATTGAGGCGACTATATTTTGTTTCGTTTTAATAATTTTCCGTGAAACTTGAAAATTAACGATATATTAACGAACTGTACATTTTTTCCCGTTTTGAGCATTTTCGTGAATCTTCGAATTTGGCAATATACCGAGTCCACTATAAATTTTTCTTCATTTCGGAAATTATCCTAAATATCCAAAATTAGTCTCCAAAGTAAGTCCCTCACAAATTGTTCTAACAACGAGGGTCCCGAATCCGGCAATATAACGAGAGTCGCATATTCTTCATAAAGGTCAACGGACGTTTAATTTTTCTATCTTCCGCGTGTTTCGGATCACGATTGCCACCGTTATCGGCGTTCGATTTTGCCAAGAAAATAAAATACGCCAGACTGTAAAATCCAGATCCGGCCAGCGTTTGTACAAGAAAAATGAGAGTAGGGTCGAGGGAAATACGGTTGTCCGTATTACAGACGACAAAAAAAGACACGCTCGAGCGCCTTTTCGAATGAAGGACCGACTTTAGGGTCGGAAAAGCCGAAAAAAAAAGTCACGCTCCGAGTTCGAGCGAAACGACAAGCAGGGACTCGTGTTAGCCATGAAGAGGGACCTCCACACGGTCGAGGTTTTTCGTGGCATTCCCTACGAATGCTCGGGCCGAGGGAATTTGTAACTTTATAAGTTGGCCAACTCTCGTGTTCTACCGACGTCGTTGCGAAAGTATTAAGTGCGGTGATATATGGGGTGTCGTGTGACTGCTGCTACAACTATTTAAATTGACATTTTAACGATGAAACTAGCACGACACCTTGGAGTATTATTTATTCGCGATACACGTGATTTATCCGTGTTTGTTTTTGCTTTTGTAAAAATCAACTTTATATATTTTGCATCTGGTATGTACATTATTATTGTTTTTGTGGTGTATAACATATATTATGAATGTTGAAACACGTCGTTGGAATTGTTGAAGAGTATTTCATCAGTAATTGAAGGAGACAAGTTTTTTGATGATATGTGGTGGTTCGTTGATGAAAGTATCGATAGTCGATTGACAACGAAGAATTAGTTTGGTTACCTGGACTTGTTGTCGTTACTCGACTTTTTGTTTGTCATGTATCATGGTAGGTATAACAAGTGGACGACTATTAACAACAAATTATATGTACGGTATTTTAAACTTTTAAACAAAATTTCAAATCATGTAGTTCCGAATTTTCACTTTGTTCAATTTCTATATTTCCAAAATCCTCAGGTTCCTAATTCCGAAAATTCTAAACTTCTAAGATGTCGGATTTCAAATGACCGAAATTGTTATAGTTCCAAATTTCTACTTTCACAAATTCCTACGTTTTCAAAGTCCCAAAATTCCGAATTCCAAAAATTCTAAATTCTATGATGAAAAAGTCGGAAGATCCCAAATTCCCACATTTCCGAAGTCCCAAAATTCTAAATTCCCAAAGTCCCAATTTTCTACGATATCAAACTTCGACCGTCCCAAAATCCAATTCCAAATTTCATCTTTGCCAAATTCGTACAGCCCCACATCAAATGCTACTGTGGGGGACAGGTATCGCAAACGGCTTTGTGTCGAGCCACGAAATTTTCCGTGCGTATCCGTTGTGCGATCGTCAATTTTACCAGTACCTTTCCATAAAACGGTTATAGCAAAAGCGATCTTCAATTGTCCTGCAGGGTACGCGTTGGGACAAAGAACGGGCCAGGAGGCAGTCGCCGTCCAACGTCTCGTGAGAGCGTACACGTTTCAACAAATAAAAATTTCGTTACTGTTAAATTAATTCCGCTAGCATTCATTATCACCCATACCTACACTACCGTCCCAAACAACGTAACTTCCCAAAGTTGCAAATTTTTACAATGGCAACGTCAAAAATTCCCAAAGTCCCAATCGCTATTCTCGAAAGCTCCCAGAGTCTTACAATTCCCAAAATGTCGTTCTTCGAAAATTCCAAAACCCTACAATTCCAAATCCCTTCCGAAATCCCCACACTCCCGCGTGCATAATCCCCTCGTCGTCGTTGGCATGGCCCCATCGCGCCGCGTAAACATCGACGAAACTCGGACAATCCACAACCGAGCTCGTAGAAAAACCACAGTTTTATGAAACCACAGATTATGAATATTCGAATCAGCCGAATGCCAAAATCCCGTTCGGCGTGCGCGATTTGGCATGGCCGTCACGGTGCATAATTAACGCGCGAACGAGGAGAAGTCGCGCCGAGTCGTACCCCCCCTCTCCCTCGCAGATTCTCCCCGGAACGACGTCGCGTTCCCATTGAATGCGAAATCCGTAATGTCCCGGGACGCGTTGCATTCTTCGGGCAGACCGCGAACTCCGTGCAAAACTGTCGCCAAGGAAATCTCCGTGAGAAATCTTGATGGCACTCGGTACGGCGGGTAGCAAAAGTTTTTGCGAAAGAAGAACAACAACTACCGGGGGTGTGGGCGGGTGGTCGTCGGTCGTTGGAAACAGGGCGAAAGAAAGAGAGACACTCGCGTGAAGGGGGACAGATATAGAGTCGGGGACAAATGCAAATTATATTGCCGACGAGCATTTGCAGCGACTGAGAAACGGCCACGCGGCGATACAGTCGGGCTGGCGTGCTTTTAAAAGCGAGCCAGAGTGGTACGAAGTGTAACCAGTTAAGGCAGTTACCGCTCGTTTTTTCGTTGTACGCGACAACAGCAGAAAGAGGGCTGAAGTATTGTGCAAACTGACGTACGGAAAAATGACGACCTGGCTGCATCACGAGCTGAGCCACCCAGCCAGAAATATGTTCGTCGCTCGGCTATGAATTAAATGGAACGTGTACCGACGACCGGAACACTTCCGCGGAGATTTGTTTCGCCGAATGAGAACTTTCGAGTTTGCCCCATTTTCGAAAACGGGCACAAACGGCTCGCCCTGACCGGGCTCGATCGCTCGTCGGGGCCCCGACAAAGCGTTTCGTGATATTAACCCTTTTGCACACGGAAGCTCACTCGCGCTCGCCACCTTGTTTGATGCAGCACTTTGGAATAGGTATTTTTTAAGTAACAAGGGAACATATTCTACCTGAAACTTATGTGATAAGAAACTTATGACCATCGTTCACATTGAAGGGGTGATAACTGCCCTCGAAGTTAAGGGCTGACAGTATATTTTTGGGACTATCTCTGGGACTAAAGGAGATAATGGAAATGGGGATGATATTTAATATCATATTATCATATTTAATTTATAATTATATTATAATATAATCATCGTAATCAATATATTATATATTTTATTATATACAATCATTATATTATGATATAATCATTAATATATTATAACATATAATATTTTATATACTATATAAAATAACATATTATATCATCATATTACTTTGACTATTAATTTCAAATTACTCAAAGTTAAACGTAAACCGTAAATAAAAAACTCAATTACTCAAAACCGTATAAAGTAATAATTTTAAATTCAACTTCGAGCAACTTTAAACGGTTAAAAATTAAATAATTCGATTTTATTCGATTTGAACGAGATCATAATATATTTTTATCTCTAAAATTCAGAGCCGTGGGAAAGATCGCGTGTCTTCTTCGTAGAAGAGTCTGTGTCTCTCGAATAATAAATTGACATCGTAGTCATTCTGTGGATTATTCGGTAGCGATCGAGTTATTACGGGTTTATTTTTTGTTGCGTTAAACGAGAACGAGAAAGTAAAAGGAAATATAGTGCAAAAACAAGACGAGCCGTATTTGCGAGGCAAACGAGGAGACGCTAGTAATAAAATCGCGATTTGCGAGACATTCCTTGCGCAATGGACGGCTAACGAGTGTAATATTGCTGACTGAAAGGGAAAACCGGGGTTGTCTGAAATCTCCAAGACGGACACCGCCGCCAACTTGGAACGCTATGATTTTCGACTTAACGTTGCACGGAATCAACGTCGTTCATTTATCTCCTCGTTATGTATCCACCCGGGGAACTTTTCTCCTAGTTCGAGTGTACCCGTGAAGAGCAACTTGAAATTCACAAATTTTTTTATCCCCAAACTCTTCGAATCTCTCGAGCACCTCAAATCCTCATGTCCCCAAATCTAAATATCCCCAAATTTCGATACTCTCAAATTCCTATGTGTTCAAGTCTCTTTACCCTCAAATTCCTATGTCCCCAAATCTCTATACTCCCAAATCCCTGTGTCCCCAAATCTAAATATCCCCAAATTTCGATACTCTCAAATTCCTATGTGTTAAAGTCTCTTTACCCCCAAATTCCTATGTCCCCAAATCTCTATACTCCCAAATCCCTATGTCTCCAAATCTTAATATCCCACAATTTCGATACTCTCAAATTCCTATGTGTTCAAGTCTCTTTATCCCCAAATTCCTATGTCCCCAAATCTCTATACTCCCAAATCCCTATGTTTCCAAATCTTAATATCCCCAAACTTCGATACTCACAAATTCCCATGTGTTCAATTCTCTTTATCCCCAAATCTCTATACTCCCAAATCCCTGTGTCCCCTAATCCCTAGTTCCCCAAGTTCCTACATCCACAAATTCCTAAAATCCCACATTACCTATACCGAAAACTCCTTAAACCGGAAGTGATGAGTTCCTCAAATCCCTAGATTCGAATCTTCTAAACCCCAGAATTCCCATATCCCTCATAGGATCGAATTCGAAAGTCCCTACCCCCCAAGACCTCGAATTGTCCAATTTTCCAATTCTAAAATTCCAAACCCCCGAAATCTCCAAATCTTCAAGCGCTGAAAATCTCCGAATGCTCAAAACCCCAAATCCCAAAATTCTACAATTTCAAAAATGTCCGAATGTCCAATTCCACGAAATTCTATTTCCCTCGAATTTCTGTGTTCCGAACAACGAGAACTCGAGAGCTCGTAAACGATTGTCACCGCGTCGAAAAGAATTCCTCTTAAACGTGCCGTCTCGTTAAAATGACGACACAGAATTTCGCGTCGCTCACCTTTTAAACGTTTCGGCCGTGGTCGCCGGGCGAAAGACGAAACCCGCCGGGAACGGAGCCGGGATCGTGTAAAAACAGAAAAATCGCGATCGCGTCGTTGATGAACGGTTTAATTAGCTAATAAAGAGACCACGGCATACGTGGTGTCTCTTCCCCATTCTTGGTTAATTATTCGCGGAACGGTTGAACGTCAGAATTATTAGCCTGGGCAAACGCGGCCGGCCAGATTTAAACAAAATACCGCGCGTGTAACGAAGGTTCGTTACGACGACACGGTTTAAATTTTGAATAAACGTATTCAGCCCCGGCTGTCTCTCTCGTCCGTGGTTCACGTCCGGCCGAAACGAACTTGATACCTTGATTCAACGAAACCCGTCGATTCACACCGGAAGACGACGTTATAATAAGGAGCACAGTAATTAACGCGACCGTAAAATCCGTAACAAACACGGGACACTAACGAGCGGCTCGATCCCGCTGGATTTTCTAATTGTCACCTGTAGACGCAATAACATCCGGTGTCTCATTAAAGGTGTACGGCCCTCGCGATTCTACCGACGAAGATTCCGTGGAATATTTGTCGGCGCTATATTTGGATACAGATCGATTAAATTCGCGGAGAGGAGAGTTTGTGGAATGGTATTACGTGCTGCTAGATAATTGAATTCGCGTAATTAGATCGAGGAAGAGGGTTTGGAGGTGGCGGATAAAATTTGGGGACAATCGAGGTTAGAGATTTGTAGAAATAAACGAGTAAATTTTAATCGTTTTATAGTATTTGTGAGAGTATTTACTATGATTTTTGTGAGCTCCAGCAACGAGTTTGAGAAATTTGAATGAGCCACACTTGATATTTTCACGCATGATACTGTCATGCTTTGTATCGTCACGTGTCGTATCGGCAGTGTAGTATTATCATACGTGATGTCGACACACATCGCATTGTCATACGTGATATTGACACGCATTGTCTCGCCACGCGTGATATTATCATGTTTCGTATCAGCATGGGTGGTATTGGCACATTTGGTATCGACACGTGTCGTATCGGCAGTGTAGTATTATCATACGTGATATTGTCACGCATTGTCTCGCCACGCGTGATATTATCATGTTTCGTATCAGCATGGGTGGTATTGGCACATTTGGTATCGACACGTGTCGTATCGACAGTGTAGTATTATCATACGTGATGTCGACACACATCGCATTGTCATACGTGATGTTGTCACGCATTGTCTCGCCACGCGTGATATTATCATGCTTCGTATCAGCATGCTTGGTATTGGCACGTTTGGTATCGTCACGTGTGGTATTGTCACGTATTGTATCGCCACGATACAAAAATAAAAATAATCAATAATTAATTAATCACGAAAATTTTACTTGCGAAAGCCACACAACGAAATATTATTCAAAGAAATGTAACATAAATAAACTATAATACCTATAGTTTATTATATCTACATAATGCAATTCATTTTATAAACCTACATGAAATATAACAGTGAATAAAGATGTGTAACGAAAGAAATAACAAATACAAATCTCTAAAGAAAAGTGCAATAATCTGTCATTAACTCCGCCGCATTTCAAATTACGTGTCGCGAGATCCCGTTTATCGATAAGATTCGTTTCTTAAATAATAATTTGCGTAATAACTGGTTCATGAGAGGATTGAGAGCGAATCGAAAATCGATGGGAAGAAAATCATAGCGCCGTTGGAAAGAGGAACGAAGCCATAGTAAATAAAGACCCACCGGCAGAAAGTGGGGTGATTAGGAAGTGATGCAAGAACAACTGTAGCCCGTGGTAAACTAAGAGACAAAATTGTAGGTGAGTAAGAGGGAAGCATCGAAGACCGGCTTACGTGATCAGAATTAATCACGGTTATTTATTGAACGAATAAATTTCTTCCCGATCGGCGAATGTCACGCGTCAATCGTGCGCGTTTCGATACAGCTGCGCCATTAAAAATGAGAAAATATCACCGGAAAATAACCAATCAACGCTATGTTTGGTTAGGTTAGGTCGCGTTGTGTTAGGTTAGGTCGTTTTAAGTTAGGTTAGGTCGCTTTTATAATGAACCAAACGTTTCACTTCACTTAGATGTGCAGAATATTGCATGTTAGATGTACAGAAATGTTCAAACTCATATATTTATTAATATTATAATATCAACTTATTACGTACATTTCGACAATATTTCAATTATATAATATTATATGATATAACATCAATATACAGTCATGGACAAAATTAAGTGGACATTGCAGAAATGTAAACAAATTTTTGGTTTTATTATAATGTTTCAAATAAATTTAAAATTTAGTACGTGAAATGTTTTTGTAGACTTGAAAAAACATTTATTTAATATACAATTTATTTATTTAATTTATATAATTGTACAATAAAGTTTTGATTTATAGTCATTATTAGTTAAATTAAATTAACCTTTTGTTATTTATGATACTTGTCCACTTAATTTTGTCCACGACTGTATATCATACTATACAGTGTATCTCGTAACTAGTGTAACACCCGACAAAGGATTGTAGGGGAAGTGACTCTAAGCAACTATTACCTTTGCAAATATGGGCTCTAGGTTCCCATCTTTAAATTATTAAGGAAAAACACCGACCAATCAGAGCGCGAGAATAGCCCGCCATTTGCCATTTTCCTAGGAAGAAAGAAGGAAGATAGCAGAATTCCGAATTCTTCCAAGAATAAAAAAGAAATAAGTAAATTCCGAATCCTTGAATTAAATCTTGAATTCCTAGAGGAGTAAACAAAAATGTTGAATTCTCCCAAGAATGAAAGAGAAAAATGCGAGAATTTTGAACTCCCTCGGAAGTACCATCGACTGGAAACAAACGAACAGAGATAAGAATCGAAGAAATCGCCGTGAGGAGAGAATGTAAATTACAGGGATCGAGCGGATGTTGAAAAAAGCGTGGCAGGTGATCGTGGAATAAGATGTGAATTTTGATAGCCGTGCGGAATCGTTTTGTCGTTCAAATATGTATCTCACGCAGCTCGTTCACGGGCCTCTAACGAAGATTTCGATCCCCCATTGCATTAAATTATGCATTCCGGGTTGTTCTCCACGGCGTTCGTACGTTCGTGGCAGACACGGGCCGACATAAATTCTACTTATATCACTGGATTCGTCGGGATCTCATCCCGGGAAGATTTAAAATTTGCGTGCTCGGGAATTCCGTGATTCCGGCGAGATTTAGTTTTGCCACCCGGGGGCCACGTCGAGGTTAGAACTCTGTCGCCGACTTTGCACCGCGGATCGGGCTGATCTTATCGTCTTCATCGTCCGACAAACTCGTCTGAAACGTGTAATCTGTTACTACTTCCATAATCGCGGGCTTACCGCTTGTATCTCGTCGTACTTTCTCTACGTTCCGGCACACCCTCATCGAAACTGCACGAAGGAAATGGTTCGAGCACGGCTGCCAGATTTTACTGGAACGATTTTTGCGCAAATTAACCCTTTGCGGGCCAATGTCGAGCTAAGCTCGACATCTCGTTTCTCTTGGCTCGTAGAAATAATTCAAATAAATAGATTGGTTTGAAGATGTTTTCATTCCTTTGCCACTTGTAATAAATTAAAAATATGTTACGCACTCTGCACAATTGTAATACATTTTATTGTAAACCCACTTCTTGATCTATTTTCGAAATTAATAAAGGAGTTGTAGGTAAAGAAAGCACGGTCCGCAAAGGGTTAAGGGGTTATATCTACTTGGGATCAGGAAAAGTTACGTGATTTTCAAGAATATTTTTTGCCATTTTAATATAAATATTTTTAATGATTTACAAAACACTATCAAAGAGTTCATATTTTCAGGTGTATACAGTCATGGACAAAATTAAGTGGACATTGCAGATATGTAAACAAAATTTTCGTTTTGTTACAATGTTTTAAATAAATTTTAAATTTAGAACGTGGTGTTTTTGTAGACTCGAAAAAACATTTATTTAATATACAATTTATATATTTAATGTATATAGTTGTGCAATAAAGTTTTGATTTATAGACATTATTAGTTAAATTAAATTAACCTTTTGCAATCTGTCCACTTAATTTTGTACACGACTGTATATCAATTTTTGTATGAAAAAATATTAAAAGACAAATGAAATATAACTGGTCTCCTAGATCGTCAGTTTTATCGCGATGAAGAACCTTTCTATAAACTGGTTTATGTATTACTTATTCTTACAGTATTTACTTATTTTTATAGTTAATTTTCAATTTTGACGTATGTGGTCATTAAACGTCCGTAAATCTAGTGTTAACGAGGACGAGAAAATACGAACAAATTTAAACTCTACATTTCGTTGCATGTTTTGTAAAAACGATGATAACAGTTCGAGATAGATGATGCAGAGGAGCTTGAAGAGTCATCGCACATATTAAATGTAACGCAGGTACAGATTTTTCACATCGTCATCAGTGTGATGGAAATTTAATGAATACGTTGTATAATGGATACGAATGTGAGAACGAGCCTTCGTTACCTACGTGCTGAGTTCCCTGAAGAGTTACATTGAGAGTTAAGTGCAGAATTATAGCGACAACTGCCGTGAAAGCTTAGTAAACTGTAATTAACAAACTGAACTGCTTCGTTTACGGTTCTCACAAATTACAGTCATTCTCTACCGAACGTTTGATCATAGATAGCTGCATCGTGCGAGCGTAATTTACCATTTCTTTTTAGCGAGTGACAAATTTTATTTGGCGTATAGCTACACCTGTACGACCCATTAACTCGTTGCTGACGAGATAACTCGTGTTTTTAACAATAACAGTGACTTTACATTGATAGTGACTTTCTGGATGAAAAGTTTAACTTTTGTTGAAATTATTATTATATACTCGAGTATAAATTAAACAAAAATTCAGAGGACATACTTCAGTAAAGATTAAATGAAAATTCACACAATATACTTAAGCATAAATTAAAGAAGAATTAATATTATATATTTAAGTACAAATTATATAAGAATTCGTACAACATACTAGAGTAAAAACTAAACAATAATGCATACAATATACTCGCGTATAAATTAAGTAAAAATTCACACGACATACTTAAGTGTAAATTAAATAAAAATTCACACGACATACTTAAGTAAAAATTAAATAAAAATTCACAAAATATACTTAAGCATAAATTGAAGAAGAATTTTTACGACATACTTATGTACAAATTGAACAACAATTCGTAGAACACACTTGAATAAAAACTAAACAAGAATGCATACAATATACTCGTATATAAATTAAGTAAAAATTCACACGACATACTCAAGTGTAAATTAAATAAAAATTCACAAAATATACTTAAGCATAAATTAAAAAAGAATTAATATTATATATTTAAGTACAAATTAAATAAGAATTTGTACGACATACTTATGTACAAATTGAACAAGAATTCGTACAACATACTAGAGTAAAAACTAAACAATAATGCATACAATATACTCTCGTATAAATTAAGTACAAATATCACACAGTGCAAGAAGTAAGAATACGAGAAATCGAGTAAACGATCGATTGCACAGATTTCACGATAAAAAGAAAGTTATCGGCGGTCAGGTTATTTTTTTTATAAAAATCGTGGCATCGAAGAAAAATACAAGGGAGAATAATGTGTCTAGTTTTCCCGACAGTGCTATCAATTTCGGCCACTATTTTTCGCACGGCACATTGATTACTTTGACAAGTAAATAGCCCTCGTGGCGCCATTCGCTCTATCAACCTATAATTATCGCTGAAGGCCAGCCACGTGAACCCATGGAATGTTGCACAACGTGGTCGAAACGTCGAACTGATGGGTCAGCAAATAAGGTGCTACCGCAACGCCCCTCATAAAACAAGAAATCCCCCTCAACTTTATCCACTTTTCACTTTAACCCTTCTTTGAATTACGACCGAACCGGCAAACCCCCCAAACTTTTGAATCGAGCATGCTTCGATGCTCATCGGTTACAATTATTCGAGAATTTATGCAGCGAATTCTGAACGACTGCTCAGATTTTCGACGATCTAGCTAATTACCTTATTAATTTAACACTCGCGTCCCGTGCGTTTTTGATTCGACTTTTGTAGTAAAAATTTTGTTTCCGCGATAAAATTTCTGTTGATGAAATTCTACGTACAATTTTAATTCACGGACGTGTTAACACTTTGCACTCGAAAGCATTTTTCTGACAGTAAATAACGACTGCGAAATATTTCGATGAAAATGTTTGATCAATCTTTTTGAAATTATTATCTCTTTATTATTAATTGTATAACTGTGTTCAAATATTGGAAGCATAATATTATGCGTGTATTATGCATTTGGAAATTGGTAAATTGGGATTTGGAAAATTAGGGAGTTTGGAATTGGAAAATTTGGAAATTGGGGAATTAGGAATTGGAAAATTGAAATATTGGGAATTAGGAATTAGTAAAATTGACATATTGGGAATGTGGAAGTTGTGAAATTAAAACAAGGGATAATTGGAAAAATGTAAAATCGCGAGTTTGGGAATTTGGGAAAGCGAAAATTGGAAAATTGGGGATTTGGAAATTGGAGAATTAGGAATTGGAAAATTGACATATTGGGAATGTGGAAGTTGTAAAATTAAAACATTGGATAATTGAAAAAATGTAAAATCGTGAGTATGGGAATTTGGGAAATCGGAAATTGGAAAATGGGGATTTGGAAAATTAGGGAGTTTGGAATTGGAAATTGAGGAATTAGGAATTGGAAAATTTGGAAATTGGGGAATTAAGAATTGGGAAATTAAAATATTGTGAATTAGGAACTGGAAAATTGTCATATTGGGAATGTGGAAGTTGCAAAATTGAAAAATTGGAAAAATGTAAAATCGCGATTTTGGGAATTTTGGAAATCGAAAATTGGAAAATTGAGAAATTGGTAATATTGTAGTGAAATGTTATTTGTTATGGCGTGTGAGAGTCGCCATTCGAGAGCAAAGGGTTAGAAAATGGCGTCGGTCGTGATCATAAGATTCGCGGTTAAAAAAAATAAGGGAAATACGAGAGTAAAAAGAGGATCAAAGCTAATAGCCGTTGTATCAGTTTCGAAACGATGCGATTAAATTAAATTCCTACTAATAATGTTACATAATATTAAACCACTGATAATGCCTGATCAGATATGTCTTTTTGAAACAGTTGGTAACCGATACAGGCGATAACGACGTATTTCCGCTGAGCGGATTAAAATCCGCCGTGAATGAAGGGGCAAAATAGTCGAATAACTTTCCTGATAGAACGTTCGGCAGTCATGCTGTCACCTGTCTGCACTTCCGTTCGCTCGTTTTCGATTATTAATGACACCGCTAATGATAATTGATCGTCATAGATCTAACGACAGAATGCAGGCGGATCGAAAAGTACCGTTCGGCAAATTAATATACGATGCATTAGTTGGTGTCGAATGGTAAATCGAGGGTGATTTTTTTTAAATTACCCGTTCTTACGCGACATTTTTGTTAAATCATGTCAGTTACGATCATATGCATCCTACACTCAGGGATCTTTGTAAACATCGTTGTATAATATAAAATATATATTATATTATATAAGCACGAATGAAAACATGTCAAGGGACAACTGTATATTTTTGATTGAAAAACGGGAAAAAAGAGTTTGTTTAAATTTCTTCATATTATATAACAAATTGACGAAGCGAGAAAAAATATTTGATAGTAACCTAATTCTTTATGAATAAAACAAAACAAAATTTAGCTCAATCGAACGATAGTTTTTGAGAAATTGTGTATACACAATCATCTTGTAATAATTATCTACATATATGTAAAACATATGTACTTGCACAAATTTTACCTACTTAATCTATTTGCACAAATTATATATGCAAAGTCTACTTGTACAAATTATACATGCAAACTCTACTTGTCCAAATTATGTATATAACATCTACTTATGCAAATTGTGTATACACAATCATCATGTACAAATTATGTACATGTGTAAAGTATACTTGTACGAATTACGTGTAATAATGCAACACAGTGGACCGATTAAATACATAAATCACGACGTACCAATACCGCGACTCACGTTCGTGAAGAAAATTAAAATCGAGAGATAAATCACGGTTCCATTTTGATCGTTCTCGCGCCTAATTCGATGGCGCGTAATTTAAAAGTCCCGTAAGATCCGTCGGTATCGTACACGGGGGACACTAAATTTCCTTATTAAATGTAAATATCGATACGGGATAAATTCCGCGGCATAATGGTCGCAGGATTTTCAACGGGCGTCAAGTTTTGATTTATAAACGGCGTCGGCCGATAAATTTCATCGAACGGACGGTATCGACGATGAACCAAATAACTAATCAAGATGTCGGTTTCATTAACAGGGGGCCTTTTGATCGGTCCACGAAACGAATTATGTGGACCGCCTCGTTGAAACAAGAACAACGATAAAATATCCTGCACAGGTAGCTAGCCGGATCGTAAAACAATTTACACGTACAAAACTCAACGGGTCCGAGAATTTTATTTCGTACGGGGAATAAATTTTATACGTAACCAGGGCATAGGGGAGGGAGTCGATGAAGTGGGGATTATATATCGTGGATCGATGCGCTTTCGCCAGAAATTCCTACATATTAAATTGTTAAAGCCCCGATAAATTCTCGCGATGCTAATTCGCGTTACCGTACGTACCTGACAACTTTTAAATTGTGTATCATTCGATGAATCGATGCGTCGCCGTGTACTCATCACCCAAGCTTTGTGCGAACGTCTCTTTTCCTAATTAATACGAACACGTGAGATTTAATTAGAAAATTGTATGTGTACATTTGATTTCGTACGCATTTAAATCGTGTACGTGTACTTGATTTGCTGTGCATTTAAACTTTATACATATACTTTATTTCTACGAAAATTTACAGCTTAATAAAGATTATAAATGTACCATTGTATGCGCCATTATACAAAAAAGCATAAAATAGTACGAGACAACAAATGTTCAGAATGGTACAAAATTGAAAATGTAAAAAATGGTACGAAATAAAAGTGTACAGAGTGGTGCGAAATTAAAAATCTACGAATTGGTACAAAATTAAAAATGTACAAAATGGTACAAAGTAAAAAATGTACTGGGTGGTGGAGAATTAAAAATCTACAAAATGGTACAAATTAAAAAATGTAAAGGGTGGTGCAAAATTAAAAATCTACAAAATGGTAGAAATTAAAAGATGTAAAGGGTGGTGCAAAATTAAAAATCTACAAAATGGTACAAATTAAAAAATGTAAAGGGTGGTGCAAAATTAAAAATCTACAAAATGGTAGAAATTAAAAGATGTAAAGGGTGGTGCAAAATTAAAAATCTACAAAATGGTAGAAATTAAAAGATGTAAAGGGTGGTGCAAAATTAAAAATCTACAAAATGGTAGAAATTAAAAGATGTAAAGGGTGGTGCAAAATTAAAAATCTACAAAATGGTAGAAATTAAAAAATGTACACAATGGAACAAAATTGTAAACGTACAAGGCAGTAGACAATAAAAAAATGTACAAAATGGTGCAAAACTAAAAATCTACAAAATGCTACAAAACTACAATGCAAAACTAAAAATCTACAAAATGCTACAAAACTACAATGCAAAACTAAAAATCTACAAAATGGTAAAAACTTGTAAATGTACAAGACAGAATCGATAAAAATCGATTCAAGCAAAGATAAGCAGTGAACTTGGATGCAGTTTCCTGGTACGGAAATTTTTTCGCATAGACACTCGATTATTTGAACCCTTTCAATGAAGTATACACGAGAGATCGTTAATATAATCGAATGGAAAGAGTCAAGATTAGTTACACAGCAAAGCATATTCCTCGGTCGCAAATTCCGTGCGAAATAACAACGTTGTCTCCAAAGAATAGTATCTCCAATTTGTCTGCTCTCTCGATACCGTTCCCGATTGGTTCCCCCACGGAACAAACGTTGTGAAACGAATATTTCTCGCGAGATCACCGCCGTTCGAAGATCTCGACGAAACGGTTCGTCAATTCGTCGCGAGCAATTCCGAGGCCGTGAACCACGAGCCCTTTCAGCATCAGCGAGGATAGATCAGAGAACCGTGGCACTCGAGAGACCGCAGGGTGTATTCTCGTGGTCACGATTAATCATCGATATTTATAACGGAAATAAATTTCACCGCGATTTTCGGTTCGCCGAGCGAACAACCAACGGAGAGAAGGGAAATGTCAACGGTACAAGAAAGGAGGAATTTTAAAAGAGCGAGTGGAATAAAAAAAAAAAAAGAAGAACGGATTTATATGAATCCCGCTGGAGAAAAGCCTTTTGTACGATTCGGTTTCGATCGGCTCGAGCCTATCCGAGCCTTCACTGTCTTTCGATCGTTAAATCCATACGGTTGCACGACCGATACTCGTAATTATTCTGCGAGTATAAGCAGGGACGTACTGAAAAAAGGGCGCAGAACACGCCCCGTTAAAATCTGAACGTTTCGATATAAAATTGTAAAATTGTCGGATTGTTTTTTTATTTATCGATTCATTAAAATAATTCGTAAAAATTATTGACGATCATCAAACGCTCATGGATCCTTACTCCATAAAATATATGGATTTTCTCGAAAAGAATGTCTCGCGCAACAAATTTTTATTCCATACAAATTTATTGTATGGAATAATTGTATGGACGTATTGTTCCACATAGAATCACCTCATTTTTGCTCGCGCGGTTACTATTTTGTGCGAGATAAACGTTTAATCCGGAAATATTCCGGGTAACCGAGAAACGCAACACGAGACGGTGGTTGTTTGAGGCGCATCTCGCGGCCACGGCGATATAACGAGAGAGCGCGGCGTAATGGAAACGCAACGATTGAAATCACGCAACATGATCGCGAGGGTCGTTCAGGCGACACGGAAGCGCCGCCAGGAGACGACATCCGGCGAGCAATGCCTGTTTTAACGCCGTTACCGTCGTAATACGTTAGTCGATGTTGCATTCTCTCGTCCGCGACAACACGCGGAGACACGCCGCACCGAGAACACCCTCGGGGTGCAATTTATTATCCACGAGATGAAGCAACCATTCTTGCCACGCGCACGATCGCGATCCTACTCGGCTACGACGATTCCCGGGATAGTTCACCGTTCAAATACTGCCGGTTCTCGGATTCCAAACGGGAGTCGATGGTTAACCGGTGAATTATCGATGCGATATACCGCGAGTTAATCGTTTAACACTCCGATTTTTGCTATTATCGGCGTATATAGTGTTGTATGACACTAAATTGGAAAATATGAAAGTTGGAAATTGAAAAATTGGGTGTTGAATATAGGAAAATTGAGAAATTGAGTGTTGAAAATAGGAAAATTGAGAAATTTGGAATATGAGAATTTGAGAAATTGAGAAATTACGCAGTTAACAAAGTGGGCAATTAGGAATTTGGAATGTGGAAATTTGGGAAATTAAGAGACTACGAAATTGCGAATCTCGAAAATTAAGAAATTGGGAATTGCAAAAATTGGAAATTTCGGAATTTGAGAAATTGGAGGAATTTGGAATTGGAAAATTTGGAAATTGAGGAATTTGAGGAATTTGGAGAATTAGAAATTGGGGAATTAGGAATTGGAAAATTAGGGAGTTTATAATTGGAAAATGGGGAAATTAGGAATTGGAAAATTTGGAAATTGGTGAATCGGGAAGTGGAAAATTAAGACTTTGAGCATGCGGAAATTTGCGAAAATAAAAGACTACGAAATTGGGAAATTCAGAAATTAGGAAGTGCAAAAATTGAAAATTTCGGAATTTGAGGAATTGAGGGAATTAGGAATTAGAAAATTGGAATATGAAGAACGTGGGTATTTACGAAATTGAGAAACTACGAAATCGGGAATTGCAAAAATTAGAAACTTGGAAAATTAAAAAATTGGATACCAGGGAATTTCAGAAATTGAAAAATGTGGAAATGTGAGGAGATTACAAAATTATGAATTGGAAAATTGAGAATTTGGGAATTGGTAGGCACGAATTTAACGCGTGTCTTACCACATATGTCCGTTTCCACTGTGGCTCAATTTGAGTGTTCGCAGTAGAAATGACTATATGTGGTCAGACACGAATTAATATTTGTAATATCATACATATCTAGTACGTATACATACTATACGAACGCTAACCAGTAATTGTCCACGCTCGAAGCATCAGTTTGATACACCGAATAGTAACGTTGTAGTGTCTAGTAGACCACGCGTGTTCCTATACGCGAAACATATCGAAAAGCGCCAATAGAATGTATTATAACATCAATACACGCAGAAAATATGCGAGAGACGAGTACATACATCGGAAACATGCCACAATATCGAGAAATTTATTACATAAATTATCAAAGGCTTGATTAAAGTAGAAGCAATATTAATTTCCAGTTATCAACGTGTATATAAATAAAAGCATTACACGCTAAAGAGCATCTCGTTAAACGTTCTTCTTCAGATTCTTTCTCTTTTACTTTCGTACCGGATCGATTTTAATTTCCATCCATTTGCCCGTGAAATGTATAAATACACAGGGAAATTTGCATGTATGTAAAACGCTGGAAAGAAATGCCAGCGATTTGAAATTATAAAAACGTACAGCTGGCAGACCGAATAAAAAGTGTAAAAACCGATATTGCCAAATGCGCCGGTATTCCGTTCGACAGCGAGCAAACATGGATAAATAAAAACGATCGGCGAACGTATCAATTCATCCGCGATACACGCTTATCAAACGGGTCTTTTTTTTCGGCAAAACCGAAAGCTAATTTCTGATGGCCGTGCTTAAAAATGCTCGTCGTTGCACGACCTCGAAACGAGAGATACGAAGATTCTCGTTGGATTCTGTTGGAATTTTGGTGTCGCGAGATATTTGTATTAGAATTTCAGGAATTCAACGAGGACTTTATTATACAGGTTATTTCACCTAACTCGACCACCTTAAATATATCGCTCATTTTATATGATAGAAAAAATGTGAGGGGGGGAAATATTCTGTTCGAAAATGCTAATACGGTGGTGGGTCGAATTTTGTTCTCATTTTTTTTTTCGAAATTTTCTAGGTATTTTTTTTTAATGACACTGCATATTTTTATTGCAAAATTCTTATAGCGCATAAAAAGACGAATACAACGAGGTGTAATATGATTGACCTTAGGAGTCTAGAATGATCTTGAAACATCCAGATTGAACTCGAAATTTCACTGAGATTTGGGAATTTAAATGTTTGGTGGGAAGAGTATTTGAAAACTTAGAAATTCCAGGAGTTTTAGTTGCGGATACATTCGTATTTGATCATGTGAAATTTTAGAAATTTCTGAATTTGAATATATAGAGGTTTGTGGATGTGAGAAGTGGGAAAATCGAGAAATTGAAAACTGTGGGATTTGGAAAATTAAAAAATTTAGAAATCAGAAACTGGAAAATGGGGAATTTGGTAACTCGAAAATTGAGGCGTTGGGAATTAAAAAATTGGAAAACTGGGAATTTGCGAGTTTGAAAAATTAGAAAATTGGAAAATCAGAAATTGCGAAATTGGGAAGTTGAGAACAGAAAAATTGGAAAACTGTCAATGTGGGAATTTGGAAAATTGGGAAAATGAAAATTTGGACAATTCTGGAGTTGGGAGTTGGAAAATTAGAAAATTCTAAATATGGGAATTCGGAAAATACAGAAACAACGGAGTTGAGAATTTAGGAAATTATATAAACCACAAATTGAGAATTTAGGAAATTATATAAACCACAAATTGAGAATTGAAAAAATTGGAAATTCAATAAATTGAAAATGTTTGGTAATTGAAGAAATTGGAAATTGATCAATCTAAAAACGTAGAAATTTTCTAATAAAAAAATTTAACTACCCGAAGACTAATAGCACTCAACAGTTCGAAAAAGTAAAAAAAAAATTGAAATTCCAGCACCTTCGTCGGAAACTCCCAAAAGAAAAACGTAATTTCTGACCGCCGCGGTGAAATTGATCGAGTAGAATACCCGAGTAGAATCTTTAGTCTCGAAACAGCCGGAAGCCTAGATTTAAGATGAATCCTGAAAAAGTTGCGCTCCTAGCGCGGACTACACCATTGGGGATGCCGGTGCTCGTAGTCGAACACCGTTCACACGATGCTGGGATACTAAATTACACCGTGCAGAAGGGGTTTATGTGAACGTATACGGCCGCATTGAGTAACATTTTCCCCGGAGTGCATTTACAACGGATATTACATCGAACCGGCAGAAAAACGAGCCCTGGCTACGACGCGAGATTAAAAGCTATCGCTCGTCAGTGTCGATGAACCCGTGTTTCCGGCTATTCCGTTTCTTTCTTCCTTTCTCTTTCCTCGATGTATCGCCACCTTTTTTGCACCCCCCGTTCGCTATCCTTTCCGTGTGTTTTCAACAAATATTCCGTTCGAAACGAAATCCGTACGATGCCCTTCTCAACCCTTAACGAACGACCGGTCAAACGGATTTTCCCGACCGAGTTTCTTTCGTTCGCGCACCGATTTCCACCGTTTCTGTGTTGCAGCCGTTTCCGAATTTTTCCATTACCAAAATTTCCGATACGCGATATTCCAGGGTGTACGAATTTTTGAGTCGTCGTGCTTCTTCGTTTACGGGTTCTTTGATCCATTCGCTGTTGGTCAGATTTGGTTCGATCTCCCATTGGGGGAATCTTGGACAGAGATATCGAAATATCGAGTTTTAGATTTTAAATTCGATGCGAGTCAACGCGAAACATTGGGTGATAGAAAAATAGCGAGAATGAATGTATTTAGTGTGACGGGATCTCGTGGATCGCTGAAGATATTAATGGCATTTTAATGACCATCGCGGCTGTCAACGTGTAAATTTATTCGACACCGTGGTTTTATTATTATAAGAATCTCTAGAATATAAATTCGTTTCTGGATATTATAGGCTACCTCGTTCTATCACTTTCTAGTTACAAATTCGCTGATCAACAGATTCCGTAATTTCTAAATATTCATATGCGTACGTTCTTAAATTTCAGAGTGCAACATTCTACAATTTCAGGATGCAGCATTCTCCGGTTTCCCAGAATTTGAGAAATTAAAAAATTGGAAATTTCGGGTTTCGGGGAATTGGAAATTTCGGAATTTGGGGAATTTGGAATTGGAAAATTTGAAAATTGGGGAATTAGGAATTGGAAAATCGCGACTTTGGGAGTGTGGAAATTTGGGAAATTAAGAGACTACGATATTGAAAATTTGGGAAATTAAAAAATTGAAAATTTCGGAATTTGGGGAATTGGAATTGGAAAATTTGGAAATTGGGAAATTAGGAAATTGGGGAATTAGGAATTTGGAAACGGGGAAATTAGGAATTGGAAAATTTATAAATTAGTTAATTAGGAATTGGAAAATTGAGACTTTGGGAATGTGGAAGTTTGGGAAATTAAGAGACTAAGAAATTGGAAAATTAAGAAATTGGGAATTGTAAAAATTGGAAAATTCGGAATTTGAGGAATTCCAATCACCACGCGCGCCAACTCTCAGGTTGGCCGTACGTCGAATGAGTTCAACGTTGCAGGATGGTGTACGGAGTGCATCGCGGCTGTCCTCTTCGGAGAGGTGCGATAATTTCGGAAGTTCTCGAAGTAGATCGCTGCCGATAACCGTGGGTCACAGAGACCGGTAAGATCGATGACGGCAAAAACACCGGTTAGGTGTCGAGCATCGAGATGTTTTTCCGTCGGGTTCTCCTATTTTCTCGCTTCGTTCCGTTCGTTTCTTACGGCCGTTCCGTCGACGGTGTTTAAAGAACAATATTTTCGCTGGATCTCTATAACCGACGGAATACGTTTATCGAATTCCCAACTTCGTTCGACTGTTCGTCCGTTTGAAGTTTTCCTCGCCGTCTGGCGGCAGAATTCTGTACACCGGCTACGGTATAAAGTAAAGCCGACGGAAAAATAACTTTCCTCCTCTTCGGGTTCTTTCTGTGAGATCGGGCAAAGAATACCGGTCGACCGAACGGATACAGTCGGTTCTTTCTATTAAAGAGGTATCCAACAGGCATTCCGTTGCAAGCCTTCGGCTTTCCATGCTGCGCCACCACCCAATTATGGCCACTTCGTGGCTCCATTATCCACCGATCGTTCCACCTCCATCGTTCAACCCGGTTTCCCTCCGGCGACGACCATGCAAACGTTATATTTCGTACAATGCTCTTTATTAAGCTCACAGGATAGCACCGGTAAGGGAACAATGACAACCCTTACGGGGAAGTTGCCGATACTTGTTACAGTTTCATCCAGATGAGGTTCACGACATGACAGAATACAGGCGGACCTCGACATTCGCACAATTTGAAAAATTCAACTTTGTGTTTAACACTGAAACTACCAAAGGGGTCAAATGACCATTTTACAAATTTCCTACATCAAAAGAAAAAATTTGTCAAGATGGTTTTCTTAACATCTGTACTGATCGTCGACAACATAAAGAATCAATAAGTGCACTCATTTATATCCCAACGTTTGTTCATTCTTATTTTTCAACTTCATTTTTAGTTTCAAAATAATTGTGCACTATATGTCGGTAGTTTTAGTGTTAACTTTCAACGCCAAAATTTCCTAACATCCGATACCTCGATATCCCCATATTCATAGAACCCGATAACTCCATATCGCTATGTTCCTAAACTCTAGTATCTCGATATCCCTGTATTCCTAAAACCCTATGTCGTCATACCTAGATTCTAATATTCCAAATCCCTTATACCTCTAGATCCTTTTATAACCTAGTCCCCTATATCCTCGGACTGCAATACCCTACTCTCTATACAGCAAAATCCAGATATATCCCCAGACACCTCGAAATCGGTCATTTAGGTTCAACCGATTAATCGAGGCGCAGCTTCTCGCATCCCTATGTCCCTAAAGCCCTATGTTACCATACCTAGATCCTAATATTCAAAATCCCCCATACCTCTAGATCCTTTTATTACCTAGTCCCGCATACCCTCGAATTCTAGTACCCTGTTCCTTCACACCAAAATCCCCATAAATATGTATCCCCAGACACCTCGAAATCGGTAATTTGGGTTCAATTACCGATGGGATAGAGGCTACTCATGCCCTACATCCCGATATACCTATATCCCAGTAACCCGATATTCCCATATTCCTGTATCCCTCTATGCCGATATACCGATATCCGTTTAATCATTTCGCCGTCGTTGAACCGTCTTGCCGGGTTATTCCGGTCGTAGCTGGATAAATAAGTCGACGTGGGTCAGAGTTTTCCGGGACCCCTCCCGGTTTAACGCCGATCGACGCTAATAAAAGGCGAGCATTAGCCGGCGCCTGAGTATCCTCTAAACGATCATCTTCTTTCGGGGGATGAGTTTGGCGCGGCTCCTTAGCCGAAACGCGATAGAACGGAATGGAATGGGTCGAATCGGACACAGAGAGAACCGAATGCACTCCGGGGCACTTTCCATCCCGTGGCTATACGATTCTCTCTGTTGCCGAACACCGCATGCACCGTACAATGCCGCTCAAAAATATGTGGACACTTCCTTAACACGTTGGCTGCCACGCTAACATGGCTGAGAATTATATTAGGGTGTCATGTAAATTCCTCTTCTGTTTAACCCTTTGCGGTCGCAAGTATTTTTACCAGTAGCAAATAGCGACTGTAAAACTTTATGATTAAAAAGTTTGATCAATTTTTTTGAAATAAACATATTTTTATTATTAATTACCAATATTTTCCGTTTCACTGTATTCAAACTTCACGTGTATAATACTACAACTGTAGTTAAAAATTATTTATTAAAAATTGTTGCACTGTATCAAATGGCGAGTGAGAGTCGCCACTCGTCCGCAAAGGGTTAATACAAATGCATGCACAATATTTATGCGTTCCATTTTATCGACCTCTTCAGTCCTTCATGAAATATTATTTACTCATTGATTACTTGCAAAATATGAGTGTTTTTGTGATTAATAAATCACTTAGATAAATGAACAAATTCATGCTAAATAAATGGAAATATAAGCGTCACCCGTCTGTGGATGACGTGGCGATCAAACTGTTAATTCTTGTAACTATCTAACAAAAGTTACGGCTTCGGTAAATTTAATTACCTGGTACGTATTTCAGTTCGTGCAAGGTTGGTGAACATATTTTAATAATAATTCGTTAAATGTCTTACCGACTGTGAAAAAAAATGGTTACACGTGTATATCTTTTCATCATTACATATCCGTTGCGTGATTCTATGATCGCGTTTACGAGTCGTTCCATTACTTCACTATCAATATTGTTCCACGCAGATTCTACGTCTCCCAGGAATGTTTCTCAGATTTGAGACACTGTTCTCGAACTTGTCGATGTGATTGTACACTCTTGTTTCTTTAATTGTTCACATTATTCGTTAATAAATATGTACATTACATATCACACATATAACGAACATGGTAGGTGTCCGTATACATTTGATCGGCAGCGCATGCGTTTATTTTGAAATCAAAAATGAGATTAAAAAACGAAACGTTCTCTCGACAAGTATACAATTCAACTGTCGTTAATTAACATTAAACCTACCGACGTACACTGCCGCTCAAAAATATGTGGACACCTACCATGTTCGAAGTTACGAAGACGTTGACAATTGTTTGTTAGGTAGCTACAAGAATTAAGAAAATGTCCGCATACTTTTGAGCGACAGTGTACGTGTGTACATGCACACCATACGCGCTCGCGTGTGCGTGTGCAGTCGAGAACGGGTGCATACAGTGCAGCATCGATTGGCGAATGCAGTATAGCCATTGGATAACTGAGGCGCCAGTGGTAGGGAACACCGGAGAAGCCGAGAGGTTACTGTTCAGGGTTTGATCAACTGGTCTGCAGATCCTATTTCCTCTTACTATCGGGAGGAAATTGCCACTTCATCAGCTGGATAGCGCGAAAGATTAATGTCCGTCGCTCTCTTGTCATTTACACAGTCGGCCGACCAACGGGCCATGGCCGCGGCTCCTGATGGAACTCCAAGGACAGGGGAACACGGGATAAGGTATACGCGATCGAATTTTTTTTTTTTATTTTTGAATTCTCGAACGAGAATTCCGATTTTCATGTTGTTAGTGTTGCGTACACGTTTTCCTTCGCGGTGAAGATTAAACACGTACTATCTACAACCTAGGAGTTGGCATATCGACTCACTCGTATTTTCAGTGGTAGGATCTTATTGGTCCGCGTGGTCATCTATACCAGTTAACTAAAAGAATATAAATAGGTCGAATATAAACATCATCGTCGAAGCATTCACGGTGAGGATAGGCATACTTCTTATGTTTCTTTTCATCCTTCTCACGCGCCAATTCCTAGGTGACGTGCTGTACGTGAAACTGTAGTTGGATGTGTGCTTGTAGATCAATGGATGCTATGTTTCTAGATTCCGGTAATTCTAGATTCCTGTAACGCTAGAGTTTTCCATCTCGAGGTTTCTGCACCTTCAAAATTTTGTGTGTTCGATTATCCATATTTCGGGGTACCTATAAGTCGAAATTTCTATATCCCAAGATTTCTACGTTCCTAGATTTCTGTGTGTCCAGATATCTCCACACCCCTAGATTTAAATATCTCCAAATCCCAACATTCATGGAGTACTACATCTTCAGATCACTATATTGCAAGATTCCTATATATCTAGATCACGACATCCCTAGATTCTTATACATATTTCGAGATCACTACATCCTTAAAATACAATATCCCTAGATGGCTACATTGCCAGATTCCTATATGTCGAAATCACTACATCCATAGATTACAATATCACCAATCGCTACATCGCTAGATTCCTATATACAGGGTGTTCAAAAAAAGCATTCAATATTTGTATGGTATATAGGATACACTGTATCAAACAAAAAAAAAGCTTTAGTAAACATATGTCGAAAGGTCAACCGTTTCTGAGTTACAAACATTTTTGTTTGCTCGTATCATAATTGACTTAAGTACGTGCACCCGAATCGTCCCGCAGCAAAACAACGTAAAAATGTCGGCAATTAAACCTCGCGGACGAAGTTCTCGCTATATGGCCGTTTTCACGACTTGCCCCGTTCCAGCGTCCAGTTCCCGAGTTCCTTGATATAAAAACGTCGCATCACCGATCAGAATGCTCGTCCGATGTAAAACGGGAAAACGTTGAACTTCGAACGTAACCTAAATCACGATCGTCGCGAGACTTCGTACGTTGAAATCATGCTGCTCGCGGACTGAGCGTTGTGCCGGAAGAGTTTCATTGCCCCGCGGGACCCGCTATAAAATCTTGTTGCTGCTACGTCCTTGGAAATGGGCAGTGGGCAGGAGACCGAGCAAATGGTTATTACACCGTGAAACGGTGGAACCCGGCGGACTTATCGTGCCGGGGGGAGCCGCAGAATAAGTTGAACCCGGCGCGATCCCCGAGACACCCGGGGATTTTGCGCGAAGAAAATAAGCTTTCTCGGTTACATCCGCTTTTCCTTTTTAATTACGGACCTGATCCGTTTAAGAGACACCGCCGTCCACGATGAAAAAAAAATAAAGAAATAAGAGAACGAAGAAACGTCGGGTCCAACGGGAACGTTCTATCCGATGAATTTGTTTCGTGTTTGACCATACACCGCTTCAAAATATGTGAACACTGCCTTAACACTAAAACTACCAAAGGGGTCAAATGACCCTTCCACAAATTTCCTACTTGAAGTGACAAAATTTGTTAAGCTGGTCTTCTTGACATTTATGCTGATGGTCATCGAGATAAAGAATCTATAAGTGTATTCATTTATGTATCGTCGCTTGTTTATTTATTTTTCAACTTCTTTTTTAACATCGAAATAATTGTGCATTATATGTCGGTAGTTTTAGTGTAACACATTGAGTGCCACTCTAAAACAGGTTCTCATTACTTTGAGAAAGTAATTTTATTTTCAATGAATTTTATGGACAATTTTCATAATATTCGACACTTGTTCATTCGACAAGCTTTAATGCATTTACCAAAATTTTTTGTACTTTGTTCTGTTAAATGTTTCCACTAAAATTAGCGATAGATTTATGTATGAATTCATGTAGATACATCGTATGTATTATCTAAACTGTATAGATACACAGCATACATTATCTATACTGTATAGATACACTGTATGTATTATCTATACTGTATAGATGCACTGTATGTATTATTTAAACTGTATAGATACACAGCATACATTATCTAAACTGTACAGATACACTGTATGTATTATCTATACTGTATAGATACACAGTACACATTATCTAAACTGTACAGATACACTGTATGTATTATCTATACTGTATAGATACATTGTATATTTTGTATATCTATACTGTATGTATAAATAGCCACATTCATTCTACTTTTTAATACGTCTCAATTCGAAGTTTGAGTCTAATTATAATTTTTGAGTGCGTCATGTGCCAGAGCCGCCATTTTCTTTCTGTTCATAAACGGACTGAACTTTCCGGTAGACCTAATATTTTCTGCTTCGTGTCCGACATATCACGGCCCGGGTGTCCGTTTCGAGATCGCGATTAAATTGCCACGATTAAATTAATATCGAACCCCGACAGGTGGAGGGGGTTGAACGCTACTCATAATTAAACTTTTCATCGATTCGGCTCGGACCGTATGAAACTGCGTCGCGGATATTTGTTTCGAGGCTCGCGAAGTGTGCTCGGATCATTATTAGCCGTTCTCTGTTTGCGTATAATTAAATACACGCCATTTTTGCCGTATTCATGACAAACATTTATCGGCCGCCACGGAGCCTCTTATAATTGAATGAAACGGCGTTGGAAAGGATTTTTTATATCAGCAAATGGTATCTCGTGAACTGTCTCACTGAAAAGTTTAATCAATTTTTTGGAAATCATTATTTTCTATTGTTAACCCCTTGTACTCGCAGTTCAAATATGTTAAACTTTGATTGTATTATGCATACGATGGAATGTTTAATTAGAGTCTCGTTGCAATGTGCACAGCCGAGGATCGCTGAATGTAAAAGGGTCTTAACGTTTGATCATTCCTTGGTCACCTTGCCATACAATTAATTTTTCTGGTGCGTCAGTCAGAACTAACTATTACAACTACAATATTAATACGAACCAAGAAAATTAAAATACTGCGCGTATTTTATATACGATGATCCTTGATTATGCAAATTATAATTGCACATCAGGTTTACATATAAACGTCTTCAAGATTTTAATAAATCTTATTACGTTTAAACTGCGAGTGCGTCAGACTCGTGATAAATTGTAATGCAAGGGGTTAACCCTTTGCGGTCCTTAATTTCTTGTACCTACAGCTCCTTAATTAATTTCCAAAAATGATGAAGAAGTGGATTTACAATAAAATGTATTTTAATAATGCAGATCGCGTAACAAATATATTTCTAATTTGTTACAAGTGGCAAAGAAATGAAAACGTCTTGAATCAACCTATTTATCCGAGTTATTTCTAGGATCAAAGAGAAACGCCATGTCGAGCCACACTCGACATAGGACCGCAAAGGGTTAAACGTTAACGAACTTGCGCGACGCATGTAACGCACGCAAAAATCGATTGATACCTAATTAATTTAAATGTCGTTAGCAGAACGTTGAAATAAAATTCGTGGAAGTGAATTGCCGCGGCTCTCCGTGAATTTGTACGACGGCGTATAAATCAACCTCCGTCGCGTTATAGAAGTAAAAAGGTGGCACTAAATTGCGTAGATATATATATATATATAACTGTGCGAATTATCCATCAGCACGGTATTGATATTCAAATTGGCCGCATCAACGGCACGACCGAATTTCCAACTGTAATTTATAAAACGCGGATAACCCGCAATTCCCTGAACCCGAACATGTTAACGCGAATTCGCGCCGCTGTTCATCAGCGATAACGCTGTTTCCCAAGGAAATGAACTCATAGTTCCGGTTGTATTCCATCCGATACGCTTACTTTATCTCTGCTAACGTTCCATCAGCGTCGTCGTTCGCTGCCGGACGAAAATTAAGTTTGCCGGCACTTTGATGTTGCGCCTAATAAGCCTCGAGTGAGCGCAGCTTTTGTTGCCACGGAGAGAATGCGAGCGGACGAGGAACGGACGAGTGCGGGCCTGGAACGGGCGAGTAGCGGATCAACGTCGGAAAAACTGCGATTTTCGAATTTTCGGATTATCGTGCTGGATTTCCGAATCTTTACGTTCTCGGTTTCTTATATTTTTGAATACGAGAATCGTAATTCACTTGATTTGTAAGGTCGCGCATTGGAATTCCCTAGATCGTCAAGTATCCGCGTTGGAATATCTTAATTTCGAGTTTTCAAATTTCACTTGAAGTTGGCAAATTTCGAATTCCCTACATCAAAATTCGCAGATTTCCAATTTTCCTATTAGGAATTCCCTACATCCCAAATTTGCAAATTTCGAATTCCCTACATTCCAAATTCGCAAATTTGGAATTTTCTAATTATGAATTCCCTACATCCCAAATTTGCAAATTTCGAATTCCCTATGTCTGAAGTTGGCAAATTTCGAATTCCCTACATCAAAATTCGCAGATTTCCAATTTTCGTATTAGGAATTCCCTACATTCCAAATTTGAAAATTTCGAATTCCCTACACCCCAAATTCGCAGATTTCCAATTTTCCAATTTTCAAATTTTCAAATTTTGAATTCCCTACATCCCAATTTCGCAAATTTGGAATTTTCCAATTAGGAATTCCCTACATCCCAAATTTGCAAATTTCCAATTCCCTACATTTTCTATTCCAATATCTTCATTTCCTAAATCCCAAATCCCCACGTTCCCAATTCTTTAAATGTCGAATCCAAATCTCCCCAGTTCCTTAGATGACAGATCCAAACGTTATTAATCCCCTAGGTACCGAATCCTCGTGTTACCAATTCCCCTGATACCAAATCCCAACCCTCTTAATCCCCTGGGTATCGAATTTTTAGTTTACCAATTCCTCAGATTCTAAATTCCAACATTCATAATTCCCTAGGTTCCAGATCTCACAATTCCAAATTCCTTAGGTTCCAGATCTCGCTATTAAAAATTCCCTAGGTTCTGAATCGCAGATTTTAAAATCCTCAGATCTACCTATTCCCAAAATTTCAAAAGTTCCATCGCTCAATCCCCAGATCTACTAAATCCTCAGATTTTTCCAGCGAAGTATGCGATTCTTTGAACGAAACGAACAAGTCGATAACGAACGAGAGATACGATAATGGGAAAAGAAAAAGTGAAAAGCCACGGGTGAAGCATGATCGATAGTGCGGCGTCGATCGAATAAATGATAGCGATTCTTCTTGGCTACGCGATAAGTATGAAATAGGAGTCACACGTCCGGTCGCAGCTGCATCCACGGAAACAAAATCGCGCCTATCTCTATACTGATAGACCAATTTTTCCGCACGCTTTCGCAAAGATCGAAAGAAACACCGGAGACTTTTCATTCCTGGCAATAACGCGTCTCTGAACGCGATACCGTGTCGTTGTTTCAAATTCCATAGACGGATGGCGATACAGTATTATAGTACCAGTCTATGATAACAATTAAATGGTACTATAAGAAGTTAAAGAATAAATATATCAACTTCGAAATTGCATCCCTCGAGAAATCGAAAATTTTGGTACATGGAAATTTACAAGTTTATTGACAAATTTACGAGATTTACAATATTGTCAAGCTATGCTAAACAAAAATTTACACATAATATCGATTGACTTACGGTATCCTTCTGACTTATGTCATGCAAGATGACGCACGTTGTAGTTCAGACACAACGAACCTAATGTGCACCGAGTTCAGACTTTAACACGTTGACTGCCACATGAAATTGAAAATTGCGAGAATTAGTATTTTCATTTGCAACAAACCTTACTAATTATGTTCACGACACTTTGTTATATTCCTTCTACTTAGATTTAAGTAACTAACATAAGTATTTGCAGTCAGAAAAGTGAAAAAATTTTAAATAATATTAAACTTGTATAGAAATTTGAGTGCCACCCACATATGGATGCCATGGCAGTCAAAGTGTTAATACCGATTATAATTTGCGTAATCAACGATCTCCGACTCCAAAATACGCTTAATCTTTCAACTTTTCTTATCTCCCTCAAAATTGCAGCAACGGTTAGTTAACTCTCGCCGATGCGAAAGAAATTATACGTCAAAGTAACAATAACAATCCGACTAAAATCGCGTTCCGATCGGTACTCGAAATCATACGGAATAAAAAAGTTTCACCCTTTCGGTACTTTTATCGGGCACGGAGCTCAGACGACAGCGTGCAACGATATAAAATACGCGGGAACAAAATCCAATATACGCGGATGGAAAAAGCGCGAGCGTGTAACGCGTGCACACGCGGAAACAGGAAGCGTGTTCGTGCCGCAAAGAATCAAAAACACCTGCGTGCGAATTACGAGGTGACTGGTATACAGCGATATCAAGTCAGAAATACGGGCGTGCACGTAAATTACGCGTTTAATATGCAAACGAGACACATCGATCACAAAAATCGGGACGCGTTGGATTATGCCCGATAATATATATCGGATTGACGCGGCACGCCGACACAGGAAATGATCGAACGTTTTCCCTCGGGAACTTTTCGACCATCCTAATCGCCGATCCCTATCGACCGAAGAAACGCACCGTGTAATCTTTCGTTCATCGCGAAAAGGATTAATGTTTGTCTCGCGATCGTGATTCATGGTAAACCGGGTCGATGAGACACTTCAGAATTGCGTATATTATTTCAATAATTCTGTGGTATTTTTGCGAGGTGATTTTAGAAATTTGGTATTTCTTTTATTCAGGAAACATATTTTTAGTTGAGCATAAACTATGAACATGAATTAATGTTTGTCTCGCGATCGTGATTCATGGTAAACCGGGTCGATGAGACACTTCAGAATTGCGTATATTATTTCAATAATTCTGTGGTATTTTTGCGAGGTGATTTTAGAAATTTGGTATTTCTTTTATTCAGGAAACATATTTTTAGTTGAGCATGAACTATGAACATGAATTAATGTTTGTTTCGCGATCACAATTTGTGGAACATCGGGTCGATGAAGCATCTGAGATATGCATATATTATTTCAATAATTCTGTGATATTTTTACGAAGTGATTGTAGAAATTTGGCACTTTTTTTGTTTACTTAAGAAACACGCCTTTCGTTGATCATGAACTACGAGCATGAATTAATATTTGTCTCAAAATCCCCATTTATGGAAAATCGGGTCGATGAAGCATCTGAGATATGCATATATTATTTCAATAATTCTGTGATATTTTTACGAGGTGATTGTAGAAATTTGGCACTTTTTTTGTTTAGTTAAGACACACATTTCGTTGATCATGAACTACGAGCATGAATTAATATTTGTCTCAAAATCCCCATTTATGGAAAATCGGGTCGATGAAGCATCTGAGATATGCATATATTATTTCAATAATTCTGTGATATTTTTACGAGGTGATTGTAGAAATTTGGCACTTTTTTTGTTTAGTTAAGACACACATTTCGTTGATCATGAACTACGAGCATGAATTAATATTTGTCTCAAAATCACCATTTATGGAAAATCGGGTGGATGAGACACCTCAGAATTGCGTAAACTATTTCAATAATACTGTGGTATTTTTGTATGGTGATTTTAGAAAATTGACATTTCTTTTTATTCGGGAAACATATTTTTAGTTAAGCATTAACTATGAGCATGAATTAATATTTGTCTCAAAATCCCCATTTATGGAAAATCGGGTCGATGAAGCATCTGAGATATGCATATATTATTTCAATAATTCTGTGATATTTTTACGAGGTGATTGTAGAAATTTGGCACTTTTTTTGTTTAGTTAAGACACACATTTCGTTGATCATGAACTACGAGCATGAATTAATATTTGTCTCAAAATCACCATTTATGGAAAATCGGGTGGATGAGACACCTCAGAATTGCGTAAACTATTTCAATAATACTGTGGTATTTTTGTATGGTGATTTTAGAAAATTGACATTTTTTTTTATTCGGGAAACATATTTTTAGTTAAGCATTAACTATGAGCATGAATTAATATTTGTCTCAAAATCACCATTTATAGAAAATCGGGTCGACGAAGCATCTGAGAGTTGCGTAAATTATGTCGATAATTCTGTGGTATTTCTGCAAGGTAATCTCAGAAATTTGACATACATTTTCATCGTTGTTACATTTACAAAAGTACGACTCGGGCGTAAAATTTGGAAATTCGACGTTTCCGTGCGTTTCAAATGTTTTATCAAAAACATCCCTCGAAACATCTCGAAATGTTCTGTGATATTCCTGTGGGGTAATTTTAGACATTTGACATACCTTTTCATCGTTGTTGCATTTTCAAAAATACGACTCGGGCGTAAAATTTGGAAATTCGACGTTCCTATGCGTTTCAAATATTTGACCAAAAACGTTCCACGAGACATCGCGAAAACTCCTTATCTAATAAAATACATCCGAAGAATATTCGTAAAATTCGCGAAACCGAGCAGACATTTAAACGCCAGACATTAACGAAAGGGTTAAGTGTCGCCTAACTTGCGACAATACGTGTATCAATGCTCGATGGTTGTCTCTCGACTGGAATTCATGAAAAGTTAGGTGAACAGGACACCCTAGAAGTGTGTAAACCGCTCAAGTAATTCCGTGGTATCCCGACAAGGTAATTATAAAAATTTGACATACTTTTCACCATCGTTACGCTTTCAAAAATACAACCGAGGTTTAAAACTTGAAAATCCGATGTCTCCATGGGTTTCAAATATCTGACCAAAAACGTTCCACGAGCCATCGCGAAAATTCCTTATCAGACACTAATAAAATACATCCGAAGGATAATCGTGAAATTCGCGAATTCGAGCAGACATTTAAACGCGAGACATTAACGAAAGGGTTAAGTGTCGCCTAACTCGCGACAGGTACGGTTTGGTTACAAAGTGGATACACGGTGAGATTTTCAGCTCACGCTCGTGACCGTGTCTGAATATGAAACGAACGCGAGCGATCAGGAGTTTTGGCATGGTGAATCGCGTGTGTGTACACACACGTAGGAGATAAAATGATGCGGCAAAGGGAAAGGTGGAAAAGGAGCCAGTGGGAAAAGGCGACGGGTTTCTAAGGGTGTACGGGGCGAGGAAGTGGCGCGCTCTGCCGGAAGTGGATGAATTGGCTCAAAGGTTATATGGTCTGAAAGCCCGAAAGAGGAGGATCCGGCACTCAGTGCGACATAGATTATTCATGTAATTCTGCACTCACTTTGCCTCGCGATCGATCAGTCACGGAACGATGCTCATCTGAATAATGAAATTCGAGGATTCCCTGTGCCGATGACGCGGCGACGAACGACGCTCTATGCCAGCCTCCTCAGATTTTTCGAGTTTTCTCCGATGTCCCCCCCCCCCCGTTTTCCGAATGCACGAAGCGTGATCCACCGAAGGATCGACGCGCTTTAAAACCCGACACGTTCTATCGGCGAACGACGCTTAAGCATGTTACCCTCGATGTAATATTTACATATGTACAGCTTGCATGCGGAATATAAAAAATTCGATTCATTTCATTTCCATGAATAACGAATAATTGTCTTATCCCTTATTCAGTAAATGTGAATAACTGAACGTTGCTCTTAATTTCCTTGTTCGTTATGTGAATTAACTTTGACGTAACATAGCAATAGAGGCGGTCCTCGACTTTCGCACATTTAAAAAATATTACATTTGTATTTAACACTCAACGTCGAGAGTTTGACAATTAAAAATATGAGCGAAGCCTTTATGCACGTAGACAAATTTTTAACTATTACGGAAGAATGCGATCGCAATGGAGAACATATATCTGAAGTACGTAGGGCAATACAACAAAAAATTGCAGTATAAAAGAAAAATAAACGAGGTAAGAAAGACCGTTTAACGATTGCCAAATATCGTCTTGAAAGGCGGAAGATTCATTGGAAGAAATTGTCGGACGATATATATCGATTGATTAGCAGGATAAACATCGATGGTTTACAGAGTAAGCGCGAATGAGTTACACGAAGGCTGTGATCGCAGTCGCATAAATTGATTTGAAATTCATTGTCTACAGTACTGCAAAACAACGATCGGCAGCCGCATTAAGCTCCATGCAAATGAACACGGCACAGAATCACAGGACAATGTTCTACATTATCGTTTACATCGTTAATACCCGCTGCAGCCTGTTCGACTCGCTTCAGACATCCTGATTTATTTTTAAGGAACGTCGACAACGTAAATACCAGCCCGTTAATCGTGCCTAATTAACCAAAATTTATCTTCGTACCTGAAACAGCTCGCGTCCCGAAGAGCTTGCGTTGAAAGAACGAAAAGGGAGAGCTTTCGAAAGAAGGCAAATTTTGTATTTTCTAGAAAATATGTAATTTTGTGGAAAATGTGTAACTTTGTAAAAAAATGTATAATTTTGTAGAAAATGTGTAACTTTGTAAAAAATATATCATTTTGTAGAAAATGTGTGACTTTGTAAAAAATATATAATTTTGTAGAAAATGTGTGACTTTGTAAAAAATATATAATTTTGTAGAAAATGTGTGACTTTGTAAAAAATATATAATTTTGAAGAAAATGTGTGACTTTGTAAAAAATATATATTTTTGTAGAAAATGTGTGACTTTGTAAAAAATATATAATTTTGAAGAAAATGTGTGACTTTGTAAAAAATATATAATTTTGAAGAAAATATGTAGTTTTATGGAAAATATATAATTTTGTAAAAAATGAGTAACTTTGTAAAAAATATGTAATTTTGTACAAAAAATATGTAAATCGTAATAACGCATGTTGCGCAACGATACACCGCGTGTATGAAAACGTAACAAATTTCAAAAGCGTGTGCGATATACAAAATACAAGCGCGAATTATATTTTAATTAATTCCGGTGAACATACGCGGGTAATGGATTTTCATGCGTATTTTGTTGTATAATAAAAACACGAATTTCTCGTGTATTTTATATTAATGGGACACCTTTATATTTTATGTATATACATATGCATATGTACGCATATACGCATATATAAATATGAAGTTAAAAATGCGGTTGAAAAATAAATGAACAAACGACGAAACATAAATGAACACACTCATCGACTCTTCATCTTAACAAATTTCGTCATTTGAAGTAAGAAAATCGTAGAAGGGTAATTTGACCCTTTTGGTAATACAGTGTTAAACGCGACACAACGATTTCGCTCCGCGGAGACAAAAGGGTCGAAAATGGACGGTGGGAGGGGTAGAAAAAAAAAAAGAGAAGAAGAAATAGATTTATTTTTCTTTCTGTGCCGTTGGACCGTTCTGTCCTCGTAGATCTTCCCCTTTTATCCTTCCTATACCGCGGCCAGAAAATACCTTGGTGACCCGGGCCGCAACGGTATTTATAACTTCGACTCATTTTCCCTCATTGCACGGAACACCGGGACTCGTATAAATAATTGTTTTTAACCGAAGTTCTGTCGCGAACGTCCATCCCACCCGCGGTTACCGCGGTACGTAAGGACGCTAAATGAATTTATGGAAAAAAATAACAAGTCCGCGAAACTCCGCTGGAATTCGCGATGCCGAATTGTCCGACGGTCGTTTATTGGCCCGTGTGTATTTGAAGAAGTCGTTACGCTTCCGTTTTACGGCGACACGCTTCCGCTCGGAATTGTTTCGGGTCGTTTAATACCGACCCAACTATGTTTACGTCGTTTGACATTCTCTTTGATAATGTTTTCGTTTTGAAACCTGTCGCGCGTTTCTTCTTCTTCTTCTTCTTCATGGTTCGTCACTGAAAATGTTTCGGTGCCCCTCAATATGTATAAAATGTAAAGGTATATGTATATAGATATACATATGTATGCAGATTCAGTTATGTTCAATACGTTTAATAAATAATAGTTTCTTGAGTGTATACATACATAGATCCATTCTACTTTCAGCTATCCTTTGAAAATAAGACATACTTTTTGTCAAAAATACTAAATTCAATATGTTCAATAAATAATATTTTCTTGAGTGTATACATACATAGATCCATTCTACTTTCAGCTATCCTTTGAAAATAAGGCATACTTTTTGCCAAAAATACTAAATTCAATATGTTCAATAAATAATATTTTCTTGGGTGTACACATGCATAGATCCATTTTACTTTCACCTATCCTTTGAAAATGAGACACAGTTTTCACCCAAAGTGCTAAGTTTCGCGACTTACGCGATTTTTCGTCCCAATCCGAAAACCTTCGTAACCTAACCTAACCAATGAATCGCGTAATTCGAGAATTTGCTGTAATACCAATGTCGATGGTTATGATAAAATAAAACGATCCCAGAGGATGTGCATCATCGCGAACGAGGATAACCGTCGCGTTCCATCGAATCGACGACGCGGCTAATCCCGTCGCATAATTCCATAATGTCGCATATCCACGTAACGTCGTTCATTTCTTATGAAACACCGTGTAACGCGCGTCTCCGCCCGCGCAGCCTGAAACCACCGACCTCCAGGTTTGTCCACGCTATACACTTTCGACTAAAGTAGTAATGAACGCGTTCTGCAGTTTGCACTCGGCGCGACCCCGCCATTATTACATTGCTCGGGCTAAATAAATTATTCCGACGTGCCAGCCCCGCGGCTTTCGTCCTATCGTTCCACACGCACGCACACGTTGCACCTTACACGATACACACGTTGCACCTGCATGATACACACGTGGTACTCCTCGTACGCGCATCAGTTCGAGTATTCACTCGGGCCATTCTTACACCTCCGCTACGTGACCGATCTTCCCGTGTCAACGCTATCGTATGCTCATGGTAGCGGTAATTACGATCCGTTGAGGGCTGCTTATGATGCATGGCTTCGATGAACGTGTTACGTGTAAACGCCCGGGATAATACGCTCGTTCTTACGTTAGGTTACTGGGCGAATAACGGTGTCTATTTGCAGAGTTTGATTTTCTGTTATTCCCGATTATTCGTATATGAGGAAGTATGTGGATTCCATGCATCGAATACCTGCGTCGGGATTTGGTAAACTAAGGACTCCAAGATTTGGTAATTTGTGAATTTGGAGCCTACCTGTGTCATCGTGTTTTGAATGTCGCTTGGGTCGAATAACCCTACATTTTAATTAAGAAATTCCTAGTTCTCTTTTTTTCTGAATTCTTTTGTCCCTTGGTAATTAAATCTCCGGATTCCTGCATTGAAAGACCTCTGAATTCCCCAGATTCCTACATTGCAAGATCTCTGAATCTTTCCTAGATTCCTGCATTACAAGATCTCTAAATCCCCGAAATTTCACAAGTTCCCAAAGTATGGTACTTCTGAATATCCCAATATTCACAAATCCCGATATCCCAACATCCATAGAATCCGATATCCCTAGATCTCGACATCCGTAGAATCCTCCATCCATATATTCCAATATCCCAATATCCACAAATCCCAATATCCTAACATCCATAGAATCCGATATCCCTATATCCCAACATCCATAGAATCCGATATCCCTAGATCTCGACATCCCCATATCCCAACAAGTATCCCAAATTCCAATAACTCTAGATCTCGATACGCTCGAATCCACCCCAAATCCCTATACCCCCAACCACGCGTATCCGAAACATCCCACACGAGCAGGTTCCTGTATCCCCAGATTCTGATATCTCCGTACTGTCACATCCAGGCGGTTCTCCCTAACTCCCTGTACCGGTAGTATAGACGAAACGGAAACAAAGGTAATTCATGTACGAAGCAACATCGAAACGGATGCGGTAGCCGGTCTCGTACGTCCGCGGTTAAATGCAGCATCCGTAAGACAATAATCGGTAGGGTAATTATATTAATCACGGATGGGGGTCAAACGCGACCAGCTGACATGCGCTGGCGTGCATACGATAGTAAATACATAGACCGTCGGGTAAAAGGGACGCCCCGTTCGTCCAGAATACATATACCATCGGGGGTTGTGTCGTGCTAGCTACGAAACTCACCAGGATATTGGATACTCTGTTATCATAGTAAACCTCCCATCCTTCGGCCGACCCGGTGACGACGTAATTATCTCTAGTAATTAAAGTACACACCTACTTTGCTCGATATTGGCTCTTTAGAGCCTGCCGCGGACGAAGGGCGCGGAATTATGGAAATCGTAAACAAGCAACCACGGCTCACATCGAAACGATCCGGAACAACAAACTGAGATCAAATCCTGCTCCACAAGCATTTCGACAAATAACTATACCTCCCACCTTTAAGAACTCATTTCGTGTTATTCTTACCTCGACATCTTTTGCGTTGCGTCCGCCGGAAAGTTCTGTTCGATAATTTCGTCTCAAGTTCGAACACGTACTTAACCTTACACCTTGTGCTATAATGCACGCTACACGCGTGACTCACTCGCAGTGCACATATGATGAACCCTGTTCACATTTTCAATACGGTTGAATGTTCAATTCAAGTCGAATTGTAATTTGCACTGTTGAGGATCGCTGAATACGAAACAGTCTTGACATTCGAATTTTCTTTAACCATCTTGATGAACTTTCTTGAAATCATTATTTTATTATTGATGGACAATATTGTCTGCTTTACTGTATACAAACATTGTTACCTCTAATCAAACGGTGAATGTGAGTCTGTTTTACTATAGACAAACATCATGTATAATACTATAAATTTATTAAGAAGTTATTTACTCAAACTTGTTACCTCAAATTAAATGGTGAATGTGAGTCTGTTTTACTATGGACAAACATCGTGTGTATAACACTATCAATGAAATTAGAGATAAATGTGAAAAATTCAAAGGGTTAGTACGCAGCTACCCTATAAATACGATTCCTGCAACAATAATTGATTTTCCGAATTAAAGTCGGAACGGACGATCGCCGCACGCGGAAAACAGAGTAATAGATTTTAGAATAGAGCGATTTGCATATTTTAACGGTTACAAACCCGCAGTTTTGGCGATGCACAAATTTCCCGAATGATTTTAATACCCCCGACATGTCGCCGTCGAAGCCGACGATTCAATTTCCTTAAAGCATTCCCACTCTAAAGGTCCCCATCTAAAGTATGTTCGCGTATACATTAAAATCGATCGTTCCGAATGTGTCTCCGCGAGAATGACTATATGGAAATAAGATCCGTAGGTATAAGTGCATAATACGATTTGTCCACTTCTTGATCTATTTTTTAAATTAATTAAGTAGCTGTAGGTAATGGAAATTAAGGACAAAATTAAGGCAAAGAGTTAATCGTACGCGTGATTTCTATTTACCACCGTCATAATGATCGCCCGTGTCCATTTTGTCCGTGTTCAGCGTCGAATGTAGGACGACAAATACGGTGGGTAGACACAGTTACTCAGTGTTACAGCAGGGTAGAGCATTTGGCACCTGAAGCGTTGCATTTGCAGATTTGTCCGCGTCCTCCTCGCAGACGTTCGCCTTCCTCCGTGGAAAATTGTAATGCGACGTCTTCCCGCGGACCGCCGGCTTTTAAGGGATTTATCGAGCTCCACATTAAATGGCACTGATCTTAGTAAATCCAGATGGAATTCCCGTGTTTCCGTCACTTGGCGTGGTTTCCAGGATTCCGCGGCCGACCGTTCCCGCGTCTAATGCCAAAAATCGATTTATTCGCATTAATCGCCGACTTGCGGATCGCGGGCCACACATATTTCCATATTAGGATTAAGTGCAGCCCCGGGCTCCATGTCCGTCCGACAAAAACGCGATGAGAAATGTACCCCGGTAACTACCAACTATCCTGTTGTAACACCGTCGCGACGTACAATTCACCGTAATGCATAAAACCCACTCCTGTTCCGAAAATCGTGCAGCCATTTTCGCTGCTGAGATCCACCATTTTCCTATCCACCGTGTCGTCCATTTTCTTCTACGGAATCTACGATGCAACGCGTCGGACGTTGGGAACTATTCGTCGTTTGGTTGTCTCGTTGTTTTTTTTCAAAAATGAACGACTTCGAATTCTCGAAGCAATTTTTTTATATAATTTGGGAAACTGATCAAGCAACGCGTTCTTATTTCGCATATTTTTCTTTCAGGTTGAATTGGAGAATAGAACTAGCCAATACTCTTTTTATAGATTCCCGTGTTAATCGATGATCAATGAAAAGAACAATAACATTTAGAACATTTAAAGGGTAATTAAACTTGATTGCGGTATTGAAGATGAAAGTTTGCTCGTTGTTGTCTTGGAGATTCCTGTAATGCAACTATATTACATACAGTAAACACTGTCCAAAAGTTCGACTTCAGTTCAGTCGGTTCGCCGCTCAAAGTGGCTTGGCGAGAACAAAGGATTAGTACAGCGTGTACGGCTATTAGAGTTACTAGCACCGAAGCTAATGAAAACAGAATTGTAATTGGCCATGACGACAATTATTATACGTTGCGCGTGAAATAACCTGTTACCGACTTTCTGCAGAGTTTCACTCCGACTATGAAACAATCGTTTGCGGGTTTCGCGCACTGTACAAAGCGCAATCGATTTAGAAATTATAATTTTGCCAGGCTGCGTGGCTCTTTTACTTCAGAATCTAGCTTCGGGTACAAGCTGCCACCGAATCGTGAACAAAATACCGAGACACGTTATCAAGAATAATTTCTGTTCGATGTATCGATCGTTGACAAGCAATCAGATAATTTTCTAACGTTAACGTGCAAACTCGAAACTGATCACTTCGACCGGCCGGTAGTTTCCACTGTTAAGAAACTGTGGTCCAATTCCAAAAGTAACCCCACAATTTTCTGAGGCAACGTTACATGGTAACACCGAGTTACGCAGCTACCGATAAATTGCATCCCACCGGCAAATCGGATGTAATTTACAGCGGAAATGGACGTGGAGAGGATAAGTCGTTGCAGATCGAACGGCGCCGAACCGATTCTCCGCGGACATATCGGGATCCATCGTGGATTTATCGGTTACGGAGGCGTCGTTACTCAAAGAACCGTCTTCTGGCGCGATACACGATGACCGAGTGGAAAAAAAAGGGAAAAACCGCGATATAGTAGAATGACCAGCGGGATTCCGGTAGGCCACTGCATCTCGCTCGAGAGAAGAATAGAAGAGGGGTTTGGCGAATAGACAGTGGGAAGGTAGTAAGTGGGCTAGTAAAGTCTCGCGATAACAGTTATAAATGACCCTCTCGAAGCGCGGCGCCGCGACGACCAAACCCTCAGCTACCAGCCAGACTCACTGGCTTTTCCTCTAACCTAACCCCCCTAACACACGCTCGTCCCGTACGATGTAATCGTAAAAGGTACTAAACAAACATACGCTAAGTGGCTCGGTTTGCCGCGTGGTGTTACGCTTCCGTTACCGTGTTTACGGGTCGTCCTTGATCGATAATCGCACGTGAAACGTTGTGCACGGATGACTCTCCCGCTGCTGCATCAGGAGGATATATCTACACGTTCGCTATTTTCGACTACCAAGGGACACATGCTTTAACACAAACGCTTCTCTCGGACTGACGTAATTACGATGTTTTCTAACGCGTCACCATCTCGAGTATCGTCGACGAGATCGAAAGAGTAAGTGTTGGTGTCCGAAAGTTTCGAAAACTGTTACCTTAAAACATTAATTTGTTTACTGTTAACTTAGAATGACTACGCTTTAACTCGTCATCGCATGTGAATGAGGAAAAAATATGTGTTCCGTTTGTGGGATTCGAACCCGGGACCTTTGGATTGTGAATCGTTCACGTTACGCACTGAACCACTTGAGTGAGTCCGATGTATATCCTTTGCAGAGTCGTTTTAAGTTTCGGCTCTGCAGACCCCACTAATCATACACATGTAGTGCAATGTTGGTACGTCCTTTCGATTTTAGAAGAACGCGAATTTTAACGTAGATACCAGCAACGTATGATGTTCTAATGCGAAAGTATACAATATGTAGAACTATATGGTTGAAAATATCACGCGAAACTGATATTAAATGTGGGATTGGCGGGTCCTCAAGGCCCCAAAGTTAAGAGTACGGAAATCACATACACGAGGCGAATGCCAGTGATCGAGTGCGTGGAATCGTCGACTACGGTTCAAAAAAAACACAATGTAACTAAAAAAGAAAAAACCAAAACTGAAAAAGTAGTACCCCATATGAAAGAGTAGTACTCGCCAAATTGTACGTACTACGTGAATATTTCGGTATGTACGCGTATACACAAATGGTGAAACTGTTTCAAACATCATTTTCCAAGAAGTTAAAAAATTACAAGGGGTTGAAAACATATGCAAAACAGAAGTACAGCGCTAATGTACAAGCGATTTGAAATCGCTGCGCGCGCCAACGTTGCGCATGCGCAGTGAACGTACAGACGACCCGACACAGCAGACGGGCAGCAACTATCATGGCGCTAACTTCGTATATCGATTTTGCTCCTGTGAGATGCAGAACGTTCGGATTTCACTGATTCTATTGCTCGGTTGCTGCCAGTAAAACGAACATACAGTGCGTTTTTCCTAATTCGCGTTCAACATGATTAAGTCGTGGGTCATTGTGCACGGTGTCGATGAATGAACGTTTCACCGTACTGGGAGTGGTCGTTACCAGCTCAATTTAATACATATTTGTAAATAGAACTAGTTAAAATGCGAATATCGTCGATCGGTGTTCTGCTTAATACGCTTAATATCATAAATGGTAAGTTCACCGTTCCCTTGAATATTTAAAAGTCGTCGAAATCCATAGTTATTTTGAGATCGTAAAGGAAACCGATCCTCGAGAAGAAATTGCTAATTATGACAGAAAAGATGCATGTTTCATCTAGGTATAGCCGGAATGAAAATTTACGAGGCGAATCCCGATACCAAAAGGCTTTACGATGATCTACTGTCCAACTATAACAGACTTATACGCCCTGTTATCAATAATACCGAAACCTTAACAGTTTGGCTCGGCTTGAAGTTATCGCAACTGATCGAAATGGTATAGAATCACGAACATATTATTTATATGAAATATAGTATGAACATTAATAATCCCATTATCCTTTAACCGTAGAACCTGAAGAATCAAGTGATGACTACGAATGTCTGGGTGGAACAGGTATGAACTACTGAAAGTGTATTTACAGTTGAATCGCACAACAGTATATTTAAATGAACAAAATAAATATGTACCGTTTGTTATTTTATGAATGCAGAAATGGTTCGATTACAAACTACGATGGGATCCAGAAGAATACGGCGGCGTGGAAATGCTTTACGTGCCTTCCGAAAATATTTGGCTGCCAGATATCGTCTTATACAATAAGTACGCGATTTATGAGACGTTATAAATACGTTAAAGTATACACGATCAATGATTCGTTGATCTCGCGCTACGGAGCGTTAAGAATTCATTTTATTTTTATGTTTTCTTAATGTTTATTTATAATTAATTTTGTAATTAACGTTTATTTTCCTAGCGCCGATGGCAATTACGAGGTGACGCTTATGACAAAGGCGACTTTAAAATATACGGGCGAGGTATCCTGGAAACCGCCGGCAATCTATAAATCATCCTGCGAAATTAACGTGGAATACTTTCCGTTTGATGAACAATCTTGCATCATGAAATTCGGATCTTGGACATACAATGGGGCTCAGGTAATAACCGTGAAATTTTATTAAACGACCACCGTTCTTCGTTCGTTTGATAAAATTAGTCGAGTTTAAAGCGCAAATAAACGCGTTAGTATTGCACGTCGAAAGTATGCTTTGTAAAGACCTCTGACCGCAGGTGGATCTTAAACATATGAAACAAGTACCTGGCAGCAACTTGGTTGCATCAGGGATCGACTTGAAAGATTTTTATTTGTCGGTAGAATGGGATATATTAGAAGTACCCGCGTCAAGAAACGAAGAGTATTATCCATGTTGTACGGAACCCTATTCTGGTAAGAAAATTCTGTTACGGGAGAAAACAGAAATTTCCAAAATGAGGAGCTTAACGGTACAGTACCATATTCCAGTAATAATATAAAATGTAAATTGTTTCTGTACAAAACGCAGATATCACGTTCAACATTACAATGCGAAGGAAAACGTTATTCTACACAGTCAACCTAATCATTCCTTGCGTGGGTATTACGTTCCTTACAGTACTTGTCTTTTACCTTCCGAGTGACTCGGGTGAAAAAGTAAGTAAACTATAAATAAATAGATCAAAGGATTATATGTTCATGAAGAAATTGATATTTTTCAGGTGTCGCTGTGTTCTTCCATTCTACTATCGTTGACAGTGTTCTTTTTACTATTAGCAGAAATTATACCACCGACGTCGCTGGCCATTCCGCTTTTAGGAAAATACTTGTTATTCACTATGATCTTGGTCACTTTATCGATATGGATCACCGTATGCGTATTGAATGTTCATTTTCGGTAATTTATATTGCACAGAGTTATATTACTTGTGGAACGTTATCGACTGTATGGGTTTTCTTCATACAGATCACCGTCCACGCACAATATGTCACCATGGGTCAGACAAGTATTCTTAAATTGGATGCCGCGAATGTTAATGATGCGTCGAACACCGTATTCGACTCCAGAATATGATGATACGTATATGGATAGCGGATATACCAATGAAATAGATTTTAGGTAATTATTTCAGCACCAAATATCGGATTTCAGAAATAATTATTACAGCTTTTGTGATAGCGTTAGCGACTACCCTCTGGAATTAAAAGGAAGTCCAGATGGATTTGAAAGCGTCACCTCCCAGTATAAAAATATACGGGAGGATGATGCACGGCATATTCCACACGCGTCAGGTAAATGTTTATACAACGTAATTTATAAAAAATTTTATTCTAACACAATATCGCGTTGGTATTCGCGAATGTCTTCATACAATCAATCTATGAACTTACAATGATACTTCATTTACAAAATATCGAATATACATTTCATATTATACAATAATAATTAATGGACGTAGTTATATTAAAATTAACGATAATCTTATCACTCATGAATATTTACGACGTGTCAAATGATATTATAAAATAATGTTCCATGAAATGTTTTATAAAACACACACGCAAAGAAAAATGTGTCATTACAGTCACTGACAGTGAAAATACGATGCCAAGACACTTGTCCTCAGATGTCATATCAGCTCTTAAAGGTGTGCGCTTTATTGCTCAACATATAAAAAATGCAGACAAGGATAACGAGGTAAGTTAAATATAATACTATATCTTTTAAGAGATATTTGGGAATAAAATTTTTATTCCCAAAAAGTATGTACATATTTTTCCTCGTTAATATATTATAATATTAATACTAAATCTTTTATCGATACGTTACTTTTTTACATTTTTAGGTTATAGAAGATTGGAAATTCGTAGCCATGGTTTTAGACAGACTTTTTCTTTGGGTTTTTACATTTGCCTGTATCGGAGGAACGGTTGGCATAATATTTCAAGCTCCAAGCTTATATGATACAAGAGAACCTGTGGACCAACAACTTTCTGAAATATCACTTCGCAATTATATGTATCCAAATTTAGAAGAGATTCTACAAGAAGAATAAATTCTGAGATATATAGAACGCGTAATTTATGTACTAAAGTTGAAACATAAAAGTATTACATTGTTAATATCCAATTTGTATCAATTTTACCTATTTTATTTCATAAGATTGATTTTTATAAAAACGATATCAATTAGCAAACACTGTCTATGTACTTTTATTAACCCTGATCAAATAGGAAACATCGGAAAAATATCAACGAAAATATCTAAGATTCAACAACACTAGTAACCAAGAAATACTGTAAATGGAAACAGTTGCAATAAAAATAATTTATATCTTATACTTCTGATACCTTATTTATGTACCACAATTATAATAGAAATTATACTATAACATAAAATGAAATTTTGTTCTGTTGTGTGATCCATGATTGGTGTTCTATAATAGAAAACTGTATTACAGTTTTTGAGACCTTGAAGCAAAATAAGATGACTGGTCAATTTTTATATGTCAAAAAAAGACCATCAAATTTAAATTATCAAAAATAAAAATGTCATGAGTTTACTCACATTAATATTTATACAGCAACTATTTAATTCAATAATCGCATAACTAATAAAGTTTTGGTTTTTATTCTATACAAAACTTATATGGTAATTTAAGGTTTTGGCAATTTTATTGTAGTGTAGTATAAAAACTTCTATTCTAAATCAATTATCATTAATTCTGGTGATTCACTCGTACTGCTAATAGAACTAGTTTGCGATTTTTTGGGCGAAGAGGTACCACTAGCTACTTTCTTTGTACTTTGCGTTGGCGTAGTATGTTCGTCATCATCATCGCTATCCGATATTAAATCAATAACAACCGCTCGTTTCTTCTCCTTCGGGGGTGTAAGAGTATTTTCATCTGGACAATTAAATAATAACGATTTGCACATAAATTTAAAATAGGCAACAAATTCTAAGCATTGAAGGGTTACACCGTGACGTGTACCCGCTGAAATACAATTGACAGTGCAGACAAGATCCGCAGCATTTAAAAGTTTGTAATTTTTTAAATTTGTAAATGACTGTGGTGCAACCCCTTTATAGAAAATTGATATATAAAATAAAATAATAAATTAATTTACCTAAATCCACTGTATCCACATCAATTTTCCGATTTTCTGTATTCGTAATAACGTTTGCTTCACTTTTGTCTTTATCTTTCTCCTTCTTTAATACCAAATTCTCCCACGAGCCATCTTGAAGTAATTGAATTTCATTCACATCTGGTAATAATTTCTTGGAATTTAATACTTCTTGAAAGTATCCGTCGATAACAAGAGTATCATACAATGCCGGCTTATCGCAAACCGGACAATTCCATGTAGGTTTTCTTTCATTCATTTGAAGGAACAACGAAGCATCGAAACATTGCAAATGTGAACACGTTGACGCACGACATGGCGTGCACATACGCATCTTTCCTAACGGACAAGCTAACGATACTCTTAATGACGTCGTCGCTATTTCACTATCTGCATCTTCGTTAAGCTTTTCTTTAACTATGAGGGACATTGTTTTAATGACATTTGTTTTTACACACTAACAAAATGTAAATAGCTGAAATAGTTACATACTTAAACCTCTTGTATAATCTGAATGTCGGACACCTCTATTTTTTAATCTCATTAATAATTCTGCACTTGAAAGCTTTCTAACTAGATATATCGCAATCGCATAGCGTCTCCCATAGTCAGCCGACCACGTGACATGAATTTGATTTCCTACAGTAGGAGATAATTTAACTAAAGGACTAATATTAACAGGCCGTGGTGGCCTCTTTGGTTCTACACCTGGTTTATTTGTAGGTATAGGATTCTGGAAAAAAAAATAAAAAAATAAAAATATTCTTCATAATTTAACACTTATAATGCGTAAAAATCAAACGCGTCATTTCAGTTATTTGCTTACAGGTAAAGGACACAATTTTCCATTTACTTTCACAGCAATACTTGGGGGAAAACAGTCTTCTTGTTCACAAGAAGTTTCTTGTAAACAAAATCGCATTTGTACCTGAAATGTCCATAATCAATTTTTTAATTATCATGAAATAAAAACAACAATTTGATGGGTTCTCTAAAAGTTGTCCAAATGTACCTGCACAGTATAGTCCATTTTACTTCCTGCACGGCAGTCTCTTGAACTAGCTATATCAGTTGACTGTTGTGGTGTTAAATGAAACATAAATGTGTTCTCTTGAAGTCTCATAGACCCTTGGGGCATTAGACTAGATGGCTTCAACAGTTCAGCCAATAAATCAAAAAATGGAAGTTTTTTAAGTCTAACATCCGGGTGTACAGGATATTGGCTCCTAGTTTGTATTTGTAATGGAGATGGCAAAACTTTTGGTGGGTATGGATATGGATTATAAGGTGCAGTTGATGTTTGCTGAAACGTTAAGATCTTCATAGTCACTAATAATATTCAGATGTTCTATGCAAAATATTGTTAACTTACCTGTGGTGTTACACTAGTATATCCTGACGCTGGATATACTGGATTTGTTCTAGGTGCCTGAGGTAAAGATGCTTGATGTGCCGGTGGTAGATCCTTCCCACTGGAAACTGAAGATTGTGACTGTTGCTGCTGACTGATTGCTTGTCTTGATATTAATTAAAAATAATAGCCATATTATAAAACATAATTTATATTATCAAACATTTGTTCTTTTGTAGTTTATGGAGCTTACTATTGTATATCATATACTTACCTAGTATAATAATTTCTGGAATGCATATTTTGATCAATTTGTGGTTCTCCAGAACCACCTGTCTGACCATACATTTGATGTGCTGCCAATTGATCAGCTCTAGAGAATATTTTCAAATAAATAATCAAATTAATATTTAATCTGAAGGACATGTCTTTACAAGTAATACTTAAATAATAATAAGTAATAATGCAATGATTCAAAACTAAAGTGCCAAGAGGTGCAGGTACATATATATATGTATATAAATTTACTTTCACATTTTTTTATTTTTATGTTGATAATAAAATGCATTTATAAAATATAGCAGTGCCACATAAATCAAGATCACAATAAATGCTCTCTATCATTGAAATTATTAGATCAAATAAATAATAGCAATGATAAATATTATAATATACAATAATCTTTAAATACAATCATATTTTCTTTAATATACTTACTGTATTGTTTTATATAATTCACGTATTTTAAGTTGTACAGGATGTGATCTCAACCTTAACAATTCTAGGGCACGTGCTTGTAATTCGTTTTTTCTACCCGATTTATTTCTACCAGCAAAACCAAGAAGCATTTGTAGTTCAGAGACTCGAAAACTTAGAACCATATTCTGTAATCATAAAATGGAAATACTCGTACATTACAAAGACATTTGCAAGAAAAATAAAAAAAATGGTACAAATAAAAGTAATGTTACAAAAAAGTGTTTTTGTTATAAAAGACATTGTTTAATTGCATGCTAAACATATTTTTTTTTATTTCTGATATAAAAACATAATTACAAAAATTCAAGAAAAATTAAAATCTTAGTCATGAAAATTATACTTCAACTTTTTATTCATAGTTTATTCTACAACAATCATGTACATAAATATATTTTATCAAAAACATATTGAATTAACAGTGCTCCATAAGATAACAAAACAAAATTCGTTTTTACAGCTGAAATAAGTGTTCAGCCTTAGTAATACAACGTCGTAATTCGTATTATGAAAATAAGTGAAAATAATAAAAGAGTTCGCAAAAAATATTTTTATTGAAATAAAAAAGAGAATTAAGGTTACCTTCGAAAACGAAGATATTGTCGTATTTTATGAGCATTATTGGATAAATGCAACGTAATTGTAAGCACAGTATAATTAAATAAAAAAATTGTATTAATTAACCTGAATATTTCACTGCAAAAAGAACATAATTACAACAGCGACCGAATTAAGCTCCTCGCGACAGTTTACTAAGCGTCTAGTAATATAATTCACTGATGCACATCGTAAATCGTTGATAACCCGGATATTACCACGACAAATTCACAATGCAGACCTGCCCACTTTTCTATGAAATTTCACACGTAATTGAACTTACACTACACCACTTTTAGTATTTAACTCACCTCCAATTCCTTCGTTTCGGCCATCTTCTTATACGGTTTCTTTGGTGGAGCCGTTTTGTCTGGATTATTTTGAACTTTCAACAGAAAACGGTTATTCGAGTTGTTTGTAACACAACTCGTTTCTATATTTTTCTTGTTCTTAAATGCAGTTACTGAATAATACTGTTTTATGGCGCGAAATTGATTTTTACATTTTATTTCCAAGGCCGCTCCGAAAAGTCTGACCTTCTGGGAAAAGCTCGGTTTTTATTGAGAAATTCTCAGTTCACCGGCATAAGATGAGGGGAATTATCAATATTTGACACTTTGTTCGTTCGAAATACAAAAAAGATTTTTCCAATATGGCTGCGTGCAGTCAATTCAAAGCCTAACTTGAATTTTATGTAATTCAGCGAATTTACATTATTGATATAATTTTTTAAATAATCACTACCTTCAGAAAAAGCTAGTAAAAATACACTAGTGTTTCACATTAAATCTGTACATTCAAGTTACGCAGATTTCATTCGATTTTTATTAACTTCACGTAAAAAGAATGTTTGAATCTTCATCTATAAAATTATGAACACCCAACCAAACAATTTGTCTTTATTTATAACTAATGAACAATATATCACTAAAGGTTATGTGAATACGATTTATTACAGAAACCTACACTTCTGGAAGTACAAAGTAATTTTTATGATCCTTTACTCAGTTATTTTGTTGTGTTTGAATTCGCGTTACGGTAATACAACACGATCATACGTTTAATGCATAATACAATGCAAATCCCATAAATTGTCTGTAGAACTTATCTTTATAGGGTTTTATCTTTACTTTGTATGCAACGTATTTCCACTAGATTATCTGCAATATGAGTGGAAAATATCTAGGGAAATAATACGTTTTGTTCTGATTTTATCTTCTCGCGTTAGTGACTTTCCTACATTAACCTATGCGTTATTTCACGAGAGAATCGGAGCGCTGAATGACGTATTTTCGTTCGTACTGCGCAGCTTTGCTCTCATTGGTCTGTCACTTTCTGCATATTAGGGGTAATGTGCATGCGCTCCAATGACATTATGACGTCAAACCCATATACCCAGTAACCATTTATAGAGCATACCCTCCTACATTCCCGTATTGTGTCGCATTCTTATTTATTCGATAGCAGATTCGACTCCAAAATGCGTTTAAAATCACGAGTCTAATATGTATCGTATCATGTTTATTGGATGTCAATACTTTAGCTCGTTTTAAGATAGATTATAAATCTTCCAAATTTCGAAATTTTTATATTCCCAAACTTTCGAATATCCCGAGATACTTTGCAATCCCAAATACTTATCGATGAAACGATACTTTTATGTTTTCGTTCAATCCTACTCAATTTTACCCAAACTTTTTCAAATTCATCCTAAAATCCGTAATCTTGAGTATCGGCACATTGGTATTACTAATTATTAATTTGTTTTTGTTCACCATATATATGACCATGTAATAAATAGTGAGCGGTAGACTAACACACCATAGTGGTGATAAAGAGTTTTCTGAAGGTAGATGAGATGCGCAAATTATTATGTTTCTCTCGCGAAACAACCTTTAAATATTATTGGCTGTCGCCGCATGAGGATGCCATGAAGATGAACCATTATGCACATACCAGGTGTCGCGCAATATGTAGTTCAAACAAAAGGTGCTCATTTTGTGCGAGAAAGTAGTGAAAAATACAAATTGCAACCTATTTATATGCGGCTTCATTTTGGAGAAAGTCGAATTTATTAAGTGTAAAATGTTATTTAACGGAAAATTTGTGCATTGCTTGATGAAAAAATGTGATAGCGTCATAAAATATTCATGCGTGCATCTATCTTGAAATATTTGTATGCAGCGATATTTAGAATGTAATTATAAATACATACATCCGTATATACGAAGATACGTATGACAATTCAAAAACATGGCTACCATGTGAAAAATAAATTAGTTGCACTACAGTTTATAAACAAGTTTCTATTTAGTTTTTACGATAATTTTGTTTCGTGCTACCGACGAAACTGATCTGCCGTGAGAAAAACACAGGTCTTCGATGAAACTTACAAGAGGTTGGCGCGGTTTTCGCAAGTGAAACATTCATTTCATCACTATAATAGTTACAGCTACATTTTAATATCTATTCAGTAATCTAACGGATTTCTAGAGAATAAAAGTACATCTACGTGTTAGCGTTCTATATGGTTGTGAAACAACATACATAGTTTTCGAGGGAATATTAAATAATGGTAACCTTACTTTATAATCTAGAGAAAGTTAGAACAAGTTACACAGAAAAATAATATCTGTAATACGTACACTTTGTACCAATTAGTCCAAGAGTTAAAGATGTGAACTAATTTCGCGATTATATATTGTTACGTATAACCTAAAGAAAGCAGACTGTTCGATGTTTTGACTGTTCAACTTAACCTATTTTGTAGATATATATATGTGTGTACAGTTATACATATCGGCAAGTAAACAACTATATATTCAGAATTTATACGAATTTCTGTTAAGGTTGTTAATTGATGGAGAAGAAACTATACTTTTCAAGTTCTGAAATTGACATTTGCATTGGAGAATAAATTTATACCAAACCAGTTTTATAAAAAGGTAATATATTTATTTAATATTCTTAACCCGTTATATGTGGGAAATCTTGTATTTGTTATTCAAATCATTTCCGTGGGTATTTGTATGGCTCATAATAAAATCTAAACTCAGTGTATATCATTTCTGCCAAGTTCTCTGTATATCCCATATATAATGTGTTAATAAATAAAAGGGAATGATATTTATTTAAAAATTAACCAACTTCATTTTCATGTATTAAGTTACAGACTGTATTATGTTAGATCACTAAATAAGACAACTGATGAGAAGAAGATTCTATGCATAATATTGTACTATATAATTCATAAATTGACCTCAATGGATTCCACTGAATTTGATACAATTATACGACATCCAAGAAGTATTATTCACATAGATGTTGATTGTTTCTATGCTCAAGTGGAAATGTTAAGACATCCAGAATTTGAAGGTAAACCTTTGGGAGTACAACAAAAGAATATAGTAGTAACCAGCAACTATTTGGCACGTGAATACGGCATTAAAAAGTGTATGTCGGTTCAGGAAGCTTTAAAGTTATGTCCAAGTCTGAACTTAGTAAATGGCGAAGATTTAACAAACTATCGTCATTTCTCTGAGAAAATACTAGAAGTATTACATCAGTTCACTCCATTAGTCGAAAGATTGGGTTTTGATGACAATTTTCTGGATGCAACAACGCTTGTACAGAAATACATGAACCCTGGTAACGAGTCTGAATTAAATATGAGCATTTCCTTGGAAGATGAAACTCCTGTTGGTGAAGTATTTGGTACAGCCGAAGAAGAATGTCCATGTGGTTGCCATGCTAGATTGATTGTTGCTACCAAAATTGCTGCAGAAATAAGACAACGGATTTACAAAGAATTACATGTCACTTGCAGTGCAGGAATAGCGCACAATAAGCTTCTAGCGAAGTTAGTAGGATCGTTACATAAACCAAACCAGCAAACATTAATATTTCCATGCAACGCGCCCGCGTTATTGTCGTCAATAGGACCCGTGGCAAAAATACCAGGCGTTGGTCAAAAGACTACGCAACTGTTGATGTCTAACAACATAAAAACAGTGGATGATTTGCGTAAAACACCTTTAGAAACTTTGGAAAGAAAGATCGGCATTGATCTTGCGAGGAAATTGAAAGATAATGCCGAAGGAATTGATGAAACCGTTGTAAAACCAACAGGAAAGAAACAGTCTATAGGATTGGAAGATGGTTTTAAAAGCGTTTCTTTGGTAGCCGAAGTGGAATCTCGATTAGGAGTGCTTCTGAGAAGGTTAACAGAGTTAGCCATGGAAGACGGAAGAATCCCAGTTGCTATGAGATTAACGGTCAGGAAACACGATTTCAATAAACCATCTTCCGGCAAAAGGGAAACTCGACAGTGCGCTTTACCGAAACATCTGTTGCCGTCTTCGAGATCTGGCATTTACGATCACGCTAAAATGTTGGCGCTAGCGATGAAACTCTTTCATCGTACCGTTGACGTTTCAAAGCCATTCCATTTAACTCTTTTGGGAGTCGCTTTCACAAAGTTCGAAGAGAGATCCTCCGGAAAGAATAGTATTACGTCTTTTCTACGAAAACAGGTGGCCGTTCAATCCGTCTTAGACATAAGTTCAGAGGAAGGTGTGTCCGATATTAGTCTCGGATCGCCGATGAGTACAAATCAGGACAGCAACGATGGTTCTGCGATGAGTACCACATCGTCCCCAATCTCGAAACCCGTAGGTGCTAATAACCAGAGCGCGGACGACGATATACTGAACGAAATAGAACCTCTGCCGAAGAAGACCAGGTTGGAAGTGTGGTTAAGCGGGCGCAGAGAATCGCCAAGCAACGAAATGGCGGATCTCAGACTGAGTCCTTCGTCGCCCATGCAGTTATCGCCGAAAATCGATGCGGCCGTTCTTAAATCCTTACCCATTGACATACAGAGAGAAGTGACACGTCCGTGGCCAACAACTAGTAAACCAAAACCGAATAATATATTGAAATACTTCATAGCCAATAAGTGACGGAGTTACTGTGGCCTAGAATTATAATACAGCCATCTTTTCTGTACACACGTTTACAGCTACAATATTGGATGGCAGCACCATGTGATATTATGAATTTAAGTTACTGATACTTTTAAATTAATTCGCAGTTTCTGGGTATTCAAACATTTTCTGTATACACGTATTTTCTATAAAGCATTTATAATATATTAAATGAATGTTGATAAAATGGAAATTCATCGTGTGATTTTGGCCGCTTTATCGATGAACGCGAAGAGAAATCGGTTGATTCGTGCGAGTGTATACAAAAATATCATCGCTATTTATTTATCTTAACTAATCAGAAAATTTAGAATAGACGAAGTTACCTTGCATTTAAAGTAAGACTTTCAAAAATAATCAAAGGAAAAGATGTAAATTGAGTGTTGACGAAAAGTATTGTTTTTCTTTTCATTTTTTTTTTAATAAGTATCATTTTTCATCATAAGTCGACGAAGCAAATTTTCATAGAAGTTTCGCTTTTACCTTCCACAACATGCTGATTGTATATAGGGCCGACGCAAGGTGGATTCAAATTTTGTGGGGCTAAATGCGTGGCGTAGTGAGCTCTCGTTATATTGCCGCGAAGAATGTTATAACATCAGAAAATTTTGTGTCGACGGTATATTATATTTGCTAAAAATTGTCTCATTTGACATTATACATATTGAAAATATGGGCACAATTTTTTAATTTTCTAAAGTTAAACACGAAAGTAGTGGCAATACAACGAGAGTCCACTGTCTCGCACGTGTGTGGGTACTTATAAAGTTCCGAAGTGTTTTCAGCTTGAAACGCTTAAGAATTTGAAGCGTTTCAATCTCGAAACGTGCACGCAATTGCGTTTATTTCTTTAAAACCGGACTCCACAAACATTGTCGCCGGCTCTCTAGATGCACATGTTACATAAAGTCTGTAACGTTCTTTTATACATTTTTCGAGTAACTCTTAGTGTCCCGATAAACGAAATGTAACAGTAAGACGCGTAGGGTATTTTAATTCGTAAGTGAAATATTTTCATGTTAAGACCACTTCGACATTATCCATTTCCTTCTTCTAGGGCGAGTATTTGAACAGAAACGAAAACGAGAGTATTTTCGTTCAATCTACGCGCGCAATCTTTTTTTTAAAAACACGCGCGTATTTTGAAAGGGAAATCGATAACGTTAAATAAAAGGGTGCTGGCATTTGATTTTGTGCTTACTCTGTAACGGTCACATTATAATTGTATGATTTAACGTTTAACGAAAGAAGAGAAAAGGAAAAAATGTTTCTATTTTTAGTACTATCAATGTTATATTTCTATATATATTATAACGGGGCGTTGCGAAAGATGCGCCGTGCAGGAATACTCAATCGCCCCTATCGTACTATTTGGTGAGGAGATCCGTTCGAATGTATAAGGCATAGTTATACGTACATATATTATTACAGTTATCCAGAATATTAGACAATCATGAAGTTCTATCGGTTTGGTATGGTACAAGGTGATTAATTATAATAAACGTTAAGCGAACATTCATTAAAAATAAAAACGAAAAATAAAATAAGCCAGCGATCCGTGCTGTTCAGATGGTTATTGTAACACCTTTAATTTCGTACGATTTACTTAAAAAAATATATATATATATACATAAAAAAAAAAAAACGAAAAATATGCCTGCGTTGATGCATAACCGAAGGCAAGTGATACTGACACAGTAGCTTTTGTAAACGATGAACACGTACATATAAGGGTACGGACGATTTATATATATATATATATTGTATACATATACATACATACACAAGCATACTTACACAGAGCGTTAAAAAGGAAAAAAAAACACACACACACACACACACACACAGAAATTATATACACGATATAAAAGAGATTACTTGTGGCCGAGCTTCTGTTTTTTTTTCTTTTTTCTACGTTTTATTTATTTACTTGTACGCACGGGAGAAATGGTACTTCTCGGATTATTCATTTCTGGTTGTGAGAGTTGATAAAAATATTTTATACGTACACAACACGGGAAATATGAACGGTTTGCGAGATACGCAATGCTCTTGTCGTTCCGATTAATTGGAATAACGCGCAGTAGTTCGCGCCTCTCAGATAATTTCATTGCTCTTAGACGCGAATCGAGAAACGGGAAAGAACAAGCTACGAATTCGCATTCGATTTTATACGAGCATCGCCACGTCCACGGTTCATATTACCCGATTTTATTCAAATAAAGGAAGTTCAAGTTATTCATATCGTTTGTCTTTTATATACTGTACAATGCCCTTGTTCCTTGCTGCATCCTACACGCTTTCCTACTATCAATTATTGGAATTACTAGAAGCTCAGAGCCGAAGAATGAAAATTTCCAATTGAATACCGATAGCGAACACGTTAAGCTTCCGATTCGTATTGGACACAATCGGGAAGGTAATATAAATAAATTTTACAATAGAATGAATCATCTCGCGCAAGATTACACGAGATGGTATCACCACCTCCTTTCGAGACGTATAAGAAACTTATTTTCGTATGCACACGCCACCGCAAGCATTATGGCTGTTGTCCCGATCCGAATGTCCATAGTCATATTTAAGAGTAATATCGTTTTAATTTGAGTGCACTGTGCGTTCGTATGTGACGCCAGAATTAGACCCCCTAACGCTGCCATACAATTTGAATGAGGCCAATCACCCAGACACCGTCTCTGAATGGAACATAATCAGGATGAGTCATGTCATAATGGAATAAATTGTACAGCTTTGTGCTTTTTTATATTGCACCGCGTGCTCGTTTAATAAATACCACGAACAATATTTTTCGAGACATTGATTAACGAAACGACGCGAATCGAACCGGTCAAATTACGCTGGATCGTTTCGTCCGAAAATTCGAAGTCCTGTTATCGAAAAGATAAACGGTATATCGGTTTCGTTGTATCTTTGATATATCTTTTGCTATATCATTGATATATTTTTGTTGGTTCATAAAATTAAGTGGACATTGCAGAAATGTAAAAAAATTTTTTGTTTTACAATGTTTTAAATAAATAGACTTAGAACGTGAAATGTTTTTGTAGACTTAAAAAAAACATTTATTTAATGTATAAAATTGTATAATAAAGTTTTGATTTATAGGCATTCTTAGTTAAATTAAATTAACCTTTTGTTATTTATGATACCCGTCCACTTAAGTTTATCCATGAATGTATATCAATGTTTAAATATTTTGATAGTTCCAGGAAAGTTTGTAACGATGATTTTAAAACGAGTCAGAATATTGTTTAGCAGTAGAAGTACCGGCATTAAATGCATGCTTACTTCAAAACTGAAAATAAAGTAGAAAAATAAATAAATAAATATTGCAGCATCACCTAACATATACAACCATTCATTAGCTCAATAAAACGTGACAGACATTTTGACAAAAGGACGGCAATAAAATTTTGTGAAAGAAAATACCAAATCCGAAACCAGTCATTTTGACTGGTTGGTAGTTCTAGTGTTAGATACGTAAGAATGAAGAATTATGGTGTTTTAACGAACACGTTGGAATTGTACCGCGACTGAAAAGCCCACATTCGCAGATAGTTGAACACGTTTTAGTGGAAATTGTTAGTCTAGGATCGTTTTCCTCTCAAACGGTGGAGGACACCCGTTCAACCTTAGTTTTTCTTAGCTTTTATCGTGGCGCACGTGAGATACATCGAAATGAACTTTTTCGTAAGTAATATCTGACCCAAATTTAAATGACCAGGTGCGTATACAATAATTCCCACAGTCATTAAGTACATACTCGGTATAAATACCCCTCGAGTGTCTCCGTTAACGTCAGGTTAATAGGTTTACTTGTCGTAGAAACTTAAGTCTTACAAAATGTTCCTGTTTCTTTACGCGTTCGTAGCTGTGACGATACTCGAAGCGTCAGGTAACGATCTCGGTGATCCCCCGAAGTCCACGAGAGTCCAAGATCCCGCTGTACAAACGAAATTTCTAATTTAAAGTTCGATATTACTAAATATAGCGGCAGCGATAGGCGATGGCCCAAAAATCGTGGGTGGTACCATGGCAGAAGATGGCCAATACCCTTACCAAGCTTCGCTTCGGTTCAGAAATCGTCATTTCTGTGGAGGATCGGTCCTGAACAAAAGATGGATATTGACGGCGGCTCACTGCTTAGCGAGGTTGAAATTCGAATCAACAAATTATTATAACGATATCTCGTTTGCACGCAACCTGCGTGCCGAATTATTTTTATTGCCGTTTTAACCCATAATGAGCAATGATTTCAGTTTCAACGACACGGCCATAACCGTCGTGTTGGGTACGAACACCCTGAACAACGGCGGCGACGTTTACCAGTCCGAAAAAGTAATCAGCCATCCGAAATATAGCTCGGCGTTGATCAGAAACGATATCGGATTGATTAAGGTGGACAAGGACATTGTTTTCGGCGATAAGGTGAAACCAATCGCTCTGCCGAACGAGAACTTCAGCAAAATCGATTATCCTGCTACGTTATCTGGCTGGGGTACCACCAGCGTAAGTATCCATCATTTACCGAAATACTGTTCACCTATACGAGTATGTTTCCCGCTGTGTGGGTATTCATTCGTACCCGTTCGTTTGTTTTTGATTATCAATGACTGCTCCATCGACTGGGACCTCCTCGCGCTAATTACGCACCCAAGTATCCCGGTCAAACGCCAAACGAGCTGTATCACATTGAACTGAGCGTGATCGATCAAAAGCAATGTTTAAACGCCAGCTTTCGGATCACCAACGACAATATCTGCACACTTAACAGGAGGGGTGAAGGCGCTTGTCACGTAAGTGCATTCACAGTCTCGTCGAGTGCTCGAGAAGAGGGCCCTTTCACGTCAAAGGATCCCTCAAGCGTCACTTTTTTCTTCTTATTTGTAGTCGGTCGCGAAAACCGTGTCGACAAGAGCGTAACAATAAGCACCATTCAGGTTCCACTCACCTAGTTCGATAGAATTACTCTAAGCACGCAGGATGCATCGCGTGCACCCTCTTTTGACTTTAAGATTCAGTCAGACTGCGTTGCTTTCATTTGTACTCATTTTTTAAGGTTCTTTGTAAAAAAAATCAATAATTTTGAATGCAAGTTATACAGATGTGCCAATTGCTGTAGTGTCAATGATCCCTAATTGTTAAAATTTTGATAACGCTGCGGCTATATCAATGACCAATATTAATTAATGATTAATATTGTCTCAATTCGTATATTCCCGAACCCTGATATAAAAATTTCTTTATTTTTGAACAGGGTGATTCTGGTGGTCCTTTGGTCGCTGACAATGAACAGATTGGAGTGGTGTCCTGGGGAATACCGTGTGCGAGAGGTCGTCCTGACGTATTCACTCGTGTCTACAGCTACAAGGATTGGATGAAAGAATATATTGAAGATGAAAGTTAATTAGTCACCATATAATTGTATTTCATGGATCACATTCTGTACATATGTATACAGTGGTACAATTGCAATGTCCTGTAACGTAATTAATTTGATGAAAAATGTAAAAAATAAATAAGTTGCTTAACGAAGAACATCGAACCCTCTTTATGTTATTTATGGTTTGGGGGTATATTAAGAAATTGCACTTGAACGTGACCGTACGCTGTTCGAAAGACTAAACAAACGTGTCTGAATCTAATGACCGATGAAGGTGCATTACATCGTTCGCCAAACTTTGATTTATTGGAAAATAATTTGCTTTTACATACAATTTTACCTTATGCTAGAACTAAATATATTATTTGTTAAACTGTGCGCGTACTGTAATTTATGTTAAATTAAGTACGCTGCAGCGCGTCCTACGCTCGTGCAAATATACTTTAAGGTGACACTAATTTTACATCCCATGTACTCGAATTAATGTCACACGTACCTAACGCATTAAATTAGATCATTTGGATAGTGTGCGATACTTATCTGGGAAAAGGCAGAACTCGGTGAGTACAATAAACATAAGCAACGCATAGCTCTACAAACAATAGAATCATTTAATTAAAGCTTGTTTATCTAGATTTCTTTTGTTTTATACTTCATTATCTTCTTTCCTACAATTGTACACATCAGACTTCTGAAACAATTTTGAAATTTCATAAATTAAGTTCAAGTCTCGTTTCGTCTGATATATAAAAACCAATGTACTTTCGAGCTATTTCCGGTTTATTCGATTATGCAAAAAGGATGTAATTAGAGACGTCCTTGATATTCACCCGCAGTAAAAAAAATCTTCAATCACAATTTCGGTCAAGCGTCGAATGACCTGAATTTAATGGCGCATGTCCGAATTGTGTGCATCGAAAATCGTTTCAAGAGCAACAAGGATGTTGCACGTAGCAACATATCCTTGCACGCAAACCTCGGATGTCCCTGCGATCTAAGGATCGCTGCAGTAGCCGTCAAATACATGATTCAAAAGATAAGAATAATTTAACGTGGATATCGAAGTGTAAGGATACTTTTCGTGACTGTAATTGCATAAAAATCGCGGCAATTTTGAAATCTCTCCGACTACACCACTGGTAGCACTTATTCGAAGATTGCCAACATCGAGGCCAAGGATGCTACCCCGACCTCGCCAATGTTTTCAAACCTCTTCTGTTCTGTGACCAAGTGCCAACAGTCTAACCGTGCAAAACCTAAAACGAGAATCGTACCGATATAGTGATATTTTTTCTGCGTTTTCCAAGTGAAAATATCGCTAATCGTGACACAATAAACAAGAAAAATTCTGCAGCGTATACAACTGTCATGTATAACGTATGACCTAAATCACGACGCGCGTGCGCGGTCTAGCAAGGACAGTTTCGAGGGTGTGTTTTCATCCCCTGTTTCTGGTGTTTCGCAGAAATTCTCAGTGCCGTGTCTGTTCTTGCCATTTCGTGGTAAATAAAAGACGCAACATCGTGGCTTGAAAGACGAGGACCGTGCCACCTGCTGGAGCTTAGCGTGTATTGTCTAAAATCGATGTCGCCATCCTTGTCTTTTGTCTACCGACCAGTGTTAGCAGTTTGCGCCAATGAAATATGAATACGATGGAAATCGTACACGGGGTATAGTGTTAACGGTGTGATTGAATCTTTCGTGTTTACGGTGCAAAAATAGCGAAAACCGGTTTATCTTTGTTGTCGAATTTCTACACAAAAGAGCCCTGAATGTTATCCACGCGAATTCGTTAACAAGATAATTCGATAACCTAACGTGTACAGATGAAATTCGCATGTCTACCGAAATCTTAATAATTATTGACCGTAAAATTAACGAGGGTTAATGTACCGATAAACATATCGTCTGCTCGATATGACAACACTAATACGGTTTTGTTTCGTGACATGTATCAAGAATGCACTCGTATGCATCGATTCTATTGTTTACATTCGCAAAGTGTGACAATGTGATTGTTAAATAGAATCTGCAAATACATCTGCTCACGTTAATGTATATATTATTACGCCTTGTCGTCGTACGGTTTTTTAATTAGAATTACATACGTGTGTATATATGTTATTATGCTTCGTTATTTAAAAAATCAGACGCTATCGTGAACAGCCGCATCGTGGATCTTCTTGCACTTAAATAGCTGTATCATGGTGCTTTGTTAGTGTGCATATCACGCTCGTGTATAATCCTTGGGACGCCATAAACAATATATCGCGCCAATACTTATTGCTTATACACCAAATAAATTATCATCCGAATTTATCAACGGAAGCTTCATGAACTGCTGCCCATTCATGTAAGTATGTGACAAGTTTTTCTAATTCTAAAGGACACGTATATTCGAACAATACGAAGTTTATTTGGTGGTATGTGACTCGCATGTTAGGGGTTGATAAAGATGGCGATAAAAATATGCGTTTACACTTCGTTTTAAAACTTCTAATGATCTTCGTATGTATGTATCCAAATACAAAACATTGTCCGCTAAAGCGCCATGGAATCGATTTCAAAATAATATGCAGTGATTGATGAGAAATATTTTTTGACACGTATTATACCGTATCAAAACAATTTGATTGGTATCTCATTAAAATAAAGTATCAGTGTTTTTGGCATGATAGGATATTTCTGATCAAAAACTTCTGGAAAATATAGTTGTAAGGTGAATATAATATTTAATATCGCATTAAAATATGAAATTCGCGACCATAAAAAAAAACAGCTATCCAAAGGCCGGTTAGTAGCAAGTGCATGTAAGCAAAACATACAGTGTATAGCATACACCATCAAACGCTACACCTTTTAATGGGCGACTGCGCAGTAGACAATTCAGCCGTCTGTATGGTCGTGTATACCTCGCACAAGCATACCATGCATTTCTTCGTCTTTATACCACCGTTGGTGCTGTGCGCCTCCCTTACCCTTCGACGGACGCGTGTATTTCTCTTTCTTTATCATTGCTTTCTCCTGTATACTTCCTCTCGCTCTCGTGGTAAACGCTTGACGGTGCGCCAATACTCAGGGACGTATTATTCCGCGCACAGCGTATAACAAACTTTAAATAGTTTCTATTTTGTTCTAATATTATTAACCCACGAATGCTCATTTCGGTACAGAAAACAGTCAAATATAAGATGACATATTATACAACCACACGTTATGCCAAAAAGGGTTATATAGTCTCGTAATATATTACCATGCGTTGCATCGTCTCAGATTATATGAATACTGCGTATTCATGCGTAACATGGCCTCGTGTTATATTACCACTCTATGTATTATCTCGCGTTGTGTATCGTTTCGTTAAGATAACTCGCGTTGTACGATCTTAAGTTTTTCGTAAATTCTCTCAAAATTGAGAACAAACAATGAAAGATTCTTTCCTCTATTCTTACTCATAGCTAGAGGGATCCCGCGTGGCATTGAGATACACCTGGTCTGTATTCACTTAAACCAGTATTTTTCGAGGTGGGAGGGTAGCTTTTCAAAATTTACACAAAAGCGCCCCGCATACGCATAGTGGTCCCGAGTGCGTGTGTAGATGTTATATTTGAACCGGTATTGTATCGCGTAAAGAAAATTTTGCAATTATACGATTAACGAAGAAAAGAGAAAAAGTGTATCGATAAATCATAGCCGCTGGCGCCCGTATAATGTACTTATCGTTTCGTCCCTGGTAGTGGTGCCGGCTGTGGATGCAGGCGAGAACGTGCGCAGCTGTAAAACGTGAGTCGCTGCGCTCAGCAGCTGATGCCGTTCGTCGTTGTCCGTGGCTGTGTTTGTTTGGAAAAATGCGACAGAGAAACAACGAAATTCGACAGTATCATCGTTACTGTTCGAAGAACATAGATACGGACGAAAATTGGAAGATCTATCGCCAGTGATAGTGACAATATAACGAGACAGAAAATCAAAATGACATCTAAAATTTGCCGAGACAAACAGTCGCGAAAGTGAAATAAAAATAACTTTAAAAAATGATCGGTTAAATTTTCTTTTTGTATTAAATTCTTTCGGTATCGTTTGAAAGTTGTGCTTTGTAAACTCTTTGAGATATAAACTAAAGATTCCTCTTGGTAACTATTTCCGCATCGGCAGATATTAAGAACGAAAGATAGACAAAGAGTTCTCGTCGGCATATGCTTTGTGTGTCGGTGGCTTCTTTATGATGAACATTCTAAAAGAGGTGTCTTGTTTATAAACAGTATTTCGCACGAACACGTATTTCGCTTCGATCGAGATAATCGATGTAAATTGAAACATCGATTAATTTTATGTATGAGAATGTTAGAAACATAAAAAATGAATTATACTTTGAAAGTATCTTGATCATTTAGCTTTTTGAAAATACAACGCTTTTGTTGTTACCTACGTTTTAATATTTAAATTCAATTCTTCGGTACAGTGGTACAATATGAATCTCGTCTAATGAAATCATTAGCATTGACAAGTTTATTTGTTAATGAAAATTTATGCGCGGTGTAAGTGGCATATTCCGATGCATTTACCCCGCTAAAACGTGTGCTATGTAACGGATGTATACGTTTCTTAAAACGACGACAGGGCTAACTCCATTATGGAGGCACTGCGTTTAGCCATACAGTGAGTTTATTATTAAAAAAATGTTTGTATGAACATCACCCTACGATTTGCTTGCTACTTTCGTATTTCTATTACCCATTTAGTTTGAAGTTTAAAACGGACCGTCAACGTCAAAATGCGTATACGCGTTCGCGTAACTTTCGCGACACACTGTATAATTTTCATTTTTTGTAAAAAAACAGAATGTGACATTGTCATAACAATTGAATATCAATTATGCAAAGTATATTATTTGACTTGAATTTTTCATTTATATTAAATATTGTCATAATAAATAATAATTATTATATTAAACTTTTGCATTGAATTATTTGTACAGGATTATTTATTTATTTATGATTTTATTGATGTTTTTTCGGTATTTTATATGCATAAAAGTATATCTTTCCTAGATATAATATTTATTTTAGTTTGACCTAGGACTTAAAGAATGAAACTTGTTTTGCAGTAATTATAATTTTGTATATTTTTTTTACAGGACAAGGCTAGGGGAGAGGATGGTTAGCATGAGCTCCATGCTCGTAGAAACGGTCAGCATAAATTATGAGGACTTTAATGAAAGTTTTTTAACATGTGGTACGTGTCTTTGCGTTTATGATGGCGGGGAGCATACTCCCAAATTATTACCATGTTCGCACACGGTAAGAAAAACATAAAATAAGAACATATGAATAATTCATTTATACATATTTAAATTAATACTTTATGTATTCTACCTATTAATGTATATAGGTATGTTTACATTGCTTGACAAGAATTGCTGCATCTCAGACTCGTGAGACTGGTGCATTTCGATGTCCTATTTGCAGAGAATTGATAACGATTCCTCGTGGTGGAGTTCCTGCACTGCCACCTAGTTTCCTTGTAAATCAACTTCTTGATCTTATGTCCAGACAAAGACGAGAGGTGAGAAACAATCCATATACTTTATACCTATATATTAGTGATCATATCATTAAAATTTCCATTATATTTACAGGTTATCCCAAAATGTTCAGTTCACATAAATCAAGAATTATTATTTTGTGAAACATGTGATACAGTATTTTGTACAGTATGTACAGGTGGCAATCATACAGGAACATCACCAGGGTGTACAGAACATACTATTATACCTTTTAGTATTGCAATAAAAAGAATGTCTGAAATTTTGCTCTACAAAGCCAATGAATGTATATCTAAGGTGATAATCGACTGCATTTTTCTGAACAATTTAAATTTTTGCTCATGGAAGTTTAAACTGTATAAAATAAAACATTTATGGATTTTAGTTAACACAAGCTCAGGATTCTGTAAGCACAGAATTGCAACGTTTGGAGGCTTCTACAGAAAGATGTTTAAATGCTGTAGACAATGAATTTACAGAAATTATTGCAAAAATTGAAAGGAGACGTACTGAATTACAAGCAGCTGTTACTGCTGCAGCAAGAGATAAGAAACATGTACTAGAAGAACAACATGCTCTTATAGAAGCAGAAAAGAATAAAGTACAACGAGAATGTGAAGGCTTACAATATCAAGTATGATTCACTTGATAATGATTGACTAAAATTGTATGACTTTAATGGTAATGCATAATAGTAATACATAATAATTATCTTTAAAGGTTGAAGTACGAAATATCACACAAAGAATTGGTAGTTTATCCGATCAACTTGATGCAGCATCAGCTCTTAGTGAACCTAAAGAAAATGCCTTTATTACATTTGAATTTAATCACAATAATGCACTTTCTCAATTAGAGGAAGCTCTTAATAACTTAGGAAGAGTACGTTCTAGTACAACATTGCCAGGTATCCTGAGGATTGAATATACAGTAAAGTACCTGCTTCAAAATTTGTTATTAATCATTATCTAAGCAATACTGCTATATATTTTTTTACAATTCTTCGTGTAGAACATAAATGGTATTCTAATTACAAATATTTCAAAATAGGTTCATGTAGAGCCAGGTTGAAAGACCCTGCTATAGTTAAATTACAAGCAACAGTAATAGTAGAAACTGTTGATTATCATGGACATCCTAGAAATGTTGGAGGAGATCTTATCACTGCGGAATTAACTTTTGCAGACAATATATATTCAGACAACCAAAGTACTAGTATTGATACCGAAATCATAGATTTAGATAATGGTACATATGAAGTACTATTTCGACCTCCACGTGCAAGTCGCTACGTCTTGAAATTATCAGTTTTTGAACGGCCTATTAAAGATTATCCTTTATTTTTTGATGCAACCGAACATAATGAACCCATTAAGGTATATGGAAGGAGAGGAAACGGGAAAGACGAATTCCATCAACCAGTAGCCGTTGCTGTTGATGACGATGGAATGATATATATTTTAGATACTGGGAACTCGCGCATAAAAGTATTTCAAATTATAATTTATTCCAAATTATAAATTATGGAGCATTTAAGTTCTCTTTTTTTATAGATAATATTATATTTTTAGGTACTCAGTTATGATCTAGAATTTCAAAGGCATATAACTAATGAAGGTCTTGAAGGCCGCAGTTGTACAGGAATAGGTATCTCTCAACAAGGACTTGTTGTTGTCAATTGGAGAACACGAAAAGTAACAGAAATGAGCACTCTAGGTGACACAATTAAATCTTTTTCACACAACGCATTTCAAGTTAGTATTATTTATTTTCAAACCACGTATTGATTTTAATTTGTTTATTGATGATTTTATTGATTTGACTATCCAGGAACCAATCGATATTGCAGTAGACAGAAGTTACGGACATATCCTTGTTGCTGATATTGGTCAAAGTTGTGTTTTTGTATTTGATTCTGATGGGAAAATTCTCTTTCAGGTTGGATGATACCTTAATTCTTTAATCTTGGTACTAATCTTGGGAATGTACACATTTTTATAGAGTTTTAATTAACAGGTTGGAAAGAGAAGTACATTCAAATTGATTAGTTCTATCACTGTTGGGCCTAATGGTGAAATTGTAGTCGCTGACAGTCGTATTCAAGTATTTTCTGCTAAAGGAGATTTTTCAGAAGAAATATATTCTGAAGGTAAAGGTAGGTCTCAAGTTCTTTGTAACAAACATAATAACGTAGGTGAAATTATATTTTACGATTTTTTATTTTATTTTATGTTACAGGAAAAGGCGTTTATGGAGGTTTGGCTGTCGATGCTGAAGGCAGAATACTTGGCACTCGTACTGATAAAGGACGAAGTATAATTCAAGTATTGAAATTGGGAGGAGGTAACATTTTAACTGAAATTGATTCACACAGTTCAAAGCTACGACGTCCTTCAGGTATCGCAGTACTACCTGACAATCACTTAGTAGTTGTAGATTTGGGAAATGATTGTATAAAAAAATACAGATACTGGTAAAAAAAATTGATTTTAAAGCATCAAATTTATCTTATGTCCAACAAAACTGATTCAGATTGCATATGTATACCAAATACTATGTGTTTAGTATAGTTTGAATTATTTAATTTCTGAAAATTTTAATTACAATTTCACATACTTTCTGTGTCCATGTTTCATAAACTTTTTTATATTCAATTAAAACTTTATAGACCTAGATCAATCAAAATAATTGTTTAGTGTGAAGATATATTAATTAAATTAAGTATGTATTACATATGCCTACGTGCATGTAATACTTAAAACAGTTTATATAAGTTTATTTATGCGTTAGATTTTACGACTTGAGTCGTTTTCCTAAAATAAAATAGACTTGACTAGTATAATGGAATTTATAATATTTTATGTTGCTATCATTTCTTTAATTATTTTGATACTTTTATCCTGTTTAATATTTAAAGATACTAGGTATTTTACACTGCCATAGTTTGATGTTTTAAATCCACAATAGTAATCACACGAATCACGTATTTCATAGAAATATATGTGTATAAATGTAATAATAGATAGGTTCTTAAAATTCGTGCATGAGAAATTCTGATGAGAATTTAATTTTAGACATTAAATTCGAAAGTTCCATTCAGTAGAAAGACCTAAACTAATATATCAGAAATTTTACAATAGAAAATGTTATGTTCCTTCTGCATTTATTCATAAATTATAAAAAGATAACGAAAATGAGTTTTGTAATTAGTAAATAATTTAATATCTGCAATTATTTTTAATATTTATATTTATAAGTAAAAAATACTTATATCAGCCATTATAAAATTAAATTGTATTAACAGTTAATACATATACTTTCTTTAACAAAAATTGTTGAAAGTATATATTACAAAAAAGTAAAAAATTGATCACCAAAGGAACTTTATTCAGAAATGACACCATATCCTTATGTACAGTTTTCTACTTTTTATTGACAAGTGTGCTTAATTAATTTCTACCGCACCAGAATTCTACATCTCATATTTATTCAAAAGTATTCCAATATTTTTTGATACTATAGGGTAGAACTTTATTTTGTGAATATCAAAATGGTGAAAATTATTTTCATGTCCTCTTTTTATACTTAGAAATATTTCATAGTACTTTGTTAGAAAACCCTTAAGAGTATATTACAAAGTACTACTTAAATGTTGTTATCAGAGAATTATCTTTTATACATTGCAATTAAAGTCAATATATTTACTTGTATAACTCATAACACATCTTTTATTTTGATATCTCATTAGCTGTATCCCATAGATATTACAATACTTCAATTTGGATAATCACCCAAAGGATTTTGTATTTTCATTGTGTATTCATTAAACCTTTTGATTCATCAATGCAAAAAGTGATTGGTGTATTATAAATAGATAAACGAATAAAAATAAAATGAAATATGTGCTAACATTTTTCCGGTATTATTGAAGATTGAAATAAGATACTTTATTTGTATAAATTTATCTTGAATTTTGTATAAGATACAATATGCAAGCATATAATTTATATATAAATATATATGTATATATAAATAACTGAATAAATATATATATATATATATATATATATATATATATATATTTATTTATGTGTAAATTATTACAAATAATAATATACAGAACCATAGAAGGCACCACTTTGAAGGTATTATGTTTTACTCTATATTTCACATTTTGATGAATTTTTGTATTATGTTACTATGTTATTACCACACTTTTTTCTGAAACAGTACTTTGATGTTAGAATTAACAGAATACAAAGTGGAAAAATATTGAAAGTTATTGTAATTACATTTATAAAATTTTGGAAATGCTTCTTTTATTCCAATGTTCATTTTATTTATTACGTAAATGCACATATAAATGTAATTATATAAATATAGTATATTAACAACTATATTTAAAATATTTCAGTTATTAGAATGCTACATTCTTTACTTAATCATTATAATAGGATCATTTATGTTTCTAACCCATATTAATAAATAATACTAATTAATTAAAAGGGACTGGTATACAATTTAGAATACATTATCTATGTTGTGTTCAATTGTTTTAAAGTGAAATAAAATATAAACAATTATAATGAAAACAATAATACTGTTACACTACACAAATGTTTACATTATGTACTATACTTCACTAGAATGTGCTTATCACTTGGATAACATTATTATAATATTACAATAGTGTATTCTAGATTTATAATATAGTTACAGAATTGTTGTAGACCTTTAAATCATTCATTAATAATGTTACCACAAACATTTTAAAAGGATGAATAATTTTCAGTAATTTGGTGCATATATAAAGCACATACAAAGCATCTATTTTCTTTTATTTTCTTGAGAAATATTAATGATTGATAATTAGCTTTAGTACCAATTATGACAGCAAATTCTTTAACAAATAATAGACAATTGTACTTTCAGATAATTATTTTTGGAACTAATGTACAGCATTCCTCATAAACTGATTTGAACAGTGATTAATGTTACTTAAATAGTTTTCATATATGTATTTACATACATGTGAATCTGTATGTATGTACATACATAAATACAAATTAAACATAAGAGTATCATCTCAGCCTTTAGCGTAAAACATGGCAGTGCCTTTATTAAACAAATTTCCATGCAAACCTATTATAATTATATATGAATTTTGATGTTAATTTTAATATTATTTGTAAACTAAAAATATGTGACAAGTGACTTAAAATTCAACAACAGAAACTAAATTATGATTTAATATGTATATGTATAACATGTATGTCACTACCTTATAATATTTAATTGACTCAATGTGAAAATTATGGAGATTATATAAATTTATGTTTATAGGATTGTTTTTGGCTTAGTTTTTACATTTACAATTGCTAAGTGTACTAAATGCAGTCAAAGTAATTGTCAGCCCATACTTTTTATTTTTTCGTGCATATTTTAATATACTGGAAACTTTGACTGATTTATTTAATTTAATTTTGATATTATTTAATCTAGTCAGATTAAGAAATTAATGTAATGAAACAATATCGTATGTTGTAAAATATATTGTAAATAAATATATGAGTTTAATTCATAAAAAGATATTTCTTTGTCTTCAATCTTTTTTGTGAAATCAAATTTTTTAACAATTTAAATAATAATCACTTTTTAATATTTGCGTATATCGTTGGTATATAGTCGTTCGTAGAAAAGATGTTTTTTTTTTCTGAAAAATTTTAATAAATTCGCTGGAACAGTCATGAAAATCCGGTAACGCCTGTAGTATCAATTAAGCCCGCGCGCAACGTTAAAACTCGATAGTAGCTCATCCTACCGATCGCTCGAGATTTCTCCTCGCGAGAGTATCGAATGAACGTAGCGTGCACGCGCCGTAGCTGAAAAACGTAAGCTGGATACTACGCCTGTACTAGTGTAGTACGTGCTCCGTACACGAAAGTTATTCACACACGCTATTCATCGGCTTGTGCACCTCCATTACGTACATAACGTGAAACGTAAGACGCTATATATTGGGTCTATACGTGTGTTGTGCAGGTATATATAAGCAGAGTTGCGCACGTTCGTGCACGTACATCAAAACATACTTTCGATTAAAACGTGATTCTGTGCGAAACAACGATTTCCGTGATCTTCAACGAAATTTAATTATCAGTTTACCATTGTGAGTGTATGAAAGTGACTCGTAAGTGTTGAAAATAAACAATATGTCGCGATATGCGGTGGAAATAATCAAGATAGGGTGAATTTGAGCGTCACTGTACACTCGGGTGCAACGTAGACTTCCTTTGGTTAAGGACGAGGGCAGGGGGAGGAGCCTCCTACTACGTACCTTCGATTTTAGGAGATCAAATACGTTAATTTGAAAATTTAAAAATCCCAACTTTCAAACCTTCAAATTTCCAAATCTCCAAGTTTTTGAATTTTCATATTTTCAAACTTCTAAATTCGTAAATTCATTAACTTTCATAATTTCTAATTCTCAAATTTCGAAATAATAAAATTCTCACTTTCTCGAATCGTTAAAATTTCCACATTTCTAGATCTTCAGATTTTCAAATTGTGAAACCCGAAGTCGTGTAAACCTAGAAATATTTAAATTTGAAAATGTTAAATTAAAAATCTCACATCTTTCCAACTTCGAAAATTTATAACTTCCAGTTCCTCGTTCAAAAAGAAAAAGCAGAATTTCTGTAAATCTGTAAATTTGAAGTTTCCGAGTCTCTAAATGCTCGAAATAGCACGTGTGCGTAAAAACGCACATAGTTGTCTGGTATTAACAAAAAAATCTGTATTAATCGGTGATTTCTAGTTCCTCGTAATTGGCGGTACAGAACATACGCAGAAAGCGACCAATGAAATTTAGGCATCGACTATTAGGGACCCCCTCTCATGCCAGCTTCGCTCTCCTCGTCCCTAATCCAAGCTTCCACTCCATCCCTATATTCCTAGGTCCATGACTGTGCTCGTCACTGTACGAGCGCGAAGAAGAGAGAGAGAATGAAAGAACAATAGAGGGAGAAAGCGATAGGACGCTAGGTACGGTGCTACGGTGTTAGTGAATGGAACGCGGCCCCCACGGGTGAGCGTAGTACGACGCTCCACGGGCTAGCGTTGCAACCAATGACCAGCCGGGACGGGCGATCACGTGACGTGCGTGCCGAGCCAGCAGCAGAACATTGCAAATGACAAGACGCGTAGGGCATTGTCGTCGCGCCGCCGCTGCCACCGTTCCCGTTCTCGTTGTTGGTGAATTCGTCGCGTTACCGCCGTTCCTGCTGCGACTGTCGCTGATGAGATCTCGCCCGCCGCCGGGAAGCCGAGCATCGTAAAACGATCGGAAGATATCTGTCCTCGCTGTCGGCACCACCGCTGTTGTCGCCGCGTGTGCGCGACAAAGTCGCGGGTGCTCGGAGGCCTCGTGCCCTGAACGGTGCCCGCGGCCCTCCGTCCTTAATAAAACATACTCGAAACAGTGTATCAAACGCGGCAGCGTCGAGGCCCCCTGTGGCACCTGCCTATATGACAAAATGTCGGGATCACAGCGAATGCGAAAGTCTTCGCCATGCTCGACGTCGAAGCAAGGCCCAATGCGCGCGACTCTTCCCGTAAGCTCGCTGTTACGACAAGGCCGGCAGGGTAGCAGCCTCAGGAAGAGCAACAGCAACAGCCCTACCGTGTCACCGACGAACGCGAGTGCGTGGCGGGCCCGCATCTCGCCGGAGACCTCTTCCTCGGGACAACGAAGCCCCGGTTCCCTCTCTTACAAAGGTATTTACGCTCCGCGCTACTCTACCTACGTCGATGCCCTTACCACATAATACACTGTTATCTTTTGGTTCGCTCCTTTGTTGTGTCTGTCATTTTGTTTTTCTATCACCCTTCCGTCGAGTTCTTCATTCGGAACAATTTTTCGGGTCACTTTTTTTTTCTCGATGTCACTATTCGAGTTTTAATGTTTGTTGTATCTTCGTATAATTTACATGCAGGGCCGCTTTATACTTTTGGAGTTTCCAAGTAGCAACATCATAATGTGATTTCAAAACAGTATCACTTCAGCTAATTATGTTCATACACATTTCTGTTTTCAGACTTATTGAGATTAAAAGTCAACACTTCGATGATAATTTGTTTCAATAAAATAAAAATAACATAAATATACATATATGTAACATTGTATTAGAAAGACAGTATGCATACAAGAAAGTTTACATTTAAAATAAAAAAACAATGAATAACCAACATTTTTTCTGTCTTTGGATTTGGTAAATATATCTGTAATGTCATTGTTAGGCTATGAATTCTTATGCATTTGTGGTACATTGAAGTTTAGAAAGTATACAAATACATCATGTAACCTATACACTATAGATCTGTTACTTTGCAGACTTCGATATATCATTCATGCATAAACATTTGTGATCTAATTATCATAATTATTCAAGTTCATTACATTTGATTCAATGCATAATAACAATAGATCACTTGTTTGATTTTGATGCAAGTTTTATGCTTCATTTGTTCACATAGATATAAATATATCACAAACACCAGTGTTGGTATTAACTACAGTAATAATCTTTTCTGAATTGATATCAGTCTTATAAGTTTGTAAAATATCAACTTTGTAATTGTCTTGCTCTGTATCTATCTTCAGAAAGTGTCAAACATATATTTATATAGCTTTTCGCTGTTTCTTTAGTTGTCAAATTATTCTCAGAAATAACATTGAAGGTTATTGTCAGTACAGCTGGCTTTTTATTATGTGGTTGTAAAAAGGAAGAATAAGGTTTTAAAATGTTAACTGGTAAAGTGTGAAGTTCCAATTTGTGTTTAATGCATTTAATGGTAAATGTGGCCCTGTTTAAATATAAATTACACAGAGCTGAGGAACATAAGTGTGATTAAATGTTTTTATTTCTTCAATAGATAGAATATATTGCAAACAAAGCATTGTTTGAAATAATAATTATTTAATACTGAAATAACTGGACTATTCAAATAATTAGACCTTAGATTTATAATTTTGTGTTATAAAATTTATTAAGATACCTTTCTTGAAAAGTATGTTCATTTTTATTAAAATTCACTATTTCTTTTATTGATGTCTAAAATAATAGGAAACAGTAAATAATTTATTTATGGCATATGCTTTAATGCAAAATAAGTATGTTATTTGTGCAAAATCTATGTATAAATATTGAGTAGTATTGATTATAATATGTAAAATTTTCCCCAGCTTTGGTATTTCATCAGTTACATGTTCGTAAGTGTATTGTTGTCACTTCTGTGATTTACAAGTATTCATAATGTTATTGTTTCAACATTTTATATCACTTGTTTACATCGAATTACCATTAATATGTATAAATTGTGTGTTGTATATATATATATATATATATATATACACAAATAGTTGATTATAAATGTAATCATGGAAAAAATCAAAATATAACAGGAATCTTAATTGTATTTCAGATTTTCATAACATAGATTTTTTGAAGCAGCATAAGTTTTCCACATGATATAATTCAGTATATTAATCTACATATTACTTCATAATTTTAAAGTAGCATGTACATGATGCATTAAATCACATTTGGAAACTGTATTCAAAAAATAAAATGAACTTCTTGCCTATTTCTTTGTCCTCTAATGTATTACATTATTTTAATATGATATACCAATTAATTTGGTAACCGAAGATACACATTTAGGTCGGTTCCATACAAAATTTTTATGTTTGTTCATTTTCTTTTTATTAACACAGTTTTTATTTTATTAACACATTTTTTTATTTATTTTATCCAGTAACCGAATATATTTTTGATAGTCCGGTTCTGGTATGTATTTCATTATTTTACTTAATTACTTGTAACTGTATTGTTTGTTATATACAGCAAAATCAAAAACATTAAGTGGAAGATGCAGTGAAAGTTTGAGTGGAAATCAGAATATTCGAAGGACAGCATCATTAGATACTATCTATTTGAAGGGACAATGGCCTCGTGATTCGTATTACATTCATTCCAGTCTTCTTTTGGTTGACAAATCCACACAGGTATGTATAATGCCATAATCTTATCCTTATCAATGTGTGATTATCATTTCATAATAAAATTTTTTCATTTTGTATTTTTATTTTATAGACAGAAGAATGGTCCAATGAACCAAGAAAATTACACACACGTCACCCAACAGAGCAAACTACCACAGATGAGAAACTGGAAAAATATTTCAGGCATCGGTATGTAGAAGCATTATTTTGTAATAGTACATACATATAGCTAATTTGTGTTATTATTTTTGACTGATATATTTCAATACTTATCTACTGACTTATTTCAAAACAATATGATATAGGTTACAACGTACAAATAAGGAAGGCACTAGTAGTAGAGAACGAACAGCTGCATTTGGGCTCATAATGCCTGGTGGGCCACCACCAGCTTTTCCTGCAGATCATACTGTTTTACCTAGTATTGCTTCACAAACGTCTATACGTAAGTTCATTCAATAATACATAATTCTCCAATGGATCTTTTTGTGGAAATACTTGATTGATATATTTTCGTAATTTCCTGTAGACAATCAATTTAGTTTGAGTACAAAAGCAAGTCCTATGAACATACCCGTGAAACCAATGAGGCCTCCAATGCGTTCCTCTATTGAAGGATTAAATCAAGAAATTGAAGGACTAGTTCTTAAATCTACAACCAATCCTAGTGATCCTGATCATCCAGTGGAAGACAAAGTAAATGATATTCATAATCATGTAATAATAATTCAATTTTGTGTGTTAAATATTATTAATTTTTAACTAGTTCAGTAATATCATGTTCATAATATAAATTAATTAAGGACTAAGAATTAATTTTAATTTAAATATATGACCTTTCAGTATGCACGATATCGTGAACAAATAACACCAGAAGGACATCGTGCACCTTTAGCGGACCTACTGAGGGCTACTCGCAGTGTCAATACACAAACACCAGCTACCGACCTTCCCTCCAGTTCTTATTCTTCAGGTAAGTTTACATTTTATTTAATATTATTTAATAGTACCTAGGTACATGAAAAGTAGTTGTCAGTATTCTTAGATCATACATGAACTTTATATAAATTTTATGTTAACAATTATGAAAACCACCTATAATCAGAATATTAATATCCCCAAATTAATGACTGTACGTAATGTTTATTATTTTTAATGTTCGTAATAACGTAGATTTTGTAATTTGGGGAACATAATAAAAGTTACACATATTTTATACAAATATATACATATATGTGTGCGAAGTATTTCTGGTTACTGGTAACACTATAAATAACAGACTAACTATGGTGTGTGCCTGTTGAGACAGGCCCTCCATCTAGGAATTCTGAGTCTCCGCTGATTCCTGGTCTTATGGATGCCTCCCGTCCGCCTAGCGATCTCTTACAAGGTTGGCACATATCTGCGGAAATGTTTTTATTTTTCATGAGATCCCTTCAATCAGATTTGTTTAGACTTTTTTTTTCTTTTGAACACCCCTATCCAAATATAATAGTTAATGGACTTTCATATGTCTATTTATAAATTTTTTACTATTTCGTAAATACGTATACATATACATATATATGTACATACATATATCCTGAAATACGTGCATGAGCTGTTTTATTTTCAAATATTGGAATGTATGTATTTTATAGGATGTCAGAATATCAATAACTATCAGTTTTCGAGGTAATTCTTTATACAACTCTAAATTAAATGTATACATATAGTACATTATAATATGTAGTAACAAAATTTACTTGAGAAAACTAAAATGTAGTTACCGTATAGTCTTTATTATTTATTATTTCGATGCTTGCATGCAATATAATATATAATTATTTTATATAGATGATCGTAGTTATTCACATCTTACTGTTATAATGTCCCTTAAATAATTTGTAAGTTGTATTATTACATAAAAAATTGAGTTAGTGATAGTAGATAACTTATTAAAACAAAAGTTGCATGATAAAACAATATATATATATATATATAATTTTGTATAATTGTTAAAATCGTTTATTTTTATTCTTTATTTATAAGTTATTAAATGTGATTTAATGTTATCATGAACACATTCTTGTATTATGAAATATTCTCATACATTTCTAAGTTTATTTATATATATGTATGTGTTAATAAACTGAATGGTCTATTTTTAGTATGTAAACAACTGTCATATCTTCATTATTTGTTTACGATTTACACGAATGTATGTTCATAAGTGTGAACATATGAATGATTTAAGCCATTAATAGCATGGAATAAACTTTTTTTTTTTTAAGTTGATGTAAACAGTGTGTATGTGCATTACTTTTATATTGTTATTGATTTAGATATTCTGCATTATCTTAAAGGTGGAAGTCGTGGTTCAACCCCTGAACAAGATAGAGAAGGACGTCTTGGCACCTCTCCTCACATTAATAGGTTCCTTGCAAGAGAACCACCTGATGGCTGTGAGAAAGTCAATCTTAAATTCGTAGAGGATGCCAGGTACTTTCTATTTGCATGCATGTTTTTGTAATAAAAGAAGTCAAATTACTTTGAAGGTAACCGAAACTGCATTATAGGATAATATATACATGAATCTATTTTCTTCATATTTTCAGTATAGTATTTCGTTCTACATTAAGTATATGCATACAGTACTTGTATTCTTTAGAATAGTGATGCTGAAAATGGTGAGCATTCGCGGACACTGATGAATAGTCAGTTTTTTAATATAAAAATTTGAAATTTTTATTTTTCTATAGTGTTATATTTCTAAATTTCTACTACATTTAAAAATATGAACATTTAGAGCTCTCGACTCACCTATCACTGGTTTAGAAGATATTCTAAATTTATTAAAATGAAAATTAAATGAATGTTTCTGTTATGTTTGACTATAATTACACGAAACATAATAACATAGTTATTATACAACAAACTGAATCAACTATTTGTATGTATAGGCGACCCATGATAGACTTGAGCAAACTAGAGTATTGCCCAAAGCCGTGTGTAGCATTCCAGTTAAAACCTAGTTTGGGATCAGCGTTCCTGCCATTACAACAGCCAGCCAGTCCAACGATGGTTGCCAGTGCATCACCTTCATCGCATACAACACCAACTACACCTCCTCCAAATCCATAGTCCTGCTCTTTACCATATGGAATATTGTTCATAAATCCAATTGGTATATATATATTTTTTCTTTTGACGACCTCATCGGTAGAAAGTGGTTTACTTTGATATGAAAGCATATACCAACAAAGAAAAGTTACCGAAAAAACAGCCTGTTCCCAGTGTGACCCAACGTTTCGGGCATCGTAAACGTGTAATTAAAAAAGTTATAATTGCATTGATACAAAACATTGAAAGCATCTGAGCTCCGTTAATGTTTGAAACAATAATAAATACGAGGAACAATAATTTGTGATAACTAAAGAAAAAAAAATAAAACGACATTTAGGAATGAACATTGTGTTCTACAGGGAGAAGACTAATAAAATTGTGTATTCTAAATTTAGTGCTAAAACGTGCTAAACGACTTTAGTTTTGTATACAGGGATAAATATTCAAAATGTCGAAGAGTATTAAATTTGATTGTTGGGAAAAAGCAAAATTATAATGGATACAAAATGGGTACATGTGCCTGAATATGTACATTGGTATCCCTTTATAATGTGTTTTCATTAGATCTTTATCACTTGAATGTTTCGATTGCATAGTGAAACAAAATACTTGTTAGAATTTTTTATCGTTTTGTATTATTACTTATACGCAAATTATTATTAATGAGGAGCTCGAAAATAGTGTATCCCTATGGTACATTATTTTTAAGAATTATATCTCTACAATTATTATACATACATTCTTTACTTTCTTTTTTAAGATCGCGTATGTAAGATAAATGCATAAATTAATTACGATAATTCGTTTCGTATTACGTGTACAGACGTGCACTTTTGCGTAGCTTCTTTTTTTATAGTTATTTCCCTTAGTTGATAAGTTTCTACTTGGAAAGTAAAACAAGCACTTTGTTCAACTATAGTGTTCAGTGTCATAAAAGCAACTTAAGGAACTTAAGTTAATCTCAAGAGTATATTTTATTGCTTAATAATTACATTACCATAGGGTTACAAGATTTTTCGTTTAATTTGTATTATGTTACTTTATTATCTGAATATGTACAACCGATATAGCATGCAATGACAGGTTGACGGATGTATGATAGAATGAACCTAATGATATAAGGTGGAAATGTAATGAGTAAAAAATAATGGCGAGTGGTAAAAATTAAACATTGATCGAAGTAATAAGTGACGATATGTGCTTTAGCCAGTGTGGTATCAGATGTGCATACAAATGGCTCCCTAACTTGGCACAGCAGTATGGGTGTGCGTGTAGGGTTTTGTATAAACGCGGATCGTAGTGAAAAAAAATTTATAATCTGCGTTCTATACAAAAATGACGGAATGCATGTGTTGTAATATTGGAATCCTGATTTAAGTCATCCACGAATAACATTAGAGATCATTATATCATCAATAATTGTACATTAATACGTGTATTAAAATATTTTGAAATTAGTGCAGTCACTCGTTTATGGTCGTATCTCAATAGTCATTTAGTATGCTCATATTTAACGAATTATGTTCCTTTCATTGAATGTTTCTGTAATAGGAATAATCAAAGAAATATCAAACGCTGTCAAAAACCTATCTACGTACGAAAAAACTCTTCAACCTAGATAAGCGGATCAAGTGTTATTCGTGCGATGGGTTAACTTATTATTTAGTATATGCAGACATAGCCACTCAAGAAGTTCAATTTATTTTTTGCTTTCTAATACAGAACGTTTTGCAAACGATTTTATAGTTATGATCCCAGGAATAAAAGGATCTTAATAAAATATAAGATCGAGAGCAGGGAAGAACAGTTTTTTAAATACAATAGTAATATACTTTCTAATATTATATTGTATCTAGCTACAACAGTGAAAAAAATGTTAACACATAAAGTACCTGGCACACTGGACTATGCTCTCTTTTATCCAGCTCACTAGAAAGTTCATGCCTTAGAATGCGTGGCAAAGTGTGCTAAATAGACAGGAAGGTTAACGAGAGAGTCAGGATATATACAAAATGCACTGGCTAGTTAACAAGTATACAATACAAAACTAATCTGCTATCTACTAGCTTAAGAAGATTTTTCTTTTATTTATTTTCGCTATGGACCTAAATGACATTTATCTCATCGCTGTAAGAATACGTGAATGTTCTCTCTAAAAGGAAAAAGGAAAAAAAATTTATTGATTGCGTATTTGATCTGTTGGCGTATTTTCACTTAAATGGAAAGAAAGAATAATGTTTTAACGTAACACATTGTATTAATCATAGTGAATAAAAAGTTTCATACTTTTACTAATGAAGCAGAGAATGGAAAACTACTTTAGAGAAAAAAGCTAGCCTTATTATTTTTGACTACACTCATGAGGCTCCACTTTTTAACCTTCATGTACTTGCATAATGTGTTATCATTATTGTTAGCTTTTGTTGTCAATTTCATGAAAACAGAGGAATGTGTGTAAAGACTGCTAAACTAAAGATTACCTGTTATTTGGATATACCTAAATTTAAAGTTAAAGAAAAGATTAGGCTCAAATTTCTCTGGTTACCTATGAAACAATATAGGTACTCTTTATAATTCGTTAACTAAACAATCCTTATGTGACTACTGTTCGGTACATTCTCTTTACATATCTAAATCTGAGCAGGCTTCAGAATGGCAAAATGATTATGTCAATTACGAATTTATTTATCCCTAGGACTGTTCAGACGTATCGTTGTAGTATTTTACATAACAGCAAGATAAAAAAAGCAAACTTGTTGAATGTATCATTTTAATTTGTAAGATGCTCAGCATTATACAAATTTTTTGAAAGTTGGATAAGTTATTTGGAAAGTTTTATCTATTTAGTAAAATTAAATATAGCTTTTATCTATTTATTGTTTTATAATAAATATATGAAATACTGTTTAATAATTTATGATTCTATGCAACAGAGTATAAAATATAAATTTAATTGTTAAAAAAACTTATATGTTCACAATTAAATTGTATTACTTGTTTAAATATAGTATAAGTTTGTACGTTATGAAAATATTTTTTCGGTGTTTGACTTGTTGAAAAATTTGTTGGTACAATGTGTTTAGATAATGAATTTCTGTAATATACAAAAGAGTATCTTACAACTCAAAATCATAAACATGCAAGTAGGTTCGCAACGGTACATCGAAAATCAATAATTTATAAATAAGGATCTATTCACCCTCTAGTCTGTCCTAGGGCTAAATCAAAATTAGTCAGCGAAGAGAGCTAGTAAATGTAAATAATAATTTAAAGCCGTTTACGATGAAACCTTTGTACGGAACGTAGTGACTAAGGCCAACGAATTCTATACTTTTCATGCGTCTCACGAAAGTTCGTTGAACGAAGAAAAAAAAATAACTTGTGGAACAATGCGAACTTTAAAAAAAAATATGTATAAAAAGAATTACCATAACACGAGCTGTCCATAGTCAACTGAGATTAGACTCCTTTTCTGAACGGCACAATGCAATTGTCAAAATCATAGTAAAAGTTGATTCTAATATATTTTTTTTAGCGTTGATTAAAAATTTTGAATATTAAAATTATTCAAATTGATTCATTTTATTTAAAATTTTATTATTATAATGTCAAAGATATGTTTTTCTTTCCTTTTTATTAAACGTATTTTACATTTTATTACTGTTTATCCTTGTTCATTAGAAACAATTGTTTATTCCAACGATAGAACATTAAATTTAAATAAATGGTTACACGCATCTCTGTGAATCGTAATTCGAGATATCGATAAAGTTTATAATTTTTCGATTAAGCACCGCGTAATCAGTATTGTAAAGTATCTTAATTTTTTCGTAATTGAGATTTAATTTCTCAATCCCGATGAATTTTCATTGAACGTTATATGTATAAATGAACTTATATTTTCTACGGAATAAAATACTCTTTAAGCGATAATTAAGTTATACATTGTATTTTTCGTGCATTATCAAATTTCAAAGTATAAAAGCAAATTAAGATATAAGATTTAGTACATAAAAAAATATATATATATATTATTGCATTATTTTTGAGTATTTTATCGTTATGATACCTTATTTATATTTGATACTTGAAATTTTTTTTAAATTCATATACAGTGGATTCTCGTTACATGGCCCTGGACAAGGCTATAGAATTGGAAAGATTAGGATATGGGCCATTTTTAATGAACTTCCATGTAAAATTACTTATCAAGATTTTGTCGCGAATAACGTGACTCACAATTTTTTCTTCTAAAAATCTGTAAATTTAGTAATTGTTATATTTTTCTTGTTCAACACTTAAAAGATGATATATTTGAAAATTTAAAGACTTCGAAGTTTGTAAATTATCCCAATTTTTTGTTGGTAAAAATACAAATTCTCGATCAGAAACAATAAATCATCAGTCTTTGAAATTATGGTGATCTTGATATGTGCGTGGAAGTTTGTGCGAAGAAAAGAATTCTTTCAACGGGTCATATAACCGGGAGCCATATGATGAGATTACACCATAATTAAAAATCTTTTTTATTCGCTTCTAATCTTAATTCTCGTTTCTTCTATGTTTTTGATACAAATTTGTATTCGTCTTTTCTTACATTGAATGGATTAAACAGATAATTCATTGCATCCTTATCGAAATATTAAGAATTCATTCACCTCGATGTATCTGATTATTTTTCCTCTCTATCACAAAACAAAATATATTGTATGATATCGATTTGAAATGACTGTGTCTGATTTGTAATCGATTTTATAAGTAATCTAATCACATATTCGTTATGTTATGAAACTTACTATGATTATGATGCTATGATTGCGATGCGCTATAAACATAGATTCCATAGATTCGTTTTAAGCGTATGTAATTGCAATTAATACATTGACTGCCATCACAACAATGTCTTACTTTTCGATACACACGTTATCGAATTAAGTGTAAGCGACTCGAACACTGAAAGCGACGAATATCGATTTATCGAGATTTGTCAGTTATTTTGTTGCTCGTTTGAGCTACAATATAAATACTCCTGTCGTAACATTGTCTAACTACGATATAACAATAAAATGTACGATTGTACTGTTGGTTCCTTTGTAACGAGAAAAAAATACATTATGGTTCCAAACTCGGCGGTCAAGGTATTAAGGATAATTATATTAATAACTCGATAAACTTTGCTATTACAAGAAACTTTTATATCTCAATATGGAAAGGTAAAAAACGCTGTCTGTATGCTTAGTACAAATACCAATGTCAACGTTCGAAATTTCATTGTTACAACATGTATTTATTATTTGACAAGCGTTATGCTTGAGGAACAAAGACCTACAGGCGGATACGTTCTTCGAGAATTGGTTGTTCATGAAATTCTCTTATCTTACCTCTCCATAGTGAGACTCCTACGCAACTTGTTAAACCTGTGAATCTTATATGCGATTAGTTGTATTATTTACCAGCATAATATTGTATGTACTTGTTCCAATAACAATATGCACTTTTATTTTTATCATAAAGTATAAATGGAAAAGTGTACCTTTTTATATTATTGTTAAGGCGCCTTACATGAATAAAATTTTTAGAAAACGGGATTGAACACGGTATTGTACAATTTAATCATAAGAAAAAAGTATGATACTTTCATTTTTGTACTCTTTGTATTTGTTTATGATCATTGCTTATTATAATTCACTTTTGTTCATGTACGTATTAAATTAGAAATGCACGGGTATCCAATCTGATTATTATAGGCCAAATCGAAGAAATAGCTGCTTCTTGCTATTTAAAATCACGAAACATAAAAATTCGATTACATGCACATCCTTATCACTTTTTTATATGCATTTTTCCTTATTTTTTATTTTATAATATATACACATTAAAAAAATATTTTTTAATATGTTTATTCCAAAATATAAAATATATAACAGATTTATATAGTTCATAAGAAATATATTTTTTTATGCGATTGAGAGATGCAAAATAGGATCAAAATTTTTCTCCTAACTCGAGTTAGTCTTTTAGACGATTTTGCAGATAAATATTTCTAAAAAAAAAAATAATACATATTTCTGTAAAAAATGATTAACTTTTAATTATTTTTACTACATATTACTTTTATACACATTATCATATAACCAGCATATGTGTAGATGTGTATTAATTATGATTGTATACACAAGCATATGCTCATTTTTCTCAGTTGTCAACAATTGAATTTATATATATATACACACAGGTATAGAATAACAAACTGTTTTATACATAAAATTAAAAAAGCTTCGTATATGTACAAATTGTCTATAAAAAAACGTTAATAATTATAATCCCATATATTGAGGGGAAGAAGAAAACGTATTTTTTGTAGAGTTATTTTTCCTCGAATCCTGAGTATTAGGAGTATCGCTAAAAAGATAGATGACTTCTTTAATTCTTTAGAATATCTTCGTATCTCTAATATTTAATTCAAATTGAGAAATAATTTACCCAAAAAAAGGTATTAGTGATACAAGTGTTTGTCTATTTGGTCTAGATGCAAATGCAGGGGAACATTGTGCTAATCTCCCAACAATTCGTCTTAACCAATGTTGTAATTTTTGTCGTCTTTCTTCTACAAATTTAGCATCCTAAATAAAAGAACAAAATAAAATAACAGTAAAGAAGAAATAAAAGAGAAATAATAATGTATAATTACCTTATTTCCTATTGTCTTCTTTGGCGGAAATTCAAATGTAGTAACAATTGCATCGTGCTTTTTTAATTCTCTGTAAAGCGTGTAAAATTGCGCGTATCGTCTATAGATATTCCATTCGGTATCCCTAATACGTACGTATATCTATAACAAAATAAGAATTACTTTACGAGTTTACACTTTGTATTAGTTTTTCTACACTGGAATCCTATTATATGGCAATTGACAAAGCTGTGGATTGAGTTTCAGGGTTGAAAAGTAAGGAGTTTGCAAGTTAAAAAATTTGAGAACTTTGGGAACTTCGTAATTATAAAATTTATTCTGCTTTTAAAATCGCAATGTACTTTGTATATCTCCATGTGCAATGATAATAAAAGTGCTATTGATGTGTGTAAACCCAAATGAAAAGGAATGCGCTCAAAAGATCATATAACGAGATTACACTGTGTACCTTATTTAAATTACCTGATAAACGTGATGTATGTCAGAAGATTGACCAGTAAGAAACGCAGATGGAATCCATATATGAATGAGACATGGAGGTTCCAATGGTAAGTCATCTTCATTTAGAGGACCACGCAAACATTCTAATTCTGCTTGTAATAATTTAAGTAATCTATCCCTACAGTTGTTTATATAATTAATATAACGCATCATATGACGAAAATATAATGGTCATACCTCTCATTCAACTGCAAAGTTAATCTAGAATTAAATTCCATTAATTCCGCATGCATTTCCGCAACTTGAATTAATTTCTCTTCGTATTGTTGAGCTTCATCATGATAATCTAATGATGGACCTTCTTCAGATACTGTAGTGGAATCAGAATCTCTTCTTAACATTTGTACCGCAGTTACATATTTACGCAATTGTTGTCTTAATAATTCGTTTTCTCTACGAAATTGTAATCATATTAAAAAAATAAGAATTAGCGTTTGAACTCTATGAAGCAAAATAAATTGCAATTGTGTACATAAAAGATATGTCAAATAATGTATATTGTCAATTTCAGGATTACCTACCTGTTTAACGTTTGTATTTGTAATTCGTGTCTTTCGAGATAATTTTGATGTTGCCTTTGCAAACGAGCAAGCTGTGACCTACTAGCCATAGCATCTTCTTTAGCCTGTTCTAACACTTCAGTCATTGCTAAAAGTCTTACTTGTAATGTTTTTACGTCCAGATCTTCTATGGCTGTATGCATGTCTAAACTTTCAAGGGGTTCAGTAGCTTCCACTGCAGCTTCTGTTACTTCGGATGTATCCTGCATAAAAAAAAAATTACATTCATTCTATTTTATTTCAAGTTAATTGTAGTACGTACATCTAAGTAGTTTGGCAATGCTATTAACATATCATCTAATGTTTGATCTAAAGGTGATACAGGAACAAGTCCACCCATATTACCAGAATCTGTAACTGGAGTTAATACTTTTTCTTCTTCAAATGTTTCACTAAATCATTAAAAAAATATATCATTATTATCCATATATATATATGCTTTTAAACTTTATAAAAATATAATACAGTACATATGTATGTTTATACCATTTTTCCCATTCTGAAGTTTCTTTATTGTCTATTACGTCATTATCATTTGTTTCTAGCTGAGACTGTGATCCTGATAAGCTGGGTAACACAGAATTTTTAATTGTTGCTACTGCAGGGGAATTAAGACAGGTTGGAGGTGCACTAACTGAAGCTGTAGTTATTTTGGTCTCTTGTTCTTCATTCTCATTGTCAAAAGAAATTATATGAGTTGGCACTTTTTTCCTTGGTTTTTGCTTTAAAGTAGATCCTAATGTAAATATTAATTATACTGGTGTAAAATATTACTGATTACTGATTCTTTGTGTTATTATTGGAACTGCAATGAGTATTTACCTGGAATTGCACATGATATAATGGGTTCAGACAATGAACCTTTTTGTTTTTCAATTTCTTTTCCTGTTAAATTGTTATCTAATTCATCATTATCTATCCTAATTGCAAATAAAATGCTACCAAGTCCTGTTAGTTGAAATAATACACAATTATTTCTGACACATAAGTTTGCAAGGCATAAGATTATATTGTATTTATACCTGCAGCTACATTTGGCAGTACTGTGCTTCGTTCTTGATCAAGTAAAAATGCCCAATCCTCGTAAAAAGGTGATAAGATAGCTGGATCAAGTATAGCATGTAAATGACGTTCTAAAGAACGTTCATTTAAAACGGCTCTAAGCCATGCTCTTCCCCTACCATAATCTGTATGAACTTTTTTTAATATACCAAAACGTTCTTGTTCATGCCATGTCAATTGCTCCTTTATACATGGCCAGAATGCTATGTCTGATGTATTGTACAATTTTGTAGTACTACCAGATACTATATCTGAGACGTGCCTACAAACAGCATAAATAAACACAATCATAATATATCTCTGAGTATTAGTCATATTACAACATTGTCATTTTATACGCATCAGTATTATCATATCTCATACATGTGATAAGGAACAAAATGACATAGACAATGTCAAATTGCTTAAATTAACTACATCGTACCCTGATATTATAGTCAGCATAAAGGAACACCTTAATAATATTCATATTTGATATTTTTATAAATTATAAATTATAAAAAAATTTATTAACTTAACATATTTCAATATATTTCTTTTGTTTAGTTTATGTAAACATGTATTTCATTTCATGTAAAGTCTATGTTTTCTATTACCTTAAGGCTGAATTAATCTTTTCAATACAATTTGTACGTAAACCATGACTAAAAATTGATTCAAATATATGGCATAATTGTATGACACATGTATCTGATTCAGTTGCTAATTCAGTACGCCCACCAAATCTAACATGACACTTTTTTGCAGCAGCTAATAAATCTTCTAACAATTTTTGTCGTTCTGCAGCATGATCATAACTTTGATTAGAATCAATTACATTATGCGTGCCTGGCACTATTGCTGACATCATACGTAGAGCCTGAAATTAACATGAACAAATATATTATAATTTCTCCTTTTACTTACATAACTATACTATATATAAAAAATTAATATTTAATCTACAACAAATAAATATAAAAACTCAAAATTTCAGATGCACATATATTTATAATATCAGTTTCAAGTTAAAAAAATTAACATTAAATGGCATTTAAGACTGTCAAATTTGTTATATCATGACAGCTACATTACTTGATGTGTACATTGTCTAAAAACAATATGTCATACGTATAAAACATTTATCGTGTAATTGTTATCAATCATTTTACAATTAGTTTGATTAATTAGTAGACGTATTAGCATATTGACAGGATGTGTCGCGTAACGAGTTTCTAAGTAATTTGTCAAAGCTATTTTGACAGTAGATAATTTAAGGACAATTGAATCTTACATACCATGGATGCGAATCAGTGAGAATCACTGTCAATTTTCTTTCAAAATATAGTCGTCATTAAAAACAGTGACACAAAGAACATACACAAATATGTAGTTACTTCAAGGAATTGAAACATTTACGAACCATGTTAACATTACCACAGACGTGGTATAGAATAGATCACTCACGTAATGCATTTTTCTGTTGTCAATTCAGAGTACTCTAAACCCGCTTACCATTTCAGTATCAGATTCTACATTACCGATTATAACTGGTATTATATTATAGCGCTACTAGCGATTAAAATTAAAATTGACAATACTTTTCGCGCGCAGGTTTAAATGTCTAAAATTATATAGAATTATAAAAAAATCTTACACAACAATTATTGTAAAATTAAAATTATAATTTAAAAAAATGATAATTTTTAATTATCATATCATGTTGGAGTACAGTAATTAAGTAAAAATTTGTAAATTTTAATAGCTACAGAAATAAATTAGTAGCAAATTATTATAACTTTCAAGTGCTACGGTTCGAGTTTAAGTTAAAATTTCATTTGTTGTCCAATATTTTCTTTTACACTAATACGTACATTTTCAAGTACACTAGTACAATTATTCCGTTTATACAAGCTTTTCCTTAGATTGAACGAGTCAAACCTCTTTTATACATACGTATTGCTGAAATATGTAATATCAATTCTTGTATTGTAGTTAGAAGGTGATGTGTAGCATATTTACATTTACGCGCTACTTGCGCAAACTTACTGTCATAACCCCTTAATGCGCACATGCTTCCACGTAAGTGACAGACAGTGATCAACATAACCTCTTTAATATTTTCGTACTTAATTTGCAGAAATTGGATGTTTTAAGAGATATTTATAGCTACCAGTAAAAAGTATTGCAAAAATGGTGTCTGTTTTAAATACGGTGGATACCGGCCATGAAGATATGATTCATGATGCAGAAATGGATTACTATGGTTTGAGGTTAGCAACTTGTTCCAGTGACAATTCTGTAAAAATTTTTGATTTGAAGAACGGATCACAAACTTTAGTGGCGAATCTTAAAGAACACGTTGGACCTGTGTGGCAGGTTGCTTGGGCACATCCAAAATTTGGAAATCTTTTAGCATCTTGTAGTTATGATCGGTATGTTACAATTAATTAAACATATATCTTTTTGATATATTCTTCACAAAAAATATTCGAATTAAACCTACTGGATCTTGTTTTGAAGTCATTTGGCATTCTTTCTTGTAATAGAAAAGTAATCATTTGGAAGGAACTAGGAGAATGGACCAAAATTTATGAACATACTGGTCATGATTCCTCTGTTAACTCTGTAGCTTGGGCACCACATGAATTTGGTCTAATCCTGGCTTGTGGTAGTTCCGATGGTTCAGTATCTATTCTTACTAATAATGGAGACACATGGGAAACACAGAAAATTACAAATGCTCATACTATTGGGTGTAATGCTGTTAGCTGGTGTCCTGCTATTGAGCATAACTTTGATGCTAGTGGAACGCAAAGAAATGGTCCAGTAAAAAGATTGGCAACAGGAGGTTGTGATAACTTAGTTAAAATTTGGAAAGAAGAAGGTGACAGGTGGATTGAAGAAGATAAACTTGAAGCACATAGTGATTGGGTAAAATTCTTATCACTTGAATTTATAAAGGAACACAAACAAAATAATATAAATCATTTACTTATATAAATATTTAAATATAGGTAAGAGATGTAGCATGGGCTCCTGCAGTTGGTCCATCTAAAGCTGCTTTGGCTTCTTGCTCACAAGATCGGAGAGTAATTGTATGGACTTCAAATGACTATACTAGTTGGACACCAACAATTCTTAATGTCTTTGATGATGTAATCTGGAATGTTAGTTGGTCTTTAACTGGAGGTATTTTAGCAGTTAGTGGTGGAGATAATAAAGTATCTCTTTGGCGTGAAAACACTGAGGGGCAATGGATATGCATTTCTGAAACAAATAAAGGTCAAGGGAATCTCAATAATACAGATCAACGTGCATTATAAAACTAGAAGACATGATATAAGGATATTGTTTAACAAGAAGTATCACACATTAGATATTGTTCAAGAGTAAATAACAACTTTATTCAATTGGTTTGTACTGTTATTATACATCTGAACGCAAGGAAATATACTTTATAAAATAAAACTAAATTCAAAAATTTTATATTTGTAGTAAAGAAAAATTATATTTTACCATTTTCAAACATATGCTTCATAAATACTGTATAAGTTACAAAAATATATAGATCTGTTATTGATCAGAATTTAAAATGTTTCAAATATTTATACATAAAAATAAATGGCTGTACATAAATTTAATTAAACGATTAATCTTGTGTATACAAAGATGCTGCAAAAACGATATCTCGCTTAATGGCTGTACAAGCTTCTTCCATTTTTTCTTTTAAAACTGGATCACCTATAGTAACAGCTGCATTTTTAACATCTCGTAATGTTTCGCTTAATTGCTGAATACAGCGTACTATAATTCCTTCCTGTACATCTGTTTTTTCCATAATTTCAGCAAACGATTTTGCTTTCGCCCAGTCGTAAACTACTTCCACTAATCCAAAGTTCAGTTGTTGCAATGTTGACAATTGATAGTGCTGTTCTAAAGCTTCCAATTCGGTATATGTTTCTTTCAATATTTCACAACTCTACATAAATAGAAAAAATAAATAAGCATAGTATTTTACCAAAAATAAAAAATCATGTTACGATTATAAATTGTACCCTCTCCAAATCTGGTGAAAGTTCTGGGGTGGCATCTGTTCTTTGTTGAAATATTAAAGAAGATAATAATGCTGCTATTTCTGCTGGCTGGAGTACGGTTAAAACATTTTTAAGAACAAGCTCTGTAATCAGTAATTCGTTGCTTCCCATTTGCAGCGCAACGCGCCCTTTTAAAGCAACTGAAAAAGGATAAATGTAATTGATAAATTATTTGACGAATAGTAATGTTATAACGATTATTTTATAACAGCTACCTGTTTCATTCTCATTTATATATCCTAATTCTCTGAGGAGTGCAACAGCATTTGTATATTCAGGGTACAAACTCATTCCTTCGTCGCTGAGTTGAAGTTGGAGTTTTCTTTTCTGACTCTCTAATTCACTACGTTCAAATACAGTTTCAAACTGTTCTTCGAAATTCGAAATTTCCGTGCATTTCATGTCATATACAAGTTTCTTTAAATCGAGCAAACGTTGTATCTTCTTATCAATATCGTGGTCCAGTTTTATCTCCGTATAGGGTTGCAAGATGGAAGGATCACGCGAAGCATTGTAGGATAATTTTATTAATTCTTGCATGGCTGTTTCGTAAGTTGGACTAAAAGGTTCGGATCTAAAAAATGATTAATATTTTATATAATCTGTAAATCGCAAGATGAATATGTGTACAAGAAGAGTATATCATTTTTTCTTACTTGAATCTCGGTATTTGTCTCTTTTCCCAATTTGCTAGGACTAGATTATAATCTATTTTAATTTGACAATTCGTTATCTCTCGGATATTCCAAGCAAATATATCTAGTACTTCATCCGACGGGACTCCAATCGGCACAAATATATCTTTTTTCGTTAAAGCAACGATATTATGCCATTTCTCTGAATTCTTAAAGTCTGGATTAGTTTCGTCTCCTGATTTATCTTCAGCACATTTTGGTGTTTCCGAATTTTTAAGAACTAAGACCCTGTATTGTCTGCCATTTTTATGTTGAACGGTACTTAGTAATAAACCTAATTTATTGTAATGACTTTCGTAAGATATTAGAAGAACCCTGCCAGGTACTAAATTTTTCACAGCCTTTTTCTGTTTTTCACATATGTAGGGTTTCAAATATTTAAGATATTCCAAGTAATCGATAGCCACTTGATAAAAATCGGAAAGTTTCTTCTGTACATCGGTCAAAGGTGGTAACTTGGACAATTCATCTTCTAACTTTTGCAATTCAGTTTTATAAGCATTCTGTTTCAAAGTCACCGGAGATTCTTTAAAGGATCTTCGCATCATACCTTCGACTGTTACCGACTCATTTAATCTTCTTAAATTCAAAACCATAGAATATGTAACTTTGAATTTAGATTCTAAATTTTGTGCTTGACCACACATCATGGTTTTTAATTCAATAAAATGGGGAACTGCAATTCGACACATAATGATTACCATCCCCGCTGTATCGTGCCCCCTACGACCAGCTCTACCAGCCATTTGTATATACTCGGTAGGATGAAGTATTCGAAAATTGCTGCCATCGTATTTTTTAATAGAATCAAAGACTACGGTACGTGCTGGCATATTTACACCCATCGCAAATGTTTCTGTTGCGAACAATAACTGTAATATTATAACCAATTGTATTATGATCAATGCATTCAAATACTTCAAAAATACATAAAGAAATAACAAATTGACCTTCACAACTCCATTTTGGAAAAGCATTTCTACTATTTCTTTCAGAATTGGTAATATACCACTATGATGTATGCCAATACCATTCTGTAATAATTCTTGCATCATAAGAACCTGTGGCAACTCTCTATCGCTACCCTTCAAATGCCTAATATTATTTTGGAAAAATGTCCTGATAGCGTGTTTTTCAGTTTCGGTTGTAAGCTCAACATTTCTTAATATAACGGCGCTCATGTCACACCGTTTCCGTGATAACATAAAAACAACGACTGGCAACAAATTCTGTAACAACATGCATACTTCAAAAATAATTAAAAGTGATCAAATGCAATCCAGTTTATCGTACATTGCTTTTTAGATGATTTATAAAGGCGCTCCATAATACTTGTTCCTGTTTTGGAGTCATCTGTTGAGGCTGTCGCTTGTTTTTAACATCTTTAGCATTTTTAGTATTCTGACCTTTCGCATCTTTTGCGTTTACTGCTTTGTACCATCTGAATTAATAAATTAATTTTTTACAATAAAAATATTCTAAACAATCAAATATTGTAGATGAGAATAAATAGTAAGTTAAGCAATCACCCATCCAATAAAAATAGTCCATGTTCGTCTACCACCAAAAATTTATCGTTTTGGGTTTTACCATCAGTTCCAGTATATAAATAATGCTGAAGAGGAACTGGTCTTTTCAAAGTGCTTATCACGTACATTTTTTTCTTTTTAGTATGTCCGACCCAATCAGCGAATATTATTGGATTTGGCACAGTAGCAGATAACATTACTATTGTAACTGTTTCTGGTAGAAGAATAACACTTTCTTCCCAAACGTGACCGCGCTAAATTAACAGTAAAATATATCAAAATACCAGTTATTGAAAGTATGGTTTGAAATTCATAATTACCTCGTCATTATTAATATAATGTACTTCATCAAATATAACAAATTCTAAATCTCTTAAAACTTCGGATGCACCGTATAACATAGATTGCAAAATTTCTGTTGTCATGATAAGACAGGAAGCATTTGAATTAATTTGTAAATCTCCTGTTAACAAACCTACACTATCAAACTTTCTTTTAAATTCCCTATATTTTTGATTTGATAGTGCTTTTATTGGAGATGTATAAATAACTCTGAAATTAAATCAAATAAATGACTGATATTGAAAATACTATTGGAAGTGGAATATCCCATTCCAGTTTTACCTTGTCATATGTTTCTGACTTAGAGCAATTGCATATTCAGCTACTGTTGTTTTTCCAGCTGATGTATGAGCGGCAACAAAAACGTTACAGTTCTCCTCTAACTTAAGAATTGCTTGTTTTTGAAAGGTATCTAACTCATATGAGAAACTCATTGCTAATTCAGGAATTCTTTTTTCAAAATCAGTTATTGGAACAGTTACATCCAACTGTTCTGCCCATTCTGACTTTGTTACTTTTGTACGATTTTCCGAAATTTTTAAAACGGGAATGTCCATTTCTTCTAGTATCGGAGTAATATCATCAAATGATGAATGTGTGGTATTTGAAGGTTCTGCAGTTTCTATTTTTGTTTCTTTTTTTTCCGGGAACCAAAAATCAAAAACATTTCTTTCTTCATTTACAATAGCCATTAAATTGATTTTATCTGCTATACTTTCAATTTCACTCTTTTCAGGTTCTATTGGTAGTTCTTGCATTGACCCTTCCTTTGGAGTACAATTATCGCTTTTGAATTCTATACCGGCGCTGAAACCTTTTGCTAAAGTTCTCAAATTATTTTCAAAGTCTATTTCTTCTATTGATGAGTCTTCTACTATTTGAGGTTCATCAAAACCTCCAGGCCAAAACAGAATATTACTAGTATTTCCTATGAAACATATTTGTATCTTTTGTAACTCTTAAACTGTTAGTTTGATATTCTAGTATAACAACAGACTAAAACATAAAATTATACCACGAATATCATCAGTAGGTGGTCCTGGTGCACGGATCATAGACATTGAATTTCTGGCAGTTTGTCCTGCTGATTCTAGCACTGCTTCGTGCATTTCTCCAAGTTTTCCACTTATGGGATCACGATCAAATTTTAATGTAGTGCCAAGAGGAGCTAAATCTGTGTCTAAAAGGGATAAAATATCTGGTTTTCTTGGCCAATAACATTGTGCATTGTCCAGATTATACATTGGAAGATTATCCAAACATTCGATATATCCTTTTAATTCTGTCTTGACGTCAGGCCAAATAGGAGGAAATTCAAATGTGAGCTGTGGAGCATACATATTTTTCAGGGTTTACAGCTGTATTATCGCGCATGAATGAATTTACAACAATTACCTCTTCGTTTATATCGCGTTTCTTATCCATTTTAGAAAACTTTGTGTAACACAACGCAATATATAAAAATTATAGACGTCTTAAAAAATATTTACTTGATTATATTACGTATCAGTTCTTGTTCTACATCGGTTAAAATTAACTAAAGTATTGTTACAATTTTGCAACACTTTTTAACATGTCACCAGTTTTTAAAAATTACGAAATTATAATCTATTTGTAAATATATTAAATTAATTACATCTGTATTATGAGGTTATGTTTGTAAACATCTTAAATGTATTGCCAACATAATTTTCCATACTCCATTTACTTAGAAATCGAGTATAATGTTGGCAACATATTTAAAACATTAACGATTCTGTTTGCCTCACGTTTTACACCGATGTACTCTCAGAATTTAAAAACATGGCACAAAAAATATCTGGTTCGATAAATAAAATATTCCATCATGTTCAATTTAATAAAACTTGTCATCAAAATAATTTGAAAAAATTAAGGAAATTGTATGATGAGGTAAGAATAGGTTGTAATTTTAATTTCATTTTGTAGTCTTTTTCAATATTTCTTACTTTCATTTTTATATTTCAGTCTTCATTATCAGACTTCTGGGAAGTTTTTGAATCTTGTTTAAAAGTTCCACTAAGCATTAGTCAACATCATCCACGAATTAACAATACTCTTGAATTTTCTGCTAAGTTTGCTGTTAGTTTGTATACAGTTACAGATGATGAAGAGTCTGAAGAACCTCTGTGTCCTTTTCTTGCTAATTTATTTAATTTTATTTTGAATAATCATCGTGCAAAGGATCCAGGAGTAAGATACCGTATTTGTCACTTTTTAAATATACTTCTAAATTCGATGGGTGATCAAGCATTTATGGATGATGAATTATGCGAGAAAATTACTGTGTCTATGATGAGTCGTTTATTAGATAAATCATATAAAGTTCGAGTTCAAGCAATCTTGGCACTGCATAGACTTCAGGATCCATCAAATGACGAATGCCCAGTCATAAAAATGTATATATTTCATGCTTCTAAAGATCCAAAAGCAGAGGTTCGTAAAGCAGCATTAATGAGTATGGGAAAAAATCAGAAAACTTTGCAAGTTGCATTAAGAAGAACAAGAGACACAGATGAAATGGTTCGCAAAATGGCTTATCAATTTATTAGTAAAGTTACAGTGAGATCTTTAACTATTGCACAAAGAGACCAGTTACTAAATGATGGTCTTAAAGATAGATCTGAAGCAGTCAGAAAGACTGTACAAAATGTTTTATTGCCTTCATGGTTGAGACATTTTCAAGGTAATTTCATTGAATTAGTCAGAGCTCTTGATGCTGAAATTGGAACAGATGTATCAACTCTGGCTTTAAAATCTTTATTTGAGTATGTATTTAATTTATATTTAAACATATATATAATTAAATATTTTTTTTAAATGATTAACATCTAATTCTTCATTTTATTAGGAACACTCCAGTGAATGTACTGATAGAACAGTTACCTATAAATAAAGAAACAAAATTAATTCCAATAAATGATTTAGTTAGTGAAAATGTATTGTATTGGAAATGTTTAGTTAATTATTTTCATAAAGACTCTCACACAGAAGAATTGGAATGTATTTTGCCTGAGCTATCAACATTTTGCACTTATATCTCTGATTTCCAAGTAAAAGTATCTGAAAACCAAAATAAAACATGGGAGAGTCATATGCTGAATTTTATTCTTTTACAATTATTTGAAATTGTAACTACTTATGATCTATCTGACGAAGTTGGAAGGAAAAAATTAAATGACCTAATATGCAATACTTTAATGACTAACTATTGCACTGAAAGTATTATTGAATGTATTGTATCACACTTACAGAAAGTTATTCCAGATGCAAATAGTAGATTGGATACTTTAGCAAATATAATCAGTGAAATTAGATTACCATTAAAAGAAACACAAACCACGCAAATTTCGGAAGAACAACAGCATGACATTAACTTACAAGTAAGTTTGTGCTTTAAAAACTACATCATTGTATATGAACATGTTGAATATCTTAATTGTGTTGTGTCTTAACTTAAAATATTTAGAGAGCAAAACTCAAAGTTAAATTATTGGAATTGAAAGAGCAAGAGTATCAAGCTATTGCAGAACAACAATATTTGAAAGCAGATTCTTTAAAGAATCAAATAACTGAATTGAATCAAGAAATAATGAAACTCTCAGAGAAACCTCAAATAACGGTTATGGAAGAGATAAAAGAAAAGAATGACCCAGAAACAATGAGAAAATGTTTAAACATAATATGTGTCATGATGCAGTCCGTGACTGTGTTAACTCCTACCCTGAGAAGTTTAATGCAAATAGCGCTTGATAGTTTAGATGTAAGTAACAGTTAATGTAAATAAATTTGTTATGAAATGATAAATTATATTGCCTTTCAGCATCCAGATGATAATGTACATATATTGGCAGTACGAGCGCTCAGTATTTGTTGCATATTAGATAAAGAATTAGCTAAAAAACACATTATGATGTTAATTCTGCAATTTTCTTTAGAACAAGAAAATCCAGAAATTTGGATTATAGCTTTAAAGGGAATCTTTGATCTTTTATTACTCTATGGCCTTGAGCATTTTGATATTTTGCAACAACCAGAAGAGAATACTTCCAGTAAAAGTGATAAATCTCATACTACAAAACTATACACTGATACCGACGAAGAAGTTTCTTTGTCATCAACGCGTAAGTCGGAAACAGAAAATGGCAATCGTAACTTCATTAAAATTTTAGCGGGATTATTAGATAATTCTGTAAGTATATATTAAAATAAAATGCTCAGTTAATACTAAATATAAAGACATATATCTTTTAAAAATCTAGCACCAGGGTTTGAGGACTATTGCTACTGAAGGTCTGTGTAAACTGTTGCTTAATCAACGAATTAATAGCTCGAACCTAATATCGAGATTATTAATTTTATGTTTCAATCCTATAAATGATAATGATTATTATCTACGACAATGCTTAAGTTGTTTCTTCGACAATTTTATGACACGTGTACCTGATGCCCACGAATTGTTAGAACAAGCATATTTGCCTACATTACAAACTTTATGTAAGGCGCCGGAAATTAGTCCTCTGAAAGAAATTGATGTCTATGACGTATCTAGATTCATACTGAATTTAACCAGTTTTTCGAGTCTGAAATCTGATGCGGAACATTATTGTTCGCACAACAACTTCGCTTTTATGATCTTAGCAGAGATATTGAATCCACACAGTAAAATCGATACATTGGTACTCATTAAATCCTTAAAGGATTTACATATTGAAATAGATGATAATACATCGAAAAAAAATATACGGGAAGCTATTAACAAAATAATGGACATGGTAAGTATTTCGTATGTAAACTATCTGGTAACTGCGTTATTATCTATTAATATTTGTTTACAGATTAAAGATTGGGATAAACGGTTAATAAAATATATTGAGACGTTCAAGAAAAAATTAGATACTCCGAATGTTATCCACACACCAGAGCCTGATGATTCAGAATCTGAAGATTAAAAAATACTTCATATTTTATCATTGCAATGTACAGATAGCTGTAATATTTTATAGTTTGTTTATATTTACTGTATAGTTTACATATATGCAAGAAAGTAAGAAAATTATTATAATTTCATACAGTATTGTTTATACTTTTTTAATAAAATATTACGTAAAATTGATATGATACTAGCAAAATATTTTGAATTCAATTCTTGCGGGATGTTAGTTTTCAACACTACGTCAGATGGCACATGAGTTTGTTTATAGTAACTGCAAATTATGTTTTGTTAGGTTTCGCATTTACTTAGAAACTGTCCTTATCTTGTCGTGAGTTTGATTCTTAAAACATGGAGAAACTTGAGAAACCACAGTTAATTTGCCACATTGAAAAATCAGTAAATTATTCACTATTTGACAGCAAATGGATACCTTGCAGTGCAAAGTTTGTGGTTATGGGTTCACGACCTCGTGGTAGCGGTATTATACAAATTTATGAATTATCCAGTGGCGAATTAAAACTCATTAAAGATATCGAAAGGTCACAGCCTATAAAATGTGGCACTTTCAAAGCTTCCAGTTTGAAAGACAGATATTTAGCCACTGGAGATTTTCAGGTATCAGTCAAAATTAGAGAAACATCACATATGTTTATAGAGTATTTTTTTTTTTATGTAAATGTACACAAGTAACATACAAATTTTAATAATTTGTTGTTCCTACATCCAGAACATTTAAAGTTACCTTTATTAGGGTAAACTTAACATCTACAACTTAGAAGATCCTTCAATACCGATCTACAGAGTTAATGCTCATAACGAGATCATAAACTGTATTGATGGTGTGGCCGGACAAAGTGTTGGATGTGGTGCACCTGAATTAGTAACTGGTTCCAGAGATGGAAGTGTTAAGGTTTGGGATCCTAGGCAAAAGGGTCATCCAGTTGCTGTAATGGAACCCAAAGAAGGTGAAAGTCGTAGGGACTGTTGGACAGTTACATTTGGAAACTCATATAACTCGGAAGAAAGAGTTGTAGCAGCTGGTTATGACAATGGTGATGTAAAAATGTTTAATTTGAAAACAATGTCTGTCCAATGGGAAAGTAATCTCAAAAATGGTGTTTGTAGTCTTGAGTTTGACAGAAAAGATATTCCATTGAACAAATTAGTAGCAACCACTTTGGAATCAAAGTTTTATGTGTTTGATTTAAAGACGCAACATCCTAAGAAAGGATTCCCTTACCTCATTGAAAAAGTAAGACTTAAATGTAAAAATATAATACCTCAAATTAATGTAAGTACTGTTATGTTTAGGCACATGATTCAACTGTATGGTTGGTCAGACATTTACCTCAGAATCGAGAAATATTTATCACTTGTGGTGGAGCAGGAAGCCTGTGTCTTTGGAAATAGTAAATATGAATTTGATTTAAATATTTTTCATTTCCTAAGGGTTACTCATTATGATTATTATCACAGCAATTATCCAGAGAAAAGAAAAATAGCAGATGCAGATGGCATAGAGCAAGGTGTAGTTGGGAATCTATCTCTCTTGCAAAATACAACTATTTCATCTCAACCAGTTAGCTCCTTGGATTGGAGTCCAGATAAACAAGGTCTAGCTGTTTGTTCTGCATTTGATCAGTGTATACGTGTTATAATTACCACAAAACTTAACACTTACTGAGAAAATAGGTAAAATATATATTTCACAAAGTTAAATGAGTCTACCATAACAGTATAATAACAGATCATTACTGTTGCAGATAGCAAGGAAACCGTGAATATACTTTTCTTGTAAATAATATCAATCATCTAATTTGATAGTTTTATTTATCAAATGAAAGTGAAATTCAAACAATAAATCATTGAAAAAATGACTTAATTATTCCAAATTTATGCGTAGTTATTAAAATTCGAACGCGGATAAAACCCAATCTTATTAATCTTTGGTTATCGACCTATCAATAAAAAAAAGAGGCAACTTTCATCTTGCTCCACAAGATGGAACAACATTCTCATCACCGACACTGTTGTATATTTTGTTCCTACATCGGGGTCTGGCTAAATGTTGCACAACTTCGTACAGGCGGCCAGATAAAAGCGAATTATGTGTCATTGGGCCAATCTATTTAGGATCAGACCCTTATTAAGTGGCAGCCATCTTTGCAGCACAATGTGTTATGCAATATCAATCCGCCATGTTGGCTGCCTTCTAGACAAGCCCACGCCAAGTGCACTTATACATTGTTCGAGCCAGCTTTAACTAGCTTGCATTCAGCCATACAAGGTCAGGAATACCACAAGTTTAATTACATAAATTAGCTGTTGCCTCTTCTCCTTCCACGGAGTATCTATTATGTATTTATTTCGTTTCCCGCTTTTGTACTTGGTGAAGTTGTGCCTTCCAATACGATCATACATCTAATCTCGCTTCCCTGTTCTTCAAAATGGGTCTCATACTTTTTTATTCCTATTTTCATTAAAAAAAACATGCGTCTTTAACGAGATAAAAGAAAAAGTTATATTTATATATTTACATGTGTCATTATAACAAAAATTGTATTTTAATCAATTAGTTGGATTTAGAGGGGTCGACTCTACGGATGTGTAGTAAGTAACTAAGAACACGAGGATAGAGACCGAAGATTTCCGAGTATTTAATTAGAAGTAATACAATTATACAGATGTGAGTAAATTCATTTTGCGATGGTAATTATACTTTATACTATTAAATCCAAATAAGAGTTATATTTGTCTTTCATTTCCATCCACCTTCGAATTTCACTATAATCGCTGAATATACTTACTTAATTTTCTGTGGTATTTATACAAACATTTTTATGAAAAAAAATCATAGGGATTGCAGGAATAAAGGTACTTCTTTACTTCGAAAAATATTTTTATTTATGTATTTGTATGTCATGAATACTCTGTTGGCAGTGTCAATATTATGAACCTTTATGAATGGGTTATCAAGTGCGTGAGAACAGCATGATACTTTCCAATTGCATTTATCTAGTGTCTTTTTTTAACAAATATATAGCAAAGATGTCCTTTTAATGTATCTATTAACTGTTGTTACAAACTTCGTAACAATTTAATCAATTTTATCTTAAAATTACACATTTCATTTCTTGCGTTGCATGTTCAATAACGCCGATAATGTACTTATCACGTAAGTTAGTTCAAGTCGGAATACTCCCTGTGTAACATATGGCACAGTTAAAACGCTAATTTCTTCATAAGTAAGTACATATGTTGATCAATCTCGAAACCGTGTAGGTTGTTTGCGTCACCCTGTAGCCTCATTAGCAATCCTCCAAAGGATACGTAAGCGGATCTGAAACACGAGAAAAATGGCAAATGTAAGTTCATTTTTTTTTTCAAGTCAACGAATTCATCTTACATTTAACAACTGACTAATTTTTTCATTTAACTATACTCTCCTGATCACCGGAAAAAAACTTTCATTCACGGACTAGGATTCTAACATAGAACCATATTATTCTGATCCAAGATTAAGGATACACGACTTAAGACACTTTATTTTGTATTGGGTATATTAAGGTTCTAAAGACTCGAAAACTTAGGGTTTCTGAATCTACCAGATTTTTGTAGGTAAATGTTTGGGTCAAGGAATTTCTGGATCTAGTTGCGTAGGATTTTTGAGGTCTTAAGGTTTAGGATTTTGAATAAAATTTGGAATCTGTAAGTTTTTGCGCTATGGAATCAGATGAAGTCTACTATTTTAGGGTAACCAAGTGTGTGATTAACATCCATTGATTCAAGAGTATTCCCGTTTTGGTAAATATGGAGATTCTTGTTAACAATTCAATAATATTTTGAGTACAAGATATTTCGGTATAGATGAAAATCCATTGATCATTCCACGGAGTTTATCTCGCTGGGTAGCTTCTTCGACCGCAACATGGGCGTAGATCTGCGATCGTCATAATTGCAGTGCCGATAGCGGTCGTATATACAACATAGCCACACAACCAGCTAACAACACTGCCAACATGCCAATCGCAAGAAATATTTTCCCAAGGTTTCTTCCCGCGTTCTTCCTTCCCCTCTTCGTCCCGCGTGATTCCGCGTTGACTCAACAATAGAATCGCAGCTTCTTGAACGTTTGAGATTACAATACAGCTACATATCGTATTCATCTTCCTAGTTTCGTAAATATCTACGTATTCATCTTCCTAGTTTCGTAAATATTTCCGAACGATTCGCAGTTATCGAAGAATAATTTGAAAATTACTACTCTCGTATCGAAGTACGCCACTTATTTCCCGCTACCAACTTCACGCTTCTCGTTACACATCCCTATAAAAATTCGTTTTTGTCGAAAGTATTACCTACGCGTAATACTTCCTAGTATCTAATCTCTCTTTCATATCAATTGTTGCAGTATATTTATATATTAAAAGTGATTATGAAAGATAGAAGAAAGCAGGTATTTTTAATAATTTCTAAATGTCTCATTCCGGCGAATCCTAATCCCCGCCATACTGCCTACATGACAAAATGGCCGCTTTAATTACGGCGTCAACCCTTTCCCCGATTTTTTTCGGTATTTAAATTATGTATGGTTTGATGCATGTTAATATAATTATCTCGAAACAAATCGCATGAAATACCCTGGTAAACGATCCGAGCAGGGAATATTTAAACAACCGATGGAATATTTATACACATGTTTAGGAAGTTGCGCCCGCTATCGATTGACCTTGCTCCCGAATTTCTGACCATCCACAGTAACAGCTGATTATTTTTAACTGAAGTATTTTGGGTTTCTGTTGCCCTCATCCATTTTCCCTCTCTGCTTCCTCCTCTTCGTCATCCCCTGTTCAATTCGATATATCGGCGTAATAAGCTTCGCAAATATTTTATGCTCCCAAAATGACATTGACAGTGAAGCACACAAATTGTAATACGATTTTATGATCATCGATTCATCTTATATCATATTCATTCGCGTTAACCGTGAGCATTAAATTGAAATACATTTACTTGTTGGGATCTCCGAAAGCATCACGGGAAATTCGAAATTATAAATATTTTATTTTTGTGCTTTTTATTTCGCGTCTCGACCACCAAAAACTTTCGAATGTATAGGGGTTATTTGTTATTCTTAACAGAAACCCCACGTGTCGTGCATAAAATATGCGCATAATAGAGATGCTTTCGTTGAGATAGCTCTGCATTTCGTGGCGAGCGTGCAACGCGAACGTGTACGCAAATGGTGCTTTCGTTTTGATCTCGAATGAGGAAGAAAAAGAGTAAAGAATAAAAAAAAAAAAAAGTAGAAACAAAAATAATAAGAGGCTTATCCCCTGACCTCAGAATAACTCGCCACTGAAATCAGAATTCCGAGAAGCGACGGCTAAAGGTGACGGCATGAAAATGAAATGATGAGAAGGATGCAGGCACAGCATGATTTTTATTGTCATAACAATTACAATGGCAAGCAATAAAAACGATGGAACCTTGGGATAAATGTGAAACGACGGTAACACAGACGCAGTCTACATCTTAACCTAGCAGCGATATAAATGATTAACAAGAAATATGCAATTCATTTTAATAATTTATTACGGACCGGTTTCCTTCAAAGATTTAATAGGGAACTAGGTCTCCTTTAGTTGAGAGGAGACGCGTCCCATCGCTTTTCGTATTTGTCCGCGTTTTTTTAAATTAAGTTGTCCGAAGATTCTGACGCCATACATTTCCACATTCAAATGTTCGCGCGCTCGGTCGTTTACACGCGAGCGACAGATATTTCCTTCTCTCTGGTAATTATCGAAACCGAACACCGTGCCACGTGAAAAATAACCGAAAACGACACCCATTACACAATTAACCAGGACTTCTGCAATGAATCGTAAATAAACGCGATTACTACAACGCCCTTGTCGAAGTGGGACACAAAGTGTTACGTAACGCGTACATCATAACCGAAACGTGTCAGGCACGAAGGGCTATTACAAACTAACGAATATTGGGGTCTTCGATGTTCATACATACGAACGGATATCGAGAAACGAACAAGCACGGAAATATCGATAAAAAAGGAGGAGTAAAAAAAAAACAAGTCGACCGCGAGGAGTGAGTGCCATCGATATGCACGAGTAAGAACGCGCTCTGTCGTTCGATTCTTTTTTATCGCGAGATCTGCCTCGAAACGAAGCCACGTTCTAAGAACGCGCAACGGACGTCATCCGTACGAAAAACAGAGAATATATATCGCGGAGAAAAAGCTGCAAGAAAAGCTGCGTCGATTTTTCGTGCGGTTCCGGGAGGGGCTGCCACAGTCGGTGAAATTCTTCTCGAACAGCAACGAAGATTTATCGCGTTGACGTATGCAGCAACGGTCCGAACAGGTTTTCCACATTACGCATGATTCACGATATTGTGTGAGCGGACATAACCTATTATTGGCTATACCTGGAGACTGTCACAATACAGACAACAACTATTACTATGATCTCGGCGGATTTGCTACTTTTTTTTATCCTTTTTTAATCGGCTCGGTCACCTCGTGTTCTCGACTATCAATTTCGCACAGAATTATGTAACTATTATTTAATCACGGTTCTCGAAGGCTTTTCCCTGCGCGATATTTCAGGTTATACGAGTTGCTCTCGCTTTTCACCTACAATTACATTATACGTCGAATTTCTGTCTAAACTTCCAGAATTTGATTTCCAGAACTTGAAAAATACATTGCTTTTAAGTTGCAGTTGACCCCCGTTGTATTACCACTTTCAGATGGCATTCTGGGCATCCTGATAGATTTTTCGTGTTGGGACCATGCCGATCGCTATGTGTTTTTATAATGTAGTATATATCGCCGCATTCCGTATAACAGCCCTCGGTATATCGTCGCGTTCTATACATTATTAACACTAGATTTACGGAACCCGTAAAAATGACGGACCTTAGATTTCTAATTTTAAATGAGAAAAATTGGTAAGAAGCATTCGTGAAAATTTATTTTATCTTTCATCGAAATAAAGAATCATTGCATGAATTGGTTCACGCGTTGTCCATTATTCACTAATTTTTATAACTTCGTTTCGATTGAAATATAAATGGTCATTCGTCGCTCGTGAATCTAGTGTTAACACCGTATATCGCCACGCGTTGTAATATCCACAAGTTATGTCACAAAGAGTTCCCGCTACGCGTTTTATCACCGGTTTAGCGAGTTCCCTTTCACACCGACTTTCACGCACACGATGGTAGCCATGTAAAAAAAAATGTTGTCCGATTCAATATATTCCCGATTTCCATAATTTTTCCCTGCCACGGTCCCAGGTCTGTGTGGCGATGTAACGAGAGTCCACTGCAATACTTTCTGTCCTACTCGACTGTCAAAGTCGAACATCTAATTATGCAAAATCACGCGCTCAAGAAATAAATTTAAATTGGCACTGCCTTACGAGGATAATACGCGTCTGCTTATACGGAGGAAATTAGTAGTCTGCAACTGAGACTACAATTTATGTACAAGTATTTTCGGTATGATATTTAAGCGACCAAGCATACAGGTTTACCCGGTTCTCGATCGAATCGGTAGTAGGGTGATGTTTATCGTTTAACGCCACTGGTTTGTGCGATTCCAACGTGTACATCGTAATGGCAGACACGACCTTTCCGAACGATTCTTTCGGCGCCCGGTAAAAAAAAAGTTTACACGCCACCCGAACGTGTTTCGTTACAGTTTCTTCGGTGGATGTTCTGGAAACTAAATTTATATTACAATTTCGCAATCGTCACTCTACTTTCCAATTTTAACCCGCTAGTGCACGCGTTCGATTTTTTGACGTGTGCACCAACTTTGGCACGCTGTCGCCTTTTATAATATGTTGGGGATATTAATCCTGGATCGCTGCTCGAGTTATTTCTATTTGTTACAAATGTTTATTGATCATTACACAATGCACCTCGGGTTCTGTAATCGCTATCGTTCAAGTAGCAACTCAGGATTCTTAATACAGATACCAGTTTACACTTTCTAAAGAACATTTTACTGATATATTTAAACCACTATACACATCTAAATACATAGTTTATCATCAATACAGACTAATATGTATATCCTTTTCAATATTGACATATTTACTCTAAGAATGTCTCTTTTTATCACCTGACTCTGCAATATCGGTTACTACCCAGTAGAGTATCAGTCAACACAGCTTTATCAATTAAAGTACCAGCATTAAACGATAAGACCGAATCAAATAAATCAAATGTGTATGTTGCAATTCTTGAATGATTTGTTACAATGTATAAATGCATTATTACAAGTCGAAGTTTAATACAATAATTCAAATATTCTCAAAATAACGCAATTTATTTCATTATGTTCTTAAAAATATTATGTTGTTAACGCACATATTCGTATTCGAGCGTTTTTTTATATATGACCGCCCTCTCTTTACAGGCGTACATATTACCCTTCCTGAATTCGATTTTTTTTTTATCCTTCAAGGACGTATATATACGTTACTTTTATTCGACTGTCCATTTTTTTGAGAACGCATTAAATTCGATCGTTCATTCTCCTAGAACGTATATATACATTTCTCTAAAGGTAAATACTTAACATTAAAACTTCCGACGTATAATTCACAATTATTTTGATGTTATAAATAAAGTCGAAAAATAAATGAACAAACGATGAAACATAAATGAATACGCTTATTGATTCTTCATCTTAATGACACAGATCTCAAGAAAACCATATGAACAAATTTCGTTATTTGAAGTAGGAAATTTGTACAAGGGTCATTTGACCCCTTTGGTAGTTTTAGTGTTAATAAAAATTCGCGAAGCAAACAATGACCGCGCGACAAATGATCGAGCAACCTGTGTTGTATAAGAGACACAGGCGCGTAACGCCATATACCGGAACAGAATACGATACACTTTACAAGTAACGCGATCTGCGCTTCCTTTTACGTCTCCGATTGTTCACTGATTCCGTGTGTCTTCGCGAGAACGTGACGTAACGTGACATTGTAATTTTGTCACGTCTTTCAATGATACCGTAGCGCGTCGCAGAGACGTGTGGATTTTTCTGCTGGGATGATACAGAAACGAGGATAGAGACGCGAACTTACGAACACACGCGATCTGTATCCTCGTCGTTCATCGCGATACACGTGTACAATAATGTACATACACCACGTGACGTCCCCCACTCCCTTTAATATCCCAGAAAATAAACGTCTTTTTTATACAAATGATACTCAAAAAGTTATATAAAAAAAAAGACTGGTGTCATTTATTATATCTATGGATGATCTAAAAAAGCATTCGCCGGTGAAAAGAAGTGTTATAGCAAATGAAAGGTATTTTTTGTTTTTTTATGTGAAATGTTGCACCGCCGAAAAAGCAGCAGCTCGGTGACCGTTACTCTGGTGGCGGTGACAGGAGAGATGTCGTACCAGATAGTGCATTTACAGTATTCAGGGCCCGTGTAAACGCGCATCTGGCACGAGCCCCAACTGCCCTGTAATCTCATATTGGCTCGCTTTCGTTAAACTCTCGTGTTCATGCTCTTTCTTGTTTGCTCACTCTCTCCTTCTCTCCGTCTCTCTGTTTCTCTTTCTCCCGTTGCCGTCCTTCATTGCTCGTTTTAACCTAACACGCGCGCATTTAACCCTCGAACGACGATGGTCGAGTCGATCGTCACCCATATCCGAGTTACGTGTCAAGTTTCCGAAAAGAAGATTTTTAAACGGTTCAAATTTAAATGAAAAACACGATACTGCCAATCAATGTTTAAATATCCCCTTCACATATACCGAAACGTTTGTCTGGTTTGCAATTAGATTTTCTTTATAAAAATAAATGGAACTAACTTATTTATGGCTGAAGTTATTTTAGCTCACTGTGAGATAAAGATCGGCAAACATTTGTTTATCGTTACTATTAATTAGTTTAATTATTATTGGACGTTTCAATAAGTACGATTTTTATTAATATTTAGACACTTAAATATTTTTTCTTGCTGATCGAGTTGTCACTGATCACTAGTAGATATAAGGATAATACTAATTAATTTATTTCTGACGTAAATTATTTTAACGCGTTATCTTTTATAGTTATTACATAATTAGCTAAATCCTGTATTTATCGGTAATCGAATGTAAAGATGTAGATCTATTTAAACGAAAGTTGTCAGCTGATACCGCTTTCCTTGGTCAAAGAGTGAAACGAGGAGAGACGCCTCTAATAATAGGCGACCGTCCTCGGTGCCGCGACGCTCTGGCGTCGGGACGCACTCGCATTAGTTACAGTTAATATAACATCTTACAGCGTGTAATTAAAAAGCCTTGTTTTCTTCAAACTCCGACAAATTACATTCGACTATCGAAATCTTCCTTTGCCCATTAAAATGCTTCTAACTGAATCAAACTGTAAAGATTTAATTTCGATAAAATTAAGTCTAACCTTTCCACGGTATTTAAGGATGAATTAACTTGTTTTATTTTATAATTTTGCATTTAATCCATTCTCGATTTAACGTGTTTATGTCGCACAAGGTTATTACCGTAAATTAAAATTTGGAGCCGGTTTAACTGCTGTTTATAACGCGGTAAAATAAACCTGCGATCGTAGCCGATCGCGTACACGAACTTCGTGTAGAAGTTCCTGAACACAATGTTACGTGATGATGCGCTTTAATACTGCAGCAGCAAAAAAACAACGATGATATTGACGAATATATAATCCGAAACCTTGGCACAAATCATATTCATCGGGTACGAGATAGAAGAAACGCAACTTTGCTCTTACAATCTTTCAAGTTGTTTTCACAAAGGGTTAAATGAACATTTTTTTTTTTTAACGAAGATTTATTAACAAAATGACGAATGCTATCCACAATAACATCGTGCACGCCCAACAGGTTGTCAACGGTACCAGTGATTTCTTGCACAAACACAATTATCATAGATGAAAACGAAAAACTAATTCGAAACACACAAATATTCCATATTAGTGGACGCACCGCGCATGCGCGCGCGACCGTGCTAACGACGAAACAATTGCAATTCACGTGCGTTACGCAATCGCTCGTAGCGCAGCTCGAAATATTCACTGCTCCCTTCGAGACTATGTTTCGATTAATAAACTGTCTAGAGTCAATTGCAGTCGACGATGTATTGAGTTACGCAATCGGGAGAAACCACACTGTAAACGAATTAGAGATAAAATTAAATCTGGTCGAAAAACAAGCGGAGTGTGCTTTTTTTCGACGATCGAACGCCTACCATCGGTGATAACTGCAACTCACGATTCGTCCGCGGAATGCAAAACGAGATCCTAATGTTACACAATTATAACCTTGATGATTCTGGATTTCGCACAAGAATTTATTTCGACGAAATCGTCATGGAATCCGCGCGCCGGGATCATCTTACAGTTTCCCCCTGTTATTTGCGTTCCATATAATTAATACAAATTAAATTGTGAATACATTTTCGATACAAGCCCACGATAGCGACACCTCGAAAACCGGAGGTTAAACACATATTACCGATAACATAAGACGCGTGTTACTATCACGTTTCATGGAACCAGTAATCTCGAAGCTCTACGACCTTATGACCTTCAAGAAGCAGCGAAAAATTGCATCTCAGAAATCCTGCGTAAGTATACAAATCGACTATCGTATCTAAACATATTACGGCTTCCTTAAAACGGAACAACTACGGAATCGACTGATCCGATTTATTTCAGAGGCGAAGAGAACACGTGTGTGAACGGTCAATCGTTGTAACCTAACCCGAGACGGAGGACGGTCGGAACAGAGGACAGAAAGTTGATTTCGATCGATGGACAACACGCGAGCAACACATATACATCGATGGAGCGAATACGTGTTTATATACCCGCGCACACGAATCTCACGACGAAATATATCGTATCAAACAGGGAATGCAAGCGACACGCGCGACGACTAGTTGACGACTAGAGCAGTCACGCTAACCGTAGAACAACCACGGTGAACTATGACGACGTAGACTAGTAGCAATTGCGAGCAGAAACGGCGCTGCACTCTCGTCGCCTCTATCTACACTTTTGTTACACAATCCGTGCGTGTATATATCGGTGTTTCTTCTACTACCATTTTATAGTAAACTTATTCCCCGAATGAAGAACTGTACTTACGAGGGTAACGAAATTTTCTTTTGTTTAAAAAAAAAAAAGTTGTTCACTTACACGGTGAGGTCTTTAGAGTGAAGCGGAATAAGCGGAAAATCAAATCTAACTCTGTTCGCTGATGAACAACTATTTATAGCGATGTTGAAGATGGGCTTGGTAGCCAAGCAACTGAAACACGCTATTAATAGCGTTGTTCTTGTTGTTGTTTGTTAAAGGCGGTATTAATTTGAATAAGATTGGCAATGAACGTTTCAACTACATATAAAAAAAAAATGGAAGATAGGTAGTTAAAAGATACGTACTGAAGAATTCACTTAAGGGACTTATCAAATGTCCATAACGTAGTAATACTTGAGACATCAGTGCTCGGATCAGCATAAATAAGTGTTATCAGTTCAGGGACTGCAATATTTTCCGATAAAAAGAGTATATATTGTTAGTGTACCTTTTAACTTTCATATGCGGAGTCTTAGCGATATTTCAATACAATCAGTCAATATTGAGAACCTTGAAACTTTTGCGTATTTTAACAAGGGCAAAGATGAACATAGGACGTGTAAGAGAAGTATGACCTATAAAATAATTTGAAGGATCTTTTCGCCAAAGACAATTTAGAGAACCCTGTTCCAGAAAGTAGTAGAGCCCGGTGCACGTGCCAAATCGGTCTCCCATAATGCGTGTCCACGATGTACGAATATAGAAGGCAAATGGAAGAGAACGTGCAAGATGCAATTGCTGTTTCTCTATCGTGCGTGCTACCGTCGATTGGCATGACTCGTACAAAGAACAAAGATCAACGACTTCGCAATTATCGAATTTTTAATGATACCAGGAATCCTCGACGTGGGACGTGTTTTAACCATTCGAGTCCAACATTGGTGAATTGCACCGACACAGAAATTGTCACAGACTACGTAGATTCTAGATAGACTACATCTATCCTGATTATAGTTCAGAAATACAAGAGCATGGCAATATAACGCGAGGATATACGCGAATATGTCATCTCCATGCATTTTAACACTCTGCAATCGCAATGACTGGGATAGTGCCAATTTCGAGGAAGTGGCAATATAACGAGAGTCCATACTAGTTTTTCTTGCATTAATCAAAGACGAAAAACAATGTCAGGAACAAGCCCAATGACTGGCTAACGGAACAATCCACGTAATTTTCAGACGAGGTAAAGCCACAGAGAGCAGTGACGGTTGTAATTGGACCACTTTGCCACTAAACGAGCTTAACGATCGATTCTGCCTTCCACTCTAATGGCATAATGCGCAGAGGCGATAGAACGGATCTTCTGGTTTCGAGTTGTTTTAATGATGGAAGCGTCAGCGAATCATGAATCCGAACGTATATATAGTGAGTCACCTGATACTTCAACCTGAAATATCTTGAAAACGAATATCGTGGAAAATGTATCGGATGGGAATTACGTTATATCAACAGATGCACAATCTGATGTAATCAGTTTTTTAGGTGGACATGTAGAGGACATTGAAGGTTAAATCTGTTTTTTGAAATGGAATTATATATTGTATTATACACCTTGATGAAATATACCGTGACTTATAAAAAGTATTCAGCAATTTGCACCAGAAAAACTTGTTAGTTTAGAAAATATTGTAACCTCGCTATTGAATGGTACACCTATTAAACTGATACATTTACTTGTAACTATTTTCTTTCCTTGTAAATCATGTTCATTTTATAATATAATAAAAGGAGCGATTTTAACTTATTTTTAATATTTTAAGTACAGTGATTAAATATCATACGTTGACCTTGAGATGACTGAAGGAGGCATAGGATGATGAATGGTTAAAAGTTTAACATCTAGCAATATTGAATTTAAAATACCTTTTGAACCAATGACTTTTAATACAAAATCGCTTAACACTTTTTAATAGGCAGTAACAAGTTCAATCAACTAATGTATGCGAGAACATATAATTCCACCGTACCCAAACAGAGTATCGAACAAGATCAGAGATACTTCGGTCCCAAATCTGAAGGTCCACATACTACCTGTTCTCACGCTATTCGACCCAACGAAACCAGCCTCAAAATAACGCTCTAACGTCGTATCCGAAAAACCACCAACAACCAAGGACTATGCACCAACGAAAAAGTTGCTAAGCGTATCTGTTGAGGTCCCCGATTGAGGAACGAGCACTCTATCAATAACAATCCTGCCACTCGAACAAGTTGCTTCCCTTCGATAAAAAAACCGCGGTACGTTACCGAACCGTCCCCGTTCGACACTGCGTGGTATTCGAAAAGACGTGTTGGATGTCCGATCGCGTACGCGAAACAGGAACACGCAGGGTAAAAAAAAAAGTCCGTAGCCCGAGACTTCGTGAGGAGAACTAGCTGCGACTAGGCACAGACGGTACGACATTGCGCTTGTAAAAGCGCTTTAACGTGCGAGGCAAACGGGCGACGTGTTACACAACGATGGCCGAAAAAGCTGTGCCAAGCTGCGTGGCGCTGGGCCACGGGGCGTAAATGTGTCCACCTAACCTCGAAACGAGAGAGAGAAGTGGCACACACACTACGCGTCGCACCTCTTCTCACACGCGCCAACTGCGACTGCGAGAAAACGGTTTCTGTGCGTGTGTGTCGTGCGTGAGTTTTAGGGTTGCGAAAAAGCTCACGGTTATTTGGACCGTATCTTGGTTCGGCTTGTCTACGGAGGACACGCGTGTGTTTTACAGGTGGAGATATATTCGATGGTATTTAATGATCGGTATACCGATATTTACTTATAGTTGGTAACTATTTAATAGCAGGGATGCGCGGGTACCCGATATTTTGGGATCGGGTCGGCTCGGGTTATGTCGGATGGCCTCGGGTTACGTCGGATGTCCTCGGGTACCCGAAGCACGCACGAACCACCGGATAGTACAACCGTTTCGAGTAATTCGATTACGTTGGGAGATTTATGGATTCGAGAATTTGCAGCGTGGGAATTTGGGAACGTGACGATTTGGAAACTACGAAATTTGAGATCTTCGGTATGCAGGAATTTGGGTATCCGAGAATACGGGAGAAGAGAAATAGAGAGAAAGAGAAAAAGTAAAGTCACCAAACGCGCCAGCTGCTAGTTGCACACGCGTACTTTTACTTTTAACGTCTATATCAATCATGTTCTCCGAGTATGCGTGTACATTCACATACACAGGCAATATAAACTTTCTTCTTCATTTCAATTTATTTGTTCCGGTTTCTCTTTTTTCCGTAATATGCAATCTACATCGTCGATAACGCGAGGAAAAGTTTGAATTTCCTTCGAATTTTTATTTTCAGTGAGAGAAGTTTCAAATATTACTTGCGACGATCTATTGCGTAATATGGTAAAGACTTTCGTAACTAGTCTTGGAATTTTATTGGATTTAAAAAAAATGTAAAATAGCCAGCAAATTGTTAGCCTTGAATGTAAATGACCCAATTGCTCGGAGCTAAATTTATGAGTAATGAGATTGTGACTTAGAAGCAGCCTTTCGGTATTCAATTTAGGATAAATATAATTCAGATGATGAATCTCAGTACACTTATAATTCGTGTTTTTGTAATGTATATTATGGAATTAAGGTACTGTGCGCGTTTAGCAAATATAGTCATTCGACATTACACGGAATTCTGTGAGTCACGAAAATTTGCCTTCTGATAAGATTATTACATTATCTACGTTTGGTTTTATTCCTTCTAAGCGTAAGAAGAAACCATTGAAATAACGCGTGCTAATGAATCATTTATAATGAATCAACTAATAATTTTTTGGTATACTATTCGCAATGGAACGCCCATATGAACTAATTAATAATTACTACGAAATTCTTCCGCTGAAGTTAACAGAGACGGTGTAACGACATAATGACAAGTATTCACTTCATTTTAATTGCAATTTTTACGATTTCGTGGGTTCTGAAATTATAAATAATTTTGTCAAATTTTTCGAACAACGGGGATAGTGTCAATCCACGGATGCAGAGATGCAAGGAGATTCAAATGTGGGAATATTAAAATTCAACGATATCAAGATCTAGGAATATTATTAATTATAGATACTTAAAAATTCTTTGAAAGATTTAGGGATCTACGATTAGAGTTTTGCTGCTTTATGTAAACTACAGGTATATAGAGATATAGGGATATATGTCTGGATACAATGCACACGCTTTTTGCTACTGTAATACAGATATCAACTTGACTTTAATCCGAGAGATAATTGCAATGTTCACGCATGCGACAGAATCACGGAGAATAAAATGCTCGATGAAAATCAAAGTGTATACCCACGGAACCGTATAAATTACTATCATCCACGTAAACCTAGAGCTGTATTTCTAAATTAGCACATATGTATCATACGTGTTGGTCGTGACGTCAAGCTGGGCTCTGTTGCTCGTCGATATTCACCTGCGTAATCGATGCCACGTTCGAATACCACAAAATGGACAAACAAATCTGATAGCGAGGCTGCCGTGTAACAACGTTATTCTCACTCGGTATCATAAAATATTTCCGACTTGAATAAAATAAAAAAAAAATCAATTAAAAAAATCAACTCTATTGCTCAATAACGTAAAAAGCCGACGAAAACGCATTAAAGGACGAGATGAGGCGGAGGGGAGGAGGCAAAAGGACCCAAGAACAACGAGAACGTTGCCAAACGCGGTAGGGATAGAGAACGAGGAAAAAGATAGGGGCGAAGAGGAAGGGAGCATGATAAAGAGCAAACAGCAGCCTCCCTTGCCAGGTGGACGGAACCTGGGCCGACGACGACTTAATCTTAGAACACCACCTCCACTGCCAACGAACAGAACGAACTCTTCTCACCACCCTACCCGATGTAGGATTCACTTTCGTCATCGTGGAACACAACGGTGCAGATCGGCGCACGTACACACGACGCGACACACAGCGGCCGCGACGGTTAACGGACTAAAGAGAGGTGCACGCGCAACGACGCGAAAACTGATACGCTATCGCGACACGATCTCTGTTCCCGCGACACACGCGACGGTTACATTTCCCGGAGAGAGCACAGAAGTCGGAAGAAACGCACGATCGAACGGTTATAAAAAGGGGGCGAAAGAACGAGGAGGCATGGGTAGAAGAGAAACGAAACGCGATACGGGGAAGGATCGGGTGCGTCTGTCCGCGATGTAAACGCTCCTTCAAGTATTCCGCGACGGTGGAGTCCTCCTTGTCTCGTAAAACAACAACGTATCGCGCGAGGAAAGTGCACCTGCGCGCTCCTGCGTCGTTTTCTCGGTCGCGGCCCGTTTGTCCCTGTGGTGCCACCTCTCCACCCCTCCAGACCCGTGAAACCGCTCCCCCTGGGTCCTCCCGCGAGCACACCAAACCCTCTCTTCCTCCTCATCGGCGTTCCAACTTGCCCGCTGGTCGACTGGAGGGGAACAACGGAGGCACCTTTTACCTCCCCTCCTCAACCCTCCTGCTCCTCTTTCACGCGGCGTTCCTCTTCCCCTTCCCCTACTCTCCGTCACTTTGCGGCAACATCCACGACGTCCCTGTAACACCACCCACTCGTCCGACACCCAGCGCGTACCGTTGAGAGTCGATTACCGTCGAGAGAGAACCGGGGACGGACCCTTCTACTACTCGATGCAAGTGCCGGAGAAACAGACGCACCAATATGGCTGACTAAATTCAAGCGGTCGCGTTTTACCGCGCGGCCGGGGGATTATGTAAGTCTCGACGACGTTCATGAGACATTGGCGTAAACCAGCATTTTTTCGTGGGGTGGGTCAAATATTTTTTCCAAATTATGTACTTAGGCGTCGTTCAATGACTTTTGCAAATTTGCAAATTTGGAAATTTAAGAATCGCAGAATTTGGAGATGTAAGAAATTGTAAATTTGAGAAGTTTCTGGAGTTTGGGAATTGTAAAATTTTTAAACTCTTAACCTTGACCCGTTCCATCCAACAAAATCGAAAGCAAGTAGTACAAAACTCTCCTCTCCTACTTGTCATTCAAAAGATGACCAAGTATTTATATTACATAGTCCCCAAACGTTGGCGCGTATTTGAGAGTTATGCGAGTTTTATATGTTACTGGCCTACTATTATCGTGTCCATCTTCGAATGGTCATTGAACCCAAACAGATTCAATCGATAAAGAGTGTATCGAAGTTGCACGAAACCGCGATCACTCGTGATTGAACCGTATACGGTTGGTACCGTGTGCTCCCCGTCAGGTGTTACGATACAAAGCCGGGAAAAAAGCTGGTGTTCCACAAATCCAAAATTAGACGCTGCCAATCATCGAGCGCAATCTATATATTATCGGGACAATCGATTGCCTTCGAGAACCAGCGTGTATTGTTGAAGCCACCGTGCCCGATATTAATCGACCCGATGTACAACGATATTAATAGCTCGATTAGGAAGGACCTGCACAAAGCAGACTGGCTTGCAAGAGATCGAATGGCAGGCAGATTAATACGACTCGACGGGGATGATGCTCGATAAGCCCTGCATCGACGTTGAATTACATAAACCGCGAAGATGCTGAGAAAATGCGTAATAGCAACGATTTTTCTTCTTTCGTCACAATCGCGGTAACTTTGGATCTATCATAAAGCAGGTATTGTTTTCGAGAGTGACGCAAACTTGGGTTTTTGGCTTCACGACAAAATTCGTGATACGCAGTTGGCTTGCTGCGGTATCAAAACAATTCACGCGGAGTGGGCTGATTAGATCGTGAACAGGAATTTGAGGGTACAAAATTAACAACAACGAGAATAAACGAATTTCCAAATTTTCAAAAAATTTAACAAACCGATAATTATATTTTGAAACAATTTTGGAATCGAACGTTTTTATCGAAAGGTATCGTAACATTTAATGAAACGTCGATACGAAACAAATAAACCAAGCAGAACAATATAAAAGAAGCAAAGAACGATAAATATATTCCCTATCATAGCGACTGTACACATCGATTCGCTCCGGCAATCAAACATTTTAATTAAATTAGAACGGAGAAGCCAATTACGATGGGCAGTAACCTTAAGTTTGATTGTCAATTAGTCGTGGAGGACGTCCCGGGCAGAACTTTGTAAACAACAATAAAATTATCCCCAGGGGTTCGGGAGTAAGAATCTAAAAAAAAACCGGTTGAACATGAAAGACCGCGTCTCGAAGGCCGCGTCGCTTCGTCTGACCACGATTCGAACTTTTCTACTTCGAAATCGAGCGTTCGTCGGAGATGCACGAAGGGGCACGAGGGCAGTCGAAGCAACACGTGGCCCCCGGGTAACACACGAATGAACGCTACTGGTTTGCTATACATACCAGTTGATTATTCTAGCTATGAAAGTCCGGAACTGTTACGAGCTCTTTGCGACTCAATGTCACGGTTTCAGCACGCGCAATAAACGCGTCCAAGTGTGACGGAATCGAAGAGAAAAAGGGAGAGGGGAAAACGCAATAAAGAAAGAACGCAAGCGAATAACGATCACGACGCAGTTGGTTCGTTTTAGAGAGCCCGGGACAGACTATGGTGGGAGTATCCACGTTGGAACCAATCAGATTACTCACCGTCGATGATATCCAATCAGCGGAGGCAATTTTATAGGACTTAAAATTTCTCGATCAATGTAAATCACCCATATATTCCGGGTGTTAAAAACAAACATTTGACCCAATACTTTAAGCTCGACTGTTAAACCAAAATCCAATTTTTAGACGATTAAATATATTATCGGTTAATTCAGCAGATGGTACTGATATAAAGAAATTTGGCTTCCGTACAATAATAATAATTATTATTATTATTGATAACAAGTTTGTTAATTTTCAAATCATCTTTCACGAAATCTGACAATGTCGTTTCGCGAATCGTAACTTGAAATATCCACCGTCGATTCGTAGCAGTCCCAAAACTAGTTATAACGTACACATTCAGTACTTTTTTTATCCTTTAATCTAGTTTGATCGATCCTGTAATTTTTCGCGCGATTGTGTACGTGTACAACACAGACGGGAGAGTAACTCGACGTTCTCGAGCACGATACGACAGACAGGTCGAGTAATTGGATCGAGCGGCAGGGCTGCGATTGGCAGCCGACTAACAGGCCTGTTTCAACCCCCATCCAGGAAGTGGAAAAGGCTCGAGCCGAGAGATCCTATATAATGCTTTTGCTTAACTTGACCTTAATTTCACGGAACACAATCTGATCTGTCGTTTACGAGTCCTTGGAAATTATACGAGATCTATTGGCTCTCGATAGTAAAGTTGCAGAGGAAAAAATTTATCACCGGATCTTAGTCACGCTCAAAGGTTAGGCCAACTTTATGCGTGTTACAAGTTTCAGAGTTTCTCCTGGCAAAATAAGATGAGCGTTTATTTTATTATTTATTAAAATGATATTACTATTTCATAGATTGTTTTCTTAGTAATACGAGTCAAGAAAGATACTGAATACGTATTTCTAAAATCATTGCTGTCCACAATGGTATTTGAAGGTGGAGGAAAATCCCGCTTTAAGCGACGTTTATCGAACACTCGTTATCGCGTGATCGAACATTCGCTGTTGTCTTAACTCGTTAGTCCTTCGCCCTAAAAAACTCGAAACGTACAGTAGATATTTTCTCGTTTCACCGGTAAGAATAGAAGCTTCTATTATGTCCCACTTTTTCAGGAAATAAACCGAACCATCTTGTTCCAGCGGATGGTTCAAACAATTCGAATAGCGATATCACACAGGCGGTAGAATTTTTACGCTGCTTTTTCATACAAATTCTGCTCTTATTTTTCTCCCCGGAGATAATTTCATTCGCACGCGATTTCCTTTGATTCAACCCCGCCCCCGCCCCGTTAATCCTTCTATATATATCACACGCCATGTGCTTTCCACAATTTCTATCGTCACCTCTTTTCTATGGTGGTAACGCGTTCGCAGAATTACGTCAGTGATTCCCACTCTTCCTCTCGTAATCCCATCCGGAAATGGGATGGAGGGAGACACACAGGGATGGAATAGCACACGTTTCGGTCAATAGCAGTCGAGATCGACTCCGGGGTTCTCCGACGTTTCCGTGTTCGAGCCTCGACTTTCATCCCACACAACCCCTATATACCCGGAAACGCTTCTGTTTTCCACCGAAGCGGCTATTCAACCTCGAAGGGAGCTACTTCATATTGTGTTTATTTACGGAGACACAAATTGGACGTTGGGACGGAACGTTTCAATATTCCATCGATAGAATGGGAATAAAGGTGACTAAATTGACGAGTGGAGCTCATTAGTCGTGTTCCGGCTTTGCACACGAACAAACGTGAAATGCTTACAGACGGTTACGAAAGCGTCTCGAATACCTGGACCTTAACTCCTTCATTAGTTTAATAAAACATGATATTTTGACAAAAAGTCAGCCACAAAATTTTATAACGTAAAATGTCAAACCTGGAACCAGTCATTTTGACTGGTTGGTAGTTCTAGTGTTAAAAAAAATAGAAAGAGCGAATCCAAGCTTTGTGAAAATAAAAAACACACGTCTGACCCCGCTGTTTCTGGAATGATTTTGAATGCAAGTTTAAAATGCAATTTTACGAAATATTCGACGAAATATCAAAGGAAAAGAGACGTTTTGCGAGGGTTTATCGAGAGGTTCGTTAAATTTACCAGATAGTAGAGAGCAAGGTTGAAAAGGCAGAGTCAAGGAGGAATATCGGAGGGAAGAAAGACCCACCCTTACTCCAGTCGGTAATCAGCTTTCGCTTCTGGGGGAGGAGACACTAACGTGTCTTTATACGAGCTCAACCTTCAGACACATTAAGGGTATCATAGTTTGCAAGGTAATAGGGCCAAGGACACGTCAGGGTATGCTTCCATACGCTTGAATAAATGACAGAATATCGACAAATTGCTCTCAACTTACAACGTTATAGTGCTATAACAGTATAGACTCCTCGAACGCGAACAATTTTGTAAAGCGCACTCGACTCAGTTTGAAGCATTCTAAAACGAACGAATTTGTACAACACTGGTACACAAGTTAATTGAGTTCCAAGATAATTGCCATGCCGAATGTTTCGCCGGATAGAACTGCCGCTTTGAACAAATTTTATTTATTATTTTCACATAACTTTGTTATATTTATTATTCACAATTTCATATATCTAATTTAAATGAAACGAATTAAAGAATTTCTTGTAACATATTGAATAACAAAAAGCATAATTCACCTTCCTTAAGCGTGGTTAATTGTAAATTCAAGAAATCTTCATCTATTATACGAAGTGAATTATTTATTCATATCGAGTTACAATGGCAGGCATTTCATGTATCTTTCGCAAACTTCTTATGCATCAAAGAAACTTGGTATAGATGCGTTGACAATTTCAGGTAAAATGCTAACCATTTTATGAAATCTTAACGACCACCGTCATTATTTAAAACAAAAACATGAATAAGTGAAAACGAAAATTTTTCATTGAAAAATCCAACGTATCCGATTTATCTTCCTTTCGATACTGACCCGGAAATAATTTCTCCTTACCATATAACAGCCAATAAATCTCTCCTCGTTCTCCTACCGTTCTTCTTACACAAACACGCTGCTACTTTTCGAAAGCCCTGCGGGCAACAGCGGAGGAGCGTACAACAGGCGCAACAAGGTGAACTCTCTTCCCCTGATGACCGAGAGAAGCGGGGGGATTCATGCACGAGCAGCCGTCAGGGGTTGACCTAATTTCACTTCATAGGTTGGCCTCTGACTGTCTGACCTTTTCCCAGGAGAGAGTTCCTGGCGAGGGTGCGCTTGTGCACCACCACCCAGAGGATCATGATCGTTGGAGGGACAAAGAGCATCGTGGAACACGTGTACGGCCTTCGTATACTGAACAGAGAGCCAACTCGAGAGGAGCAACAATGAGATTATGCAGAAGGCATGTTGGATCGCCTGGTACCTGCACTTCCTTCGATTAACGGAATGCGTAAAGAGAGAAACATAATTACCGCACTTATTTTTTTTATGAACGAGCACGGGATAATTTCGGATGGATTGGAAAATTCGTAGCAGAAGATCTATGCCTGTTTTTAATATTAGATAAATAACGATGGTATTGCAGTTGGACGCTTAAGTATTGTTGTGACAATATTCTGTAAGCAAAATGATGGCGTAGGGACAATTGATGTTCTGCATGGCGAGTTACAGTCGCCAAGAACCTTTTTAATTATTAGATTTAGAAATTTGGGATATTTCAATTTTTGGCAATTTAGAAATTTGTGAAATTGCGAATTTGACGAAACGTGGATTCGGAGATTTAAGAATTCGAAGAGCTGAAAATTTGGAAATTTAGGAATTCGAGGATTCGACTATTTGGAAATGTTAGAATGTGAAAATGTAGAAATCGGGGGATCTAAAAATTCGGAGATTTGAGTATTTAGAAAATTGAGATCAGAGTTTTGGGGATTTCAAAAATTGACAATTCGAGAATTTAAATTTTGAAATGCGAAATCTGTAAATTAAAATCAGCGAAAAATCGAACGAATAACCGAGCACTTGTTGAAAAAGCGGCGGTGTGCAGGAAACAGAGAGGCCATGGGATTGAGCTGTATCTGGAATGCCTATCGTGTCTCAGCGTAGGCGTAGAGTCGACGTAGATGGTGGAGATTCGCCAGGCAGGTGCGGGACGATCGTGAGGGGATAAATGAAACTGGGTCACCCCTGGGAACCGGAGAGCCTGGGGCTCGTGGTGTCCGGGAACAACTGGCCAGAAGTGCCTGACGAATATCCGTTTCGAAACGGAAGCTGGTGCACGCGGTACAGCAAAATCCTGTTATACATTCTCGCGAGTCATGGTTCTCTCATGAAACTACACGCTCACTCGACGATTCGAAATAATATAATCAAATCACGAAAACAAACCATATAATAACTCAATACATTTTTAAATAAATTTTCTTCCCCACGAACTTGCAAATTTAATCGCAATTTCTGAATGATTTTAACTGTCAAAGATTATCTAGCTAATTTTCAGATACCGTTTAGCTGACTTTTAGATAATATCTAGATATGTTTTAGATAACTTAGATAATAACATCACATGTGGGTGACGTATGAATTTATACATAAATATATCGCTAATTTTAGTTGAAACATTTAACATAACAAAATATAAAATATTGGTGTAAATATATTAAAGCTTATCGAATAAACCAGGGTAGAATATTATGAAAATTGTCTGTAGAATTTATCGAAAATAAAATTACTTCCTAAAAGAAATTGATACTGCTTTAGGGTGGCACTCAAGGTGTTAACAATGTAAACCCTTGATAGATATGTTCATTAGGACTATTTATTTGCAACGTCATTTTATCTACACAAATATTTTACATTCGAGACTACATGCAGTAACTATTTCCCTTTTACGAAGCGCTCCTGAACAATACATACACCGTGTCTCGTCGACGTACATAAGTAATAAACGCACCGGTAAAAACACACGAATCGTTGGCTGTTCACGTACACGCAGAAAAAGTGGTGCTCGTAAACGAAGAGGATGCTGTACGGTCGAACGTCGTTGAAGGGAGTTGACCTAGATCGGTCGAACGAAAAACACGCGGTTGGATTATCGAAATAATTCCGCCTCAAACCAGACCGATACCGCTCGATACACGCACGTAGCTGCAGCCGAGAGAAGTATTAGATACTCTCTGTATCCATGACAGAATTACAGTTCGCCCTAACTGGACGGGGAATTGCAGATACGCTATGTGCCGACAGTACACGCATTAGAGCTGAAATTGTAACGCTCTCGGAGTACGGTTTAATGTAACATAATCGAATAACTCTCTCGAATCTTGTGTGACCCCTTCTGTGCGCCCTCCGCGTGACGTCAATGACTAGCTTAAACTCAATGCGTGTAAGTACATCTGTGACGGCAAAATGACGCGACACAACGTGGACAGTTTTTTTTAGGGCGAAACAGCGAAAGCATTGTAAGGGACCCATAAAAAGAGTTTCCTCGAATTTATTCGTTGTGTTGTAGTATATCGGGTGAACTCGTTAAGATCCATTTTAAGTTATCATGATTTGCTTTATAATTGTATCGACATAAGTTAGGGAATAACTAAAGATTGTTGAAATCACTGCCGTTCTTTTAACACTAAAATTACTAAAACGGCCGAATTACTTTGTCAATTTTGTCAACTGACAAAATTTGTTGAGGGGGATTGCTTGAAACATGTGCTGATTGTCATCCAGAAAAAGAATTCATATTTATTTGTATTAATTTATATTTCATTATTTGTTAATTTATTTTTCAAGTTCATTTTTAAGTTCAAAATAACTGTACATTAAAAATCGATAGTTTTAGTGTTAATTTGAAGATGTAACGCTATTACGGATTGGATCGTATAACCGAAAATCCCCACTTCCAGTTGTGAATTTTTTATTTCCATATTTATCCATTCGATTATTTCTAAATTGTTCAATTTGAACATTTCTAAACTGCTCAACCTCAAAATTTCTAAATCCTCAAACTCAAAGCATGTCAATTTAAAAATAGTCAACACCGAAAATTTCTAAATACGACGGTAACAGTTAGGAGCGTTGCTACCGCGTCGACACACCGTCCAAGAATCGAAACACATCGAGCTACAGGCGTCGCGCGAAATAAACTAGGAAAAATAGTGGGTAGACGTTAAAAGCGATCAGCTGTTGTTAAACGGTCGAGACTGGCTTGCATAATGCTTGCATTACGTGACACGTCGCATTCCCTTCCTTCTTTCGCTCTTCCGAGCAGTCCGCATGCAACGCGAACATCGTCTGCCGCTAGAGTACAAGGCTACAAAAAGTCGGTCAGTAACGTACGAACGGTGGCGCGAACGAACAATGCCAGGTATCAAATATTGTGCATCCGAGAAACGTAAAAATGATAACTTCCGCGGTGTTACGGTATCGGATGTGCCCGTTAGAGCGGAGACACGGTGCCCACCTGCCAAAAACGCGTGCTGCATTTCTTAGCGTCGTTGCGGCACAACCTTACGTAATTCGTACCCGTGCCCCTCCCCCTCTAACCCCCCACCATCGCCCCCTACCTTTCGATCTCACCCCTCGCGGTCCGACTCCGTCCCTAGACCACAACGTGACATTTTTACACGCTTAGCTCTCCCTCTTCGCCGTCGTGTTTTCTGGTAAAGCAACATCGAACGACGTCCAAGTTAAATTTTCCGCCGAGTCCCGAGGATATATTTACGACACACCGGGAGAAGGCGGAAAGCTTGGACGGCCCTGGGCTTCTGTCGTCCGGGCGAACGGAACCACGGAACCGACCATACTGGGGGAAAAACGAAATTACCCGCACCTAATATTATGATCTTTGTGATCCTGTGAGAACGCACCAACGACGAACTGCTTCTAACGTGACGTATACATTTGGATATAAATGACACGCAGACCCGAGAACGTTTTGCACAGAAAATAGCGATGATGCGGGGAAAAATCATGGAAATGTGCGGCTACGCAAGAAAATGTTGAGTGTCTGGATAACTGGAACTGAGGAATTTGTAAACTGTAAATTGTAGAAATCGTTTGATATTTTTCGTGCGCGAGGACGACCTTGAACACTGAAGTTGCCCCGCCCACATCCGTTGCACCGTTGATGCCCTGTTTGTCAACGAGCATGATGCATTGAGCAGATTTTTCATTTCCGTGGAATGTTGGCGTTGTTTCCAATCGTGACCGAGCCACTTCTAATTAATTTCATTTGTGACCATTAATTGCGATAATAACTCAGATGATGTCACGCGATGTATCGCACTGATCTGCCAAGTGCATATGGAGATCTCTTGCGAACATGGTAATTAGTATTTTTACAAAAACGCTCATTGAATATTTCGTTACGTCATGTTTTGATAAATTTTTTAACTTTTTATTATAACACCATATCATCCGGTACGTATTCATGCTAATTTTTTTTTTATTGAAGACGATCACTATTTTCAATAGACTTTAGCTGTGAACCAGTTTAACACTAGAAATACCGTCATTAAATGCATACTTACTTTAGAATTGAAAATGAAGTAGAAAAATGAATAAATGAATATTGCAGCGTCATCTAAAATATACAGCCATTCATTATCTTAATAAAACATGACAAATATTTTGACAAAAGGTCGGCCACAAAATTTTATGACATAAAATGCCAAACCCGAAACTAATTATTTTGACTGGTTGGTAATTCTAGTGTTAAAATAATAAAAACAGTATTTCCTGACGTCGACAAATAATACATGTTACTCGTTCAGTATAATTAACTGTATCGATGTAATGTTATCGAAATAACCATGACTACCTATCAAATGTTACGAATGATGCATTACTCGAAGAAGAAGATTGCAGAACAGTTGATAGTGAGCGCCCTCTATGTCTCGAGGGGCACTAGAGGGAAAATCTCCTGCTGGGAGCTCGAGAATCAGCTGATTGGTCGCCAGAGCGTCAGCTGATTTTGACAGCCCGGACGACCTTGTGCGCATCTAAACGCGGCGCGCGCCACATTGAATTCAAATGCGCGACTGTGATGCCCGCGCAAGTGCATTGGGCACGTCCGTCGCGCACGCCGACTGCGCAGGCTCTTTTCCCTTACGCATTAAACGACACCACAGAAAAATGTATTGCATATTTTATCAGTCTTGTAGGTCACTTTCGTTTGGTTAGAAATATTTTCACAAAGTCGAACCATCGGTACTTATTCACGAAACGATAACCGAATAAAACTCGAAGACCAAAGGCGACGAAAACTATCTCGTCTCCTGCGACATGGTGCGTACCTGCAGTTATATCCACTCTGGAGTCTGTTACGACTTCGATCAATAAATTTACTTCTCAGCTGTCGCGTCTCCTGTTCACTGGACTTAGCAAGAGACGCACGTTGGTCGGTATTAAATTAAAATCATTTCGGATGGTTCTTCGTTGTCTCGTGGATAGAACGAATACAAATCCAAAGAGAATATCGTTAATTTTGTTCGACAGTTATTTTATTGCTTTTGTACTCGAGATCATCATAATTTTTTATTTGAACACAGTGACTGTTCGTCTTTAAGTCAAAGAATTATTAAATAAGGAATTATGTGATTTCATGTGCGCGAATGAGTTGAAGATTATATTGTGTTATGTAATACGATTCTCTTGTTAAGTGTTGTTTTATACGGAACTTGCCGATAATAATTGAAAAGGTGTTTGTTATTCCATAAAGTCACCATAAAGACCAGCAGGTAACTCAACGTGGGTTGCTAACGCCCTCAGAAAATTGAGATACCACCAGCTGTGTTCACCCGCTTCATTACCCACCGAGTGAACGCAGAGTGGCTCCCTATTCTCCGAGAGCTTATTTCGCTGTTTCCGTTCTGCCTTTACCAACCGAACGAGTTGAATGATAAATCCTACCTTTTTTCAATTCCTCGATCGTCGATATCTTTTTAAAAGCGCACAGAACTGGCGATAGGGTCTTCGCTGGCCGCATCAACTTCGTCAAAATTCTCTTCTTTATCAGTTGGGTCATCAAATATCAAATCATAATTTTAATATCACGTTTGTGATATTGAATCATTTTCCTTATCTTCATACGTGTTCAACTAAGGTTGGAATTATCGAATATTGGGCTTTGAAATTTTGGGAGTTTAGGACTTTGGAACTTTTGAAGCGTGAAATTTTGAAAATTTTGGTACTTAGTAAAATAATGCAACCTACATGAATGAATCATGAAAAATTATAATTTTTTAACACGAGTTTGACCACATTCTATATTAAGAACTCCTCTGTTAAAATAAAAGTACCATCTAAAGAAATGCAATAATGGAGGCTAGGCCCAACTACTGAATACATACAAATGACTGTCAAGTAGAATAAATAAGAAACCAGTGGGATATGCGGAATAAACAGACCAATAAATTGACACAGAAGCATTAGAACCTGGAAGCAAATTGCTTTCTTAGACGATGAACACGACCCGCTCTTCAACTACAATACGAAGTTCCTAGTTAGGTACCAAATTGCAAAGTGTCGCAAACCGATCGATATTATGATCATTTTCCACCTAACAACGACAAGCACCAATTCATCCAATTAATTTTCCTCCAACGGGGAAGAGATGTCACGTGACTCTTAAGTAGTTCGAGCAAAATGGCGGGAAGTTCCTGTCAAAACTTTAGCTCGTTCAAAATTAACAGCGTATCGTGATTCGCAATTTCACTTTCCTAACTTAACATCCGACGATAAAACCTCGATTTTGTGCAAATTCATTCAATATATGTTTTTTTATCCTAACATTCGATAATAATCATCTACGAAACATCGTTCATTTTGCGCAACTATAAAAAGGTACGTGAGTAACGCCAATGGAAAAATACGCGGATAGAAATACAAATATAGTCATCGATAAATGATAACGATTACATAATCGAAATGATTTAAATTCTCTTTACGTTTCGCGAGTTTACACGGCATTATCTTATCGAGCGTCGGCCACGCTGCATTCTTCTATCTTCAAAGAACAAACACAGAGGATATTACCTGTACATTCGATATTAGAAGTTCGTGCGTTACAGTTTGTGATGCTACATTGGTCAAACATCAAAAGCGGCCTTTACCGCATACGTTAACTGCACACGGTTGAATCAAGTTTCAAGGCAACACGATAAGTCAGTCCAATCAGGTTATCGCGGGACCCCTTCGCTATTCTGCTTTTCCCTAACGTTTTGTCGCGATTGTTCAATTTAAAAAGTTCTACAGTCGGTAATTGTAGTTATCATCGTTACACGTTCATATCGTCCGAATTTTGGACGAGAACGGTACGAAATGTTCACACTTTAACCCTTAAAAAGGATACTTCTATATAGTTCTAAAAAACTATAGACCAACAATATTTGCAACTGTATAATTTTGACCCGTGTATTTTTATTTATAAAATAATTATTGCTTTATAGCTGTACGAGCAACTGTTAATTCATCAGTTAGATAAGCGCACAGAGTTAGTTGTAAAACTTCTGAAAACGTGTGTTAAATTATTCTCGCCAAAATATAGCAATATAATTTAACGGATAGTATTTTAGTGGGTTTTCGCGTGGAATATAAATTGTTGTACAACACGTTCGGTTTTTATTATCGTACAAATATTAAATATCGTTTTTACGAGCAATGAAAATCGCCGGGACTTGGAGGCTTGAAAAATTCTCACGGAACCTCATTGAGCACTGGAAGCGAGCCAATCAGAGATCACGGCAGAAAGAGGGCGCGTTTACGCACGGCGACGCGTGCGAATGACGTCACAGTGTGACGTGTCATGCGTGTACGCATGGAGATACGCGAGGCGATTACGATGGATCGTAACAGAATAAAATAGCGATACTGATAAAGCCATTCGAAACGATTTCTATTCATTTTTTTTTTTTTCATTAAAATTTCACACCCGTATGTTTCCAATTCTACGACTTTTTTCAATTTGGAAAAAATTGCGAAAGTAATACGAACGCTTGAACACTTGAACTCCGATATGGCTAGTCATTCAGAAAATAATAAAAATTTTGTTGTCCCATCATCATCTTATTCTGTTACGAAAATCATAATTAATAAAATATGAATACTCACAGTCTACTGCTAGGTTCGTTACTGGCTTCGTCACCTTCGATTCGGTAAACTTTACCAGACATCACGTATTCGAAACTGTCTGCTCTGGAGCCACCTTCCTGTTCCGTTGCGTTCCATTCCCCTCCATCCGGATAGCCGTCCTCCCTCAAGGTCGTCGCAAGAACCAAACGAAATTTATCACCTGTAACAAAAGAAGAAAACAATGTTTGAGTAAATAAAGTCGCGAGAGAAACTTGTACGTTAACAACGTATTTTTCTTTGGCTATAAATACTGAAATGCGATAAAAAAAATTGTGATGTCGGAACACGGAAACTGATCTCTAATAATAAGCCTCAAGGTAATTGCATCAAAAATACATTGGGGGCGTTGCAGACACGTTCACTTCGGCACGTTTAACGAGATTCACACGGTTGATTGCGCGAACATAAACCAATAAGGCTCGTCTTCTCGCTATTTTCACGAACGAATCATATTATACGGTACACACACGCGAGTGACCAAGATGCGAGAACATTTGGCGTGTACCTCCCCCTCCTGCGACGCCTTATATATCGTACATATGTTACGCGAACGTGATATGACACGTTACTTCGAAACGAAACACAAAAAGTGTAATATATTACACGCGTCGGTTGTCTTCGTTATATATCTTTGATTATGCAATGGATCCACTTGGGTAACAAAGGTATAGAGAAACTGTCGTCATAAAAAATAACATCATCTCGAACGAGCGGAAGTGAGATTAATCAAACGGTGACACAGGCAAGTTTTTAACAACGCAGCATACGTATAGTATAATACAAAAATTGTCACGCTGATGTAAGTTGATTTAACCAGTATCTATAAAAAAATGTCAATTTGCTCCCATGCAATCCCTATCCGTTAGTATGTCTTAAATGAGTTCTGCCTTCCATAGATTAAGAAAATTTATAAACGCTCTTTAAGCATGATATTGAGAAGAAGGTACACAACATTTCGAGTGTTTAACTACTAATAAAACACGCCCAAGCTGGCACACATTAAAACTCTCCGGGAGAACAAGGGTCAAGGTTAAAAGTCCGCGCTATATCGACGACAGACATAGCACACGGCAATCGATATTACCGGCCGTGGCAATGTCGAGAGGACAAGGCAAAAACGGCGGATAAAAAGCAAGTCAGAAAAGTCTGAATGATCAATTGATCGTGTTACGAAGTATATGTGGGTTACGCTTACATCACAATAATGATATAATGATTATAGATTATCTAGTTGAGCGGTACACGGACGGTATTATTACATCCCTGGCCATATCACCGATGCTGAACGAGCAGCGAATATGTGTGTCGTGTGATTTACCGCAATAACCTTGACACTGACAGCGATCAACCCGTGTACGGTTAAATCCTGTTCAAACGTGCAACGGACAGGACCGAATTTAGAGTGAATATAAAAGGAATAAGATACAGGTATTTAAAGAGAAACTGCACCGTGTAACATACTCCAAAACATAGAAGCACCCTCGCGCCGCACAGAGGTCTGATCTGTCCCGGGATCTACCAAAAACCGCCATCTTGTCTCGTGACGTCAACGCGGTCGAGGGAAACAGGAGAGAACGAGACAGTTTATAGCAGACATTCCTAAAGTGGGTTTTCGGAAGTGAGTCTGCAATATTTCACCTTGCAACTTTGAGAAATTTTCAAATTTTTTAATCGGAAGACTCGGAACTTCGAAACCATTATACGTTCAAATTTTTTGATTCTGGAACTTTAGAATTTTGAAATTGCGAAAAAATTGGGAGTTAAGACATTTTGCGATACTAGAATTTTCAAATTTATGTCCGATTTGAGACTAACGCTGTTTTATCGTTGACAAAATGGCAATGAGCACAGTGTATTGTAAAGCAAATTTCGATAATGTTAGGTTCATCTAATACATCCCATAGTGTCAAAAACCATATCCCGTCTCTTCTGAACCGATTTTGTTGCGGGTCCTACAAACACCATCGTCAATCCTTAATTTTGATATATCCATTTTTTGTACATCGCGCATTCGCATCCACGACGCAGAACGTGCTACTCTCGTTTTCCATTCGAATACATTAACGCACCTGTCACGGTGACCTTTCCCTTCTGCACTCGATGAATCATACCAGACGACGTATTCACGGTTTACATTATCGCGGCTAAGCTCGTTACACGCGCATATCTTCCTCACTGTTTCTTCTTTCCTTCCCCTGAAACTTTCGTGCATCGAATAATCCAAAACACTCGGTGACATTGTGCGACTCAACATGTCCGCCAATCGCGTCCGTATGTAGGTTAGTCGCGCAACGATAAAATACGAAAAGTACGTCGTCGAAGAGGAAAAAACTCCTGCACGGATGAGAAAAGTTAAAGGCGAATACGCGATGGAACGACAAACGACGAACGACACACAATACCCGATGAAAACACGAACACACACGACCGCGGCTTCTTCTCTCGGCAGCGAGCGAATATCGCGACCGACACGGTTAGGAGTCGTGGCCGTTTTGACCTTGGCATTGAACTTATGGGAGCTGCCGGGTGAGGCAGGAGAGAGGAGTGGGGCATAGGACGGGGAGAGGGGAGACGAGCAGAATGTGGCACGATCGGGGAAGGTGGGGGGTGCACAGGAGGAATGGCGAGGAGAGGGGAGAAGAGGAAGATTGCGTCATCTCGCGCAAGCCTGTGCGCCGCGCGTCAATACAGCGGGATTGCCTGGCCCTATGGACTAACCTTCGTTCTCCTTCTCCTCCATTTTACTCTCCCACTCTCCCTCACCCTCGTTTAGTCCTGCACGATCGACAAGCTCCTTCCTGCAAAATCTATTCTAACCCTCCGACAATTGTAAACGCGATTTCTTGCAGTTTAGAATTCCATTTTCGCTGTATCACGTTTTTCGTTAAAACAGGTGCGCGCCAAGTAAACGCGTATACTACAGTTAAACTTAGAGTAAAGTAGTACGGTATATGTACGTGTATTTATGTACAAAGTAAATAAACAAATACTACCAGTGGCTAGATCGGTAGTTAAAAATGATAATCAAAGAAAATCTGTCCTAGTATCATGATGCTGTTTGTACTTTTCTTAGCCATCGAGAAGACGCTCTTGCTGACGCAGTAGTACAGGATCACTTTGATCGAACATGGCCATACTTGCATATAAGATTTTAAATACTCCAAAATATTTCTAAGTATCGAACATTTCTAAGGTTTAAATATTTAGGACACGGGAAAAAATGTATACATCCGGATATGATATAAACTGGGTCAGAATGATCTTTCGGCATTCAACGTATAAAGTTTAAACAAATATGCAGAAGTTATATTAATTAGAACACAAAACTTCTCTCCAACAAAAGAATAAGTATTACCGGTTTCCAAGAAACTTTTTGCTTTCTTGCCAAGAATTTTTAACCCAGTATTTATTATGCAGATTTGATATGAAGCGCAGTGAATGTTTTAATTGATACGCACGCACAATATGTTTGAATGATGGAAATATGTATCCATTTCTTAGATCGAGTTACAAGTTAAACAGTGACTAAAGAGAAACTTACAAGAAAAGGAAAACTATATCGAGAAAAGAAGAGACAAGGAAACAGGATATGAATCTGTAAACACAGCATGTCGGCAGGGGTGGATCGACGATGCGGTGCACCCCACCTACTTCTCCTACCCCTGGCATCGGTGGGTGTGACGCACCCACTCCCTCTGCAGCGCCCGAATCAACGGGATACATCCAGAACCGTCCGTGGGGCGAGTCAAAATGACGATATTCAGAGGGGAACGGGAGGGGAGGTTGGTTGGTTTGCTGCAGCGTGACGTGGCCTTGGATGCACTTACAAATCTAATACACGTTAATCACGAATGCCCTTCCCTTTCTCAATTCACTTTTCATTTTAAAACGTGCCGATGCGGGTATACAGAGTTCTCTTTGAAATTTATGCTTTTAAACAAACTTCGACGTTCACACTTTCACAAGTATTATAAAAAAGCGAGAATAACGATATTCGCGCGAACAACGTATTCACATCGTAAAATTAAAAATAAAAATGTCAAAAGCGAAAAATATCAACATACCGCGCTATTTTGTCCTAGGTTATGAATTTGCTGCACGAATGAATAGCAAAAGTAAGACGAACTCTGCTATCGGTTTACACGTGGAGATATACAAAATATAAACGTCATCGTGTAGAACATAATCTTCATGACGTATGGAAAACGACGATTCAAATGAATCATAAAGGCGCGAGAGTGCCATCTTGAAAAAGAAGTTCGCGTAAGTACTCGAAAGCGCAACGTGTCAAACACAGTTCGTTGCCACTAAAAAAGATCGACGGAAGTTACCTTGAAGTGTACTTGTGAGACACACACTAGGCCAACACCGGCTCGCTTCGAGCTCGGGTGGAACACGTTCCGGCAGTGTCCATTACCCAAGGTCGTCCTTCGGATGTCTCTAACCAAGAAGTGGAAAAGCGACGGCAGTAGATAGTAGAGAATAAAGAGGAAAAAAATACAGGCACTGAGAGCACACGTGCGTCTCTCGGCACGAAACACGTGTCACGTTTACCAAAGAGTATCGAAGATGGAGACGTATTATCGATTCTTGGCCACCGATCACGCCCCCTGGAGTGCCCTCCGTCTTTCTTTCACACGAACGTTTTGGGAACGTTTCAAACGAGATTCGGCGTGCGCGCGTGTCAATGGTTTTGGCACCCATTACACAACCGGAAACGAAAGCTCTGCGAAATTCGCTCAAGAAGGAAAATAGAAATCTAAATATTGCGCAGCTGACAAATGCGTCTCAGACGTTCTGCGCGACTTTCATGCGGACATAAATCTTATTCTGGTACTTCGGAATTTGCGATGATCGAACGTACAACGTTCGTTGCCCGGTTAAAAATACAACTAAAAGGAGATTGACAAACATCTTATTCGCCGATACGAAGAAACTTTATGTGCAGCAGATTAAGTAAGTATTGGATTTTTAAATAGGTTAGGTTGCCTTTTGGACTGGTACGCTGAGTTAGTTTACTCTCGGGTTACCGTTTATAGTGTTGGGTTAGATTTATTATTAGATTATAAAGTTAGGGTTAGAGTTTTTACATTGGTAGGTTGAATTGAGTTAGCGTTCAGATTGTTGGGTTAGGATTAATTACATTAGAGTAGGCGAAGTTAGGTTGGATTATATAATTAAGTTAGGTGGGTATTATCAGTGCCACTATCAAAAACGATAGGAACAGGAGCGTTAATAAAGATAAAGTGGTTTTAAAACGGGCATCTACATAAAACCTAACTTAAACACACAGTTATGAACCATTTTCCCGCTCAACTATTATTGAAAAGTAGACCATTGGCGTATGAAGTCTGTAATATACGTAAGAGATAACGTGTCGAAACTTTTAGACTGGATGTCAGATTAAACAAGACTGTAAACTTTACACTCGTTTATCTTGCAAAATTTATGCTTCGAACATATCGATCAAGCGATTCGCACACATGTGAACGCGCGAGTCGCGCGTGATGTAAACAAACGCGAAAGTCGTGACAGGGCTTCTGTAATATAGCAAACATAGAATTTTCATGCTTCTGCAGCCTTCAGCTCGGGCTACCCCTCAATAAAGAACGTTTAATTACATTTTCCCTTCGACAACGCTCGCGAACTGTAATCTAACAAAATGTAATACTCTCTTTAATTATACCTTTCTTTATATCGTGAATAAGTTATTTAATAGCTCGTAAATTATTCTAAGAGATCGCTGTTTTAATACATTCCGAAACATGAATATTTTGTTCGAACGAGATTATTTTTTTTAACGAGATTTCAACTTTTAATAGGTGTTGCATTTTTTGATAGTCGTATATAATATTATAGATAAAAATAAGATCGAGGATCGTGAAAATGACGAATACCTGACACTGGCAATCAGGTACTAGATCAAATGCATTTAGAAGATTAAAAGTCTTTCAGCCACGTTAATATGCATAATTTTTAACGACTAAAACGAACTGTCAATCTCACTGGCATCATGTAACGAGTACCATATGCTCCTTTATCTGGAGCTGGCAAACATATTTTTCGATGAACATCACACCAGAATGAGCGATCGCGCTAAAATTAACTCCTACCTAGATAACGCTAATTTATCGATCCTATTATAATAAATATTTTTAACGAAATTATTCATTTAGTTAATTTCACCTCGCACGTAATAATTACTCTCTCCACAAAAACATTGTCGGTGTGATCAAAACAAAAAATTAAATTGATTATACATATTTCCAAATGGAAATATGCACACGTCAATTTTAATACATCCTGTATACACGTGCGCAAAAAACTATATTAGTTGTAGAACAAAATGACCTTGTTCGCCACGTTAGTACCAGAACATCCATTTTTCGAACAATAAAAAGTGAAAATTATCCACTTAACACTCACCTAGATCCATCGGGTACAACCAGCTGTTGATGTCGAGGATCAGGTCCATCTTGAAGGACTCGGACTCGCAATGGAGTCTGCTCACTGCAACCCGACATCATCGATCGGCAGCCGTCCAGGAGAATCGAGAAAAAAAAAGAAACCAAAAAACGTCGTCATCATCTGTGTTCTATATATACCAAGAACACGCGGTTATACCAATATACAACGTGTCCCGATACCGATGATACAATAAAAAAAAATTTACAACATCCATTAACACATTGACTGCAATCTATCAGGGTTCTAGACGTTCCTGGAATTTGCGAGTTTCTGAAATACAACAACCTAGGGATTCAGAAATTTTTAGAAATAAAAGTATCGAGATTTTAATCCAGAGATTCGAAAGCTTAAGATTTTTTAATCTCGAATTAACTATGGATTTTTTGGAACCCGGAGCACGCAGATTTGGGACGATTTTTAATTTTAGAGATCTAGATATCTGAAAATTCGAGGATACAAATTTCGAGCCGACATCGAAGATGAAACAGCAAAAGTGTACGTGTTAAATCGATAAACCAACAAATTTTCTTTGAAATATTCATACAAACTTTTTGATCGCGTTTTTGAAAAAAAAGCGAAACTAGACAAAGAAAAATGTTACTAACCGTTTTAGATTAATTTTTGTACATACTCTTATCCGTCATATGAATAATGGAACACATTGTATAAATACATATTAAAGAATGGTTGAAGCCTCGAGGGCGAAATGACCCGATATCAACTTCTGGCGGCTAAAAGCACACGTTACATCGCGTGAAAATAAAAAAGTACCAGGCATCACGTTATGTACTTGTCAGTGAGCAGAATGACTCATGGTCTTTGGTGTAAGACCGCCGTTACGGCGGAGGTTCCGATCACGCACGTTTCCGTACCAACAGGGATAAACGAGACGCGAATATTTTTTTTTTACTGATCTTTAGGAAGCAGACGCAGTCGTGCCACTTGACGGCTGCCCACCGGTTTGACGTCACTGACAGCTCCAGCCAATCGCGTTTGATTCGCGATACGAATTTATCGTCGTACCGGTACATTCACTGAAAAACACGAAGGCAAGCAACGAGGAGAGCCGGAACGTTTGGAAGTACATGCATGTACACGCATACACGTACATGGACACGTCGGGAGTACCACGAAGTTTGTGTATACATAGGTTCACGGTTAATTGGCGAGTAAAACTTACAGCTCTATTTTTCAGATTGGTTCATTAACTCATTTTAGTACTTAGTAAAATAATGATGGAAAAATTTGAAAAAAGATTTAATTACGCGGCTGGTGCTCACAATTTGGAATTCATAATGAATCTTTTTGTTAAATAACGCAAATTTCGCAGGGATTTTAAGAGCAGGTGCAGTTACAGAAATAAAATGTAAAAAGATAAAACGAATAAAAATTCATTTCCACGTTTGTTCGAATTCTCGTTTCATTGCAGATAAACGACGATGTCGGAGAAACTCTCAACAATATCTCGGATGACATCGTATACCGAATCTAGGATTACAAACCAACATGTCATGTCGCGTAAACAAATTGTCCTTGGAACTACGCAAATTTCGTTACGAAAGTAGCGAAATCACTTGACATTTCCGAAGATAATCAGTATCAAGCAGCCGCACACGTATCGTTTCAATTACATAATTTGTTCTTTATACGGAAACGTGTTTCAGTTTATGCCACTTCAGTCTACTTGAAGCTGAACCAGTAAGAAGAGACCTACACTGCATATCACTGCACTGAATGCAATTACCTGATTTTCAACGGTTTCTCCTAGAAATTTGACATTTTCGACGATATCTTCATCGTCCTATTATTTTGTTTACTACCGAGCGTAGTTAATTCGTACTTAATTCCCAAGTGTTATATCATTGATGCGCTACATTACTATGTACGCGTTATAGTTTCCCTCGAGTTACAATTCTACTCGCGTTATATCGCCGCGAGTTACAATTCTCTTCGCGTCGTATAGTCACGAGTTACCATTTTCCGCGTGTTATATCGCCGCGAGTTACTATATCTCCTCGCGTTATATCGCCGAGAGTTGCAATAACCATCGCGATATATCGCCGCGCGTTACGCTCCCACTCGCGTTATATCGCCACCAGTTATAATTTTTTCTCCCGTTATATCGCCACGAACTAAATTTCTGACACGTTACAATTTCTCTTCACATTATATCACCTCATAAATCCCGCGCTTAGTATCGTCACAAAAATTTCCTACGTGTTATATCGTCACTTATTCCGCCACGTGTTCCATTGCCAATGTGTTATTAAACCACGAAATACGAATCGTTTCAATTCGTCTGTCTTTGCACATGAAAGTACATCGATAAGTACTATAATCATCAATTTCACCAGTTTCTTTCAAGACTTTAATCGCCACTTTCGTCCTTTAATCGAGAGCAGATCGCGTTTCGTGCCACGTCACTGTGCTTGGCGCGAAATGGCCAATGAGATGAGACCTGTGCTGCATATCAGCGTATAATGGACCCGTCCGCGTGACACTGCGACGTTGAATCGCGCGCCATTTCAAACTCCCGCGGCTAAAAGGATGATAATTCTCTCGAATTTACGTTACGCGTTGAACACGGCCGTACTCTGCACGCGTAACCGTAGAAACGCGATACGATAATTCAGCGGCAAAGGCATGAAATAACAGACATTCACGAAATGAAACTGCATATCACAAGAAAACGAAACGGGAAGAAGTTGTCGGGCACACAGATTCACCCGCGTTTCGATTACTTCCACGTTTTTCTTCTCTTGAATTTCGTTCGCGGACACCGAAAAATTTTTTTTCTACAGGTAACTAAATTTTTTGATGCCGTAAAATACAGTTTGTGACAAATTAAAGCGTATTTTTATCCGCATCTAAGATTTGTAGGGATTAACGAAACTCTTTCGACGACACGGCACTATTATGTTTTAAGCGGGAGGCTCGAATTATGCGCCATTCGATTCGATTCGTTGGCAAATCAAATAACTGGCGCGCGCAATTATTCCCTCTTTGCTGTCTCCATTGCAACGAGCAACGGGTGAGAAACGGTCTATCGAAGTTTCGCTCGCTCAGCGAGCACACACAAGCTTCAATTATGCTTCTTGTCAAAGGTACATTTTAATCGGTCGGTTAAAACTATTCGATTAAAGCGATTTCGTCGACAAACGTCTGAATTGGCCACTTATTATTCGAACGATTGTACTTTTAATTTCATACAAGAGCATAGATTACAACTATCGAAGTGAAACGGTGCTTTCCTCAATTTTTGTAACATGTAAACATCGTTGAAACAACGTGGCCAATAAATAGATAGTAATTAAGTAATTCGACAATCTGAAGGAGCTTCAGAGTTAATAATTTATTTTTCGAATAACAAAAATTTATCTCGAATTCGTAATATATGATATAAAGTGCTACTCGATAATACTTCGGCCTCGCGAAGATTATAAACCGAAAATAATTTGTAAGCTAATCGAAAAATTATGTCCCTGGAATTATTATAAGTGCACCTCGTGAATTCGAAGTCCATCCCGATATCGATATTTCGACGATAAGCGAGCGAAACAACCGATCAATAACTTCCTTATTGCGTGTCCGGTGTTACGCGCACATTTTGCAAATTCGAAATCCACTCGATACTTGTTTCGACGATAAGTGGCCAATGTTCGGCGATAACGAAACACATCGCCACGAAACGAAAACGTTTGGACGTTGAAAATTTTCGTGCGACGAAATTGCAGCGGTGCACAAATCGAGATAAAACACAACGCAAATGCTCGTTACCTTGCGGTTATTTTCCAGCGTGCATGCAAAACGTTTCACGAAAAATTAAAAACATTCGAGAGAAACTCACTAGGGGAACGCACGACCCTGAAACACTCGCGGGCCTCAAATTACGGAGGACAATTTTTTCGCTTAATTATAAAGCACTTTAAAGGTATTCCTGCGAAATTATAGGTTGCACTTTTTCCAAACATTGAGAAAATTTACTGGAACTTTGTTACTTCGTTCGACAAATACAATTAAATTTACAAATACAAGTTAATAATTGTTTTACGTTATGTAGAAATCGAAAAAGGGATGAATATTAAAGTGTTAAAAATCTGAGGTAGAAGCAATGTTAAGAAACAACGTGTCAATTATCGAATTCCGTAAAACGTGATAATGGGATTGTGCAATCCATGCTGTTTTCGTTGCCAAAATTTCAGGCACACGACTTGGTTAGATATAATTCGTGTGCAATTTTCATGATACGATTATCGAGCAACAACGAGAGGAGCTAACCCAGTCAGATGCAAGTACCGAAGCAAAGAAAAAATTTTAAAATGCATTTTCATGACACGGTATGAATTATTTTTCTACAATACATGTGAAAAATTAATTTATACAAATGTGTCCATATATGATTGCTGTGTATGAGAGAGTGAACAGCTTTTGAACATTTATCGTTCAAGGATAAATATAAGAATGTCTGCAATGTGGCACAAACTTTTCTGACAGCCTAAAATTTCATCTTATTTATGAATACAATGAAAAATATAAAAGAACTTTTTTTCTTTGAATCGTGATAATTATGAAATTATGAGAGACAATTCTGAGAAATGTACTTCTACGAATTTTCAAAAATTAATGACCTTAAAAATTAAACTATTGATTCGGAACCCATCCGAGTTTCGTGATAACTAAACCTTAATAAAATTGGATTCGCTATTCTGATTCTTATTTAGCTCTTTCAAGCCTCGTATGTACAACAATGTACACGACTTATTTCGTTCTAGATCTGAAAACATATTTTCGCGATGTACGTGTGCACGAATTTGCAGAATCAAGAAACGATGGTATTACATTGGAGCATTTTCAGTTTGAAGTTCGTTGTTATTAATCTACTGATGATGCAGGGAATTGAAAACGATTTGTGGACCAAGTCCGAGAGACAGAACGAAGAGAACAAAAAACGAAGAGAACAAAAAACGAAGCGAACGCGTGAACTTCTATTATTCGTAAGAACTAACCTACCAAAGAAAGTCGCGTGAGAGTGTACACGAATGCCCCACAGAAGATAAAAATATACGAATTCTAGGTACAACGAAACGCGTCGAGGACAGCACCTCGGATACGATTCGCGGAACCAAAAAGAAAAAAAAACAAAATCGCGTAAAACATCAGATGAAAGCGATCGAGAGTCGTTAGGATTCCAAGAAAAACGACATCGATTACTCACGTCGCCCGACGACATCGATGTCCGATACCAAGAAGTCTCAAACAGCCACGAACAGTCTTCATTTTTAATTCCTGCATCTCTTTCCGCGTCGCTGGTATCGATCCACCATTGATGTAACACGTTAATCTAACGGAACTGTCGTTACGTGGTAGCTCGTTCGTGGTAATATTCCCTCGTAACTCGGAACGTTCGTCGAACATAATTATTATATCGTGAAATAAAAAAGGGGGAGGCTTCCGCGCCACGGACAGTTATCAAAAGGAGCCACGAAGGTGGCACACGGTGGACTGATCCGTTGCTGACGTTGCTGCTGCCGCCAGCTGCTCGACTCGTATGCGGCGATGGAGAGAGAGCAACGACGACCTTTACGGTCGCCCGCTGCTACGAGTTCTCCAACGAAACGCACGGAACCTGCCTTTATCCCCCACCAGAACACAACCAGCCAACTCTCACCCCCTAAACCGTTTCCCCACTCGTCCGGCGATTTAGCCACCTTACCGCCCCTCCGGCCACGACGGTTTATCCTACTCTTTCGCAACCCCGAAACGCTTTCGACCCTCCTTCACCTGTCGCACACCAACGGATCCTATCTCTGTTTTCGTATCTCTCGCCACTGACCGTGGAGAGGGATCCTCCTGGCTAGCCTTCCGACGGATACCCCCCTAACCTTCCGCGCGATGTACATTCACAGAAATCTTGGTTAACGCGTCTCTTCTCTAACGGACGCTTCCGACCTGCTCACCTCGCACGCAGTTCAATGAAAATTTGGACGACACCGGGGGAAACATGTACGATGTTTTTCGATTTCGAGGTTTTTTTCACTTTCTGTAACCGGCGTTTACGATTTTTTGCATCTACGGTACTTTCGGAACGTAGAAACGTCAAGTTCATACGCACGTTGTTAGATGTCGAAATTATTAGGTTTTAGGTCCTATTTGTATTTTAGAATTTTTAAACATTGGGTGGAGTTTTGAGATTTTCCTAGCTAAAAATTCCTAAGTTCGCCATCCTTAGTTTCATATCTGTTGGTCGCTGGATCCTCAAATTGATGGCCTTCCAAATCTCTGCATCCACATATTGAAAACTTCAAACCCTATAGCATATCACCAAATCCCTAGAAGGTCCCCAAATATCCATATCCCTAACTCTCAACATTTCTAGACTCGCATATGGAAATTCTATAGACTTCTTGAAAATCAACGAATACGATATCGGTCGTCGCAAATTCCCAAATTCCTAGTTTCCCCTATATTCATACATATCAACACTAGAACTACCAACCAGTTAAAATGACTGGTTTCGGATTTGGCATTTTTTATTACAAAATTTTATTGCCGTCCTTTTGTCAAAATGTCTGTCATGTTTTATTGAGCTAATGAATGGTTGTATATGTTGGGTGATTTTGCAATATTTATTTATTTATTGTTCAACTTTATTTTCAGTTTTGAAGTAAGCATGCAATTAATGCCGGTACTTCTAGCGTTAAAATCCACAAATTTTATCCCAACAGCTCCACATTCCCAGGTCTGCGAGTTAGCATGATCCCCCGCTTCCTAAATCCCCAGATTTCCATACGGAAATCCGAAAGAATTCGTAAAAAATCAACGAGAGCGAGGTCGATCGTGACACATTCGGTGAAGTAAGCAGATTTTCTCTCGGCTGTACAAGTGCGTGCGAAAGACGAAGGTTAGAGCGAGAAATAGGTGCAAGAAGCATCGAGGAGAATGCAACCAACGACGACCTTTACGATCGTTTGATAGTTCTCTCTCGAACGAAACGCAGGAAAGCTGTTGTCCCTCTCTATTGTCTGACAGCTATCTTCCACCATCGTTGCACCCTCTTTCTCTCTTCGGCTAACAAGCTTCTGTCTCTCTCCCCGCAGAAACGCCCACGCTCCTTCCGTCCCTTTTCGATCTTCCCTTCTTCCTATCCGTCCTACTCTAGCCCGTGATGAAACCAGTAGGGGTGACAACCACCCAGTGCACCCAGAAAGGAATGGCAATAGATTTACCCCCACCGGGTTAGGGGCGGCGCTGAACAACCCTCTGACCTCTCCTCTCCCTTTTCTCCTCACCGTTGTTTCTCTTCTACTCACTCTCTGCCACAATGTTCTCTCTCTCTCTCTCTCTCTCTCTCTCTCTCTCTCTCTCTCTCTCTCTCTCTCTCTCTCTCTCTCTCTCTCTCTCTCTCTCTCTCTCTCTCTCTCTCTCTCTCTCTCTCTCTGCAGCAGGTACCATACAGTTACTTACAAAATTGAGTATACACCCGTCGCGAATGTCTTGCTCGTTCGATTAACAAAAAACGGATCAAGCTTCTTCTCTCGATCGCATTATGTCGCCATTGTAAAAATATAATTCTTGGAACATTCATAATTTGGTACAATGTCGCCGTTGGTTTTGTTCGTACATGTAACGATGGCGGTACGTCCGCTGTTTGATCGGAAGAGACTGGATCTTTTTCTTGGAATTTCAAAAGATGATCCTCGAGTTTTGGGATTTTGAAATTTCGTCAGCGGGAGTTTAGGAATCTGGAAATTTTAGGATCGAAATATTTGGCAACTGGAAGTGTCGGGTATTTGGAAATCGAACACCTTCAATCAACAATACCGATTATATCGCGCCACCTTTTTAAAAAATTTCATTATTTCGCCCCCTTCTGTATTTTTTTAACCAATTTAACTCGACGGCGAAGAAATTGAAAGAGAATAAAATTCATGTATAAACAAAAGCTCCGGTTATTTTAAGAAGAAAGATGTAAATTGTCCGGCAAATTTGATGTCCGTCTACGAGCAGAGTGGCGACAAACGCTCTGTTTGAGGACTTACCAACCTAACCGCATGCAAAATAACGTCGGTGAACCTGCCCTCGGTGTGGACGAAACGAAAACAGAAAAAAGCAACACTGGCCTCGAGGTAACGCAAAAAAAGGAAAAATAACGAGGAGAAAGAGTACAAGTTAATAAAAGCAAGAAACTGTCGGGAAGAAAGAAGATGGCTGTATCGTTGTTAGATAAAGAACTTGTCTGAAGAAAACAGAATAAGAGAACATGTCGATGTGTCGATATTGCACTGTTATCCACAAAGTTGTACACGTGATTTTTATCTAGAATCTTCAATTTCTGAATATTTCAAATTCCAAAATTTTTAAATACTCAAATTCTGAAATTTTCAAATTCTTATATTCCTATATTCCTAAATCCCCTAATTCTAATATTTTCAAATTTTCAAATTCCTAAATTAAATCTCCGACTTCCTAAATTTTCAAATTCCTAAATCCCTGAATTCCCAAATTTTTGAAATTCTAACATATCCAAATCTCTAAAACCCCGAATTCCGAAATTCCCAACCCTCAATCTCTGTAATCCTAGACTTCCAAATCTCTAAATTTCTATATTTCTAAATTTCCTAACTTCCCGATTCCCAAATTTATAAATTCCTAAAACACTACATTACTAAATCCCCCCATTCTCAAAGTTTGAAATTTCCAAATCTTCGTCTAAATGTACCAGCTCTCTGCTACCCCGGTTCTAAAACTTCCAATTTCTAAAACTTTTCCTAGGTCAAGGCAACCTTCGATGCAATAAATTAACCAAGATCAACTTGGTACCTAACTAGCTTTTCAACTTCAGTGCGTCTAATAACGCATCGATTGTTTCTTAATGGCGACAAATGTCGCGTTGAAACGGGAGTAATTGTTAAACAAAAATTAAAATTAGATTAACAGCGTCATAATCAATCATTGCTGTGGTCTTAATTTAAAGCGATCGGCCATTCTCCAATACCGAATCTCATATGAATTACCGTAAAAATAGGTACTAACCTCCTATACTTAGAATACGTGACAGTTAATACACGATGTCTGTTACTATGTTGGTCAAGATATATTGTGCACCACTCGCATAAAACGTCCATTAACCGACAATGGAACGGCCCTCAAAACTCCGCACGAAGTATCTTTTTCACGGTAATCGTTTTACATCGTGCATCCCTCACTCGATATCGCGTGTTTCAATGTCAAGGTTAAATGCCACGTAACGCGATATCGCGTGCCAGATCGTACGTTACGGCACATCAGTGATCTTATATCGATGACTTACCAAGCTCTCAAATTTAGGAAACGCAATATTCTTGACTTTGCAAACTTTATCAATTTTTCAAGGCGTAAAATTTGGGTGTTTGTAAATTTGCAAATTTTCATGTTTGGGAATACAGATTCAAGACGCTATGTGATAGGATCGCTTCACACCCCATCAAATGTAGCGTTTGCGGCAATATAACGAGAGTCACCTGTACTAACAGTGCCCGCAAGCGCAATTTGCAAGAAATATAATCTCACGAACGAATTTGAGTCTCAGTAACAAAAATCAACAACCGCACTTAAAATAAACCTAACACACAATGTCCATAGAACCTTGTTGTTGTATGTCCAAACAGCCGAACACTTTGATCGGCCATCGGCGGAGCAAAAAGATGAAAGAAACCCGGGTGGTTAAGCACGGTCACGTGACCGCCTAATTCATCGTGGTACGACAGGATCGTCCAACGGTGATTTCCCTCTAAACGCTTCACGAGACGACTTCAAAACTGCGGTCGCTAAAAATTGTCAATCGATATCGATATCGAGTGTATTCCTCGCGTCCCCGTCGTGGCCCCCATGACCAATATCCCGAGGAGAAGGTCCCTCTCGTCGCTTTTGCGGCGTATCAGGAAAAAGGAAAAATAAAAAGGGAGGAGAAAAAACGAAAAAGAGAAATTAAGTTTAAAAAGAAGGCGAGAGCGGACGGACACGGTCGAAAAAGGCCTTGATACGAAAGGGGTGGTCGAGCAAGTAAGAGGTTGGTAAAAGGGTGAACACGGGGCGGTTTAGCTGGAGGGACAAGGACAGCGAGGAGGCGGAGGAGGTAGAAAGGGGGGCAAGGGAGGAGGCAGGACAAGAGGGGTGGACTTCGGTACCGAGGGCTTCCCAACTGCGCAGTGTCGCTATCCGCTATCGACCGGTTCACAAGCGCTATAAATACTGGGCACCGGGGGCTCTCGCCACCCCTGCCACACAACCACACATACACGTACACGCACACGCAACGCATACACCCCCGACCACCCACGCGCACACCCCTTTTGCCGTCACTTCCCCGTCTAACCGACTGCTTCTACGCCTGCAACCACCTCATCCCCCTCCACCCGTCATCGCCACCATTCCCCCCGCCACTCGTAATCCTCTTGGCTCGCACACACAGAGGGGCGGGAAACCTTGACCTTCAAAAGTGCCACGGAGGGCGAGGGTGGTGTAACCACCACCTCCCGGTGACGCATCTCCCGTATCCCCACCCTCTCCCCCCCACTCACCCTCTCGCTCACTCTTTGCTCCAACTATAACCTTCCCCTCTTTGTCGCTCCTTCTTTTTCTCTTGCTTTTACTTACTTCTGTGTCGATGAAGCTTTTAAGCGGTATTCTTGTCCGAACGCCCGTTTTTAACGCGATTTTTGCGAATTTACTTAACGGCGGCTTTACGTATGCGACGTTCCGTGATTCCAAAGCCGTCTTTCGTTCGTGTTCGACCGTGTACGTATTCGTTTTTACATATTGTTCGTTACCGTTCTTCGTCGACGTTTCGTTATGACATTTTCACTGAAAATTTTTGTTCCAGATTTGTTCGTTCAACTTCATTGTTACTAGGGTTAAATGTGCTGGCCAACCATGGACGTACAATGGTGACGTTTGTATTTGTAAACGAAAGGCATAGAGTGCACTTTTATAACATCGTGCATTGTATCGGCAAGTGTTACGCGAAACGCGATATATCGCACCGCGTTATATCTCTTACGCGGTACATTGTCATCTATGTCTCTTAACCGTTATATTCCCGTTATCCTATATTTTACACGCGTCAGTACTCCCACGCATCCTATCAACGCGCGATATACGTAATTAAGCTGCTCGATAACGAAGCAAAAAATAAACTCGCGGAGGGTGCTATTTTTCTCCTTGGTTTTTCTCGTAACTTTTTATTTCTGTTGTTCGATTCTGTGATGCTTATGGTTATTTTTATCGAGGATCGACATCGAATTAGAAACGTTTTAATTAGCGCGGATGATATGCATTGAATTTTGGTTACTCTACAGATGGCTTTTGGACGCGACTACCATCTCATCGATCGGTCTACAGTCTACGGATTAGGCGATTTGTATAGCCCGCAGGGACATACAAATGTAGACGTACTGAAATCTAGAGATACATAACCTACGGACGTTACCGGTCTAGGGACATAGGAATCTGAATATGTTGTAAACCTAGGGACACAGGAATGTTAACAATCTAGTGATATCGAAATCTAAAAATGTCAGCGATCTAGGCACACAGAAATGTAGAAGAAATCTACAGATTTTGATGTACAAAGATCTTCGAATACGCGGAACTAGAAACACACATGCTCGAAGAACAGAAAAAGCTACCTAGCGTAACGAATAAACTATTATCGTTGCTATCACTGCAGAACCATGCTCGGGAACCGCAAATATGCCTAATTGAAATGGTAAAGGAAAATAATCGATGCGCCTGATGCAATCGGTTCTTATTTCATTCTCAAGGTTCAAAAAAACGACAGGGATCGTATTCGGTTCTGCATCGGCCACGTCATAACGCGTTGACGAATAACGAAATTATGCAGGCAGGATTTTGATAGCCCCATAGCGGAATACGAATATTCAATTTCGGGCTTCACGGCCCGATCGGCGGACGATAACAAAAGCTGGATGATCGAGAAAGAGGCACAAAGGGTTATACGTTCGGTCTGATCGATTTAATAAAATGGCACACATCGCATCGGGCCGAACACGTCAGCCGAATTGGCGATCAGTGAAGCCACTCGACGAGTCGAAGGTCGCCACGAATCATTGGAACGTCGCGTCGGCGTATCTCTCTTTTCTCTGCCCTCCCCCTCCCCACCCACTTTCCTCTCCTCTCTCTCTCTCTCACTCACTCTCTGTTTCCTCCCCCGCCGGTCGATTTGAATTACGAGTTCCGCCATTAAGGACGACTCGAGAGTGCTCTTAATTATTGACGATAAATGAGAAAATTGAAATTCTCCGACAGGTAATTTTCAAGGCCCATTTTAATCGTGCCGCATCCTATTACGTCTCTGGATCGTTGCTGTAGCAGAGTATTCGGTACCAAGGTAAAGCGAGGTCATAAATTGCAACGTGTAACGGAGACCGAAGCTTCCGTTAACTGATAACGTTATCGACAAGTATCTATAATATAATGCCGTTATCGATATTATCGTGGAGACCAGCCAGTTCCTGGAACAAAATGTAACGCGTATTTTATCACGCAAATTTACTTGTTCCTGTTCGAGATTATCCGCGCTTTTATTCCGAATTTAAATATTATCAGATAGATTTTCCAATCTGATCTAACGATCTAGCCTGATCTAGCCTTATTTAATAATTCAACCTAACCTAATCTAGTAACTTAACTTCACATGGTGTAGTAACTTAATTTCACCCAACCTAATGCAATAAACTAACTTAGTCAAATGAAATAATTTCAAATAAGTCCAAAAAGTCCCGCACAATCTCGTTAAATATTTCAATAAAAGTGATTGCCGTAAAATCTTTTTATCGCATTAAAAAAGTATAATCTCCTTGGGCAGATATAACGGTACGAACGAAATTTGCCCGCGATACAATTTACCGGGCCAAAAAAGCCACTTCGGCAAAAAATTAAATTAGAAAAGAAAAAAAACGGAGAAAATAAAATCGTCTCGAGGCCTCTCCGCGTTTAACCGAAAAACGAATTACGGACCAGTCGCTAATTCCTCATCGAGCGACCGCGGAGTATGAATAATCCCTGTGCGCTTAAAAGTTCGCCATGGATCGCGTTGCGATTCTCGGCATAAATCTGTTTGCCGGTGAAGTCGAAAGGCGTGTACGAAAATAAATTTATCCGTCGGACAGGCCCGACATTTGGCCTGCAAAAAGATACAAAAAAGACCTGAAATCGACGAGACAGAGAGAACCGACGTAAAAAGAAAAGAAACGGAGAAGGAGAGGTTGAAGAAGCGACCGCATGTTGCTGGCGTATACACGGTGTCCCGTTTTAATTCACCGTGGTTAACTGCATCGATGTTCGTGCGGGTACGGTAAGTAGGCTATTGGAACGAAGGTTACATCGAGGTCTTAGTAACCTTGAGATATTGGGAATTTTAGAGTAGTAGGACTTTGGAAATTTGGAGGTTCGAGATTTTAAAGGAATTGGAACTTTGGGAGTTGCAGATTTTGCAATTTTTGAAATTTTGGGAATTTCGAGTTGGGAAATCCCAATTGTGCCTGTCGCGAAATTCCTAAAGTCTTAGGTCCTGACATCCCAATTTTTCAATGTCACCTATTCAAAAATACCAAAGTTCAAGTTCAAAACTTCCAAATCACCAAATCCCAATATTACCAATATGTATCTCCAAATCACAAAATTATCAATATCTCTATTTCACAAAATACTCAATATCCCCAAATCTAAAAATCTAACAATTTCCATTATCCCCGAATCTCAAAATTCCCAATATCCCCAAATCTTAAAATTCCCAATATCCCCAAATCTCGAAATTCCCAATATCCCCAAATCACAAAATTCCCAATCTCCTTAAAACCCAAAATCCCAAAACCTACAAATTCCTAAGTCCCGGGATCTAAAACCCCAAAATTCCAAATTTCAAGTGTCAAACCGCCGAATCTCCAGATCGTCCCTAAATTCAAAAATCATCATTTCTCGAAACCCATTGTCCAAGATCCCCAAAATCCCAAAGTGCTGCCAAAATAACTCCTAACGCTATTACCCGGCCAGAATATCTTCTCGTCTTCCTAAATACCAAAATTATCGACAACGAGCGAGAGACGGGTTGGTCACCCCGTACATGAACAACCTTTTGACCGTTTCTTGAGGAGAGTTCGGGCGAGACAAAGAGGTACCCGCGAAGTTGTGTTGCGGGCTGATCGACGATGGGCGTTCCGGTGTCATGGTATTTCGAAGCATTGCGCAATCCCCCCTGCCACCAGCTATCATTTCGAATGGTGTTGGCGCTTCTTCCTCGGTTTGTCAGCTGGTCTCAAGGCCAACTGGTAACGCGGACCGGTCCTCGAAAGCATAATCTTCACTTTGACCAGCGTCTAAACTTCGTTGGCGCGGGAGACATTTCGAAATTGGGGGACTCGCGAACTTCAAGGTGGACCCAAACGGGTTTCCGAACGCCGTACGAACTTCTCCGCATCCTGATTACGGGATCGTTACACGTGGAAAGTCGACACGAAGAAAATATTCTTCGACTACAAACGCTTGTACTCTTACTTGGCCAACACTATGGCAAATGACACTGGACTTTGAATTGCGAAAGGTGAACAACCTATATTTAGAACCAATACCATCTCACCGTAGGGCTCGCCTATAAAAACATTTCAACCGTATAAAATCAATCTTTTCTCCTCGACTTAATTATTATTTTATGGCTTTTCATCGAAATCGTATCTACATCTTTATCCACAATAATAATGCAAAACAGGCACGAAAGAATAGATACAAATGTAGTGGTTTGTAAGAAATGTTAGAATAAATAAAAACTAAAATGTTCGTAAAATATAAAATTCTTTCAGATCCAATGTGTCCTGTGGGGTTCAATGAATTACTCTTTCAACGAGAACGACTGCCAGGGATGAGAGAAATTAATTTCCAAGGAAACGATCAGTTATAACCGTTTATTAATCTGCTCGAATTATTCGTTTAATCGTTCCTGGAATTAATTGCCGCTGAAATACGTCAGTGAAATACTGGAAAGCGAACGGTAAAAAAAAAGGTAAAGAACGTCGCTCAACTGGAAGAACATCGTCGGTTCGCATTAAGAGCGCAATAGTAGAAATTATTACGGCTGACAGGAATGACGGGAAAGCAAAAAATTTCACTAGATCCGCCAAGGAATTATAGAAAAGTTGCGAGAAACGATAAGGACTTCATTCGTCCGGCTGTCGTACTAGGTTTAACTACGACCGACCGATGTGCCCTACACTTTTCCAACACTAACTATAAACGACACTGATCCAACGCGAATCCTACCCTCTGGTGCTTTTCAGACGTAAACATCGTTACTCCAATACGATTAAGTGCAGAAACACAATCCCGATTAACAACCGGCAAAATTACTAATATTATTTTAAAAAAGTTCAGAATTATTTAATCGCACATACTACTAATTTTTCTGCTTTTTAATAGTGCACAAATAACAATGGTGCTTCACTGTCGGATAATAATGTTAATAAATAATGGGTAAACAAATTTTAAATAGGACAAAAGAAAGATTTAAAAATACACGTCCACGTATATTCGTTTCTACACACATGTAGTATGTGTATACCATTTTGTTCGGCAAAAGCAAGGCATCAAAATCTGTCCTCGTTCGATCATAAATTCAATCAGCCGTGAAAAGAATACAGAGCGCGTGTATTTGTAGGTTAGGTTTCCCTATACGTTCAATCGAGCTAGAAGATTAATTGCCGGTAACATGATTTCCTTGACGATCTTTTGACCTTTTACGCGGAAACGAGCGCACGTGCAACCTGCACAACAAAGCCAGCACGTAACACGTCCATTGTTAAACGTGTTCCTCCTTTAGGGCAACCAATGTTCTGTTATTGACACGTACTCTTTACACGCGGTGAACACAGTCTGTGGATAGATGATGGTATACATGCTACTTTACCGACGTCTATCGAACCGTCGTCCAATCAATTAATACTTCACAAAATCGAGGTAAACAGGACGTATATAGAGTAACGGGTCACAACACGTAAGCGGATATATTAATAAAAATACCTGTGATTATTATAATGTGTGTCGATTCGTGCAAAATCAGTGGAGAATATCTGACGAGAATACGTAGACATTTATGAGAACATTAGACCCTCGTTATATTATATTATATTCTAATATATATTATATATTTATTACTATTATACTGTTGTAGCCAGAGTTGTGAGAAATGGCAATATAGCAAGAGGTTTCTTTGCGGAGTTATTAAAAAGATCAAGTTCATAAATTTTCGAGATGCGATTTTTATACAACGGTCTGAAATGCAATGCGTTGAATACACAACGCTTCGAAATGCAATGCGCTGAATATACAGCGCTTCGAAATGCAACGCACTGGTTGCGCAACGCGCCGAAATACGACGCATTAAACGTACAGCACGCTAAAAAGCAACGTGTCGAACAAACGACGCGCCGAAATGCAATGCACTAATTTTACAATACAGTGAAACATAACGCGTCAATATACATGACAATAAGTTAACTTACTACGCGCCGACATACAAGTTTTGATAATGCAACATTTAATGGAACAATGCGTTACCCGAACACCGACGACCGAAATTATGCCCACCAATATCAGAGTACATCTGCATTGGACGAGTATTCGCATTGGAACGTCGAGAAGAGGTACGAAACGGAAAACACAGAGGCAGGTACACGACGCTTTGTAATGATCCAAGATTTAAGAACCGGTTTTTGATCTTGGTTCGATTGGCAGAAAGTAACGGCTCAAGATTGCAGACATAAAAGTCGATCGAAAGAAACATACAGTAATTACTAGTTAACTTGACCGCGATCGATGCTATGTACATATCGAACACAGGGATAAAGAGATGAGAAGAGCGAGGAAAAAAATCAGCCCTGTAACTGATTCCGATCGATACACCACGCGACGTTTATTGGAGGGTTATAAACGTTTCTCCAGTGAAATATCGCTCGCGGACGTTCCTCTTCCGTATATTGTAACTTGCGCATGAATAATGACGGAAACCGGCAACCGTCTTGAATTCCCCAGACACTAACACATAATGTCAAAAAAATGTAAGAGTCATCCAGTCCGCAAATATTGGATATAACAGATTCAATAATTACAAGAAATTCGTAGATTCCAAAATTCTAAAAATTCAATATCCTAAAGTCAAAATATTTCTAACATAATGATGTAGCATCATTATAATAATATAGTACAATCTCAGGAATGATTCAAACAAATTGTCGTCAACGACTGAAAGAGCGATATGTACATATCGGTTTCAGTTTGAGTATACCGAGAACTGGAGAATCGCTACCGAAAAGAAAAATTCCTAGCATCGATTACCGAAGTGTAACAGTGTAAACGGTGCGCACACAAGTTTGCGCATGTTCATTCCGTGCATGCAGAACCATCACAGTTGATTTATACTCGTTCCCCTTAATCGCGTCAACGAGGACACCTACAGACCCTCTGAGTGTTTCAAAGGCAGATCAGAAGCTTTAACTACGCACTTTCTTCGATTCCCGTCCCTGCGTGGAATTCTGCGACGCAGTTTTTCGTGTAAACACCAACTGCGTACATTAGTGTATATGCGGACCCGCCAACACATCGTCCGAAGTTTGTTGCGGAACGATACAGCTCCTCCAATCTCGTAACAATTACTCGGTATTACATCAACATTAAAATATGAAACTACTAATGTAACTAGTTAACACGTTACTCGATTTTATCCATTTACTGTCTTAACACTATAATCAATTGTAATGTATAAAACGTTGGGTTACTATAACAGCATTTGTATTTCGTTTATATTTCGAACGATAAAGTAATATTGCATAGTGTGGGTAAGGTTATATTTTCAGTGTACACCTATCCTGGTTATTTCGCATAATACGTTTGAAAATGTTTTTACGTTCGAAAATATCCAGCTGCGCGATAAGGCGAGTTAAAATAGGTTGCATCAGTATTTGAATGCCAATGCAATTTTTATGCATTATCGTTCACGGAATTGAATATATAACAAGGTTCGACGGGCTTCTCCATTTTCATAATTCATAACGCCCGTCTAACAAAATAACTGTTTTACACTCAAACACTTTCACTTTGAAATATATTTCATTGTAAAATTGTTACGCAATCAAAAATAAATAAAACTAAAATAACCGAAATCGTAAAACTTAAGTGCCAGTATTAAACGGAGATAACAGCCGAACAAAATAGCGCATCATCGATTCCCATAAAACTTCGAATGTTTCCGTACGATCTTCATTTGCTCGTATCGAGCGTAAAAAAAAAATGGGTAATTGCCTTCAAAAAAGATTCAATTCCAAACGCGTATAACCATAAAAATGTTCAAGCTTCATTTCGATTCATAATTTTCGGGAAAAATATGATCCGTACCTGGTCACGATCGGCGAGCCATGTTTTCTGTCGACGTGCAATTCCCTGTGTGGAAATGGTTTGTACAAAAGATGTCCACATCGTCCATCACTTTACCGAATTCGCGTGTCCGTCCTTCCAGAGGGTTTTCACGCATACACGCACGCAGACGCAACAGCACGACGACGCAGTGCTGCCGGAGAAAGCCGAGCCGGCTCCTGGGTGCCGGTCCGGTTCACCGTTGGAACAGTTCCGAAAATGCATCGCGGCGAGAATCATGGATCGCGTTGAAAAATGTTGGGACGAGGTACATATAGCGACGAGAATGACGGAACGCGAACCCGCGCGAAAGCAAGAAAAATGTGGCAATGATTCGCGGCCGCGAGAAGGTTGCCGGCTGCCGCCTTGGCACTGACAGTGGCCCTCGCGCCTAGCAACACCGAACGCCAAACTGTCGACTCGCTGAAGGCAGCCGGCACCGCACCACCGTGCCCCCCTTTTTCATTCGCGTATCCTTCTCGCGCTCTCGTGGCTTCTTTCTTGCTCGAACAACTCCTCCGTATCGTTGTCCCGCTTCTACGGCCGCCGTTCTTTTTCCACCTCGTCGCCGCGTACTGTTCATTTTCTTTTTCTTCGCTATTTACTTTTGTCCTCGTTGCTCGTCCGTCGGTCCTGTCTTTCTTTCTCGTCAACCCGTCCCGAGGTACATCGGCTACGAAACACGTTTGTCTTCGTCGCGATCGCGATTTTACTTTTGTCTTTGTCGCGCGAACGGCCACGCTGCTCGCGTTTGTTTCTTCTCTAGCTTGGAGCGCAATTGCTAGCGAACCAACCAGCCGCGGGCACAGCAGCCAAACGAGTACGAAAGCCGGTAACCGGCACGACGCGCCACGCCAAAGCGGCCACGCGATTGGCCCGCCGCCGGCTACTCCGACCAATCGCGTGCCATGCTCGGTTGTCAGGTGGTACCGCGTTCTCCTCGCTAAAATGCGATTGCTACAATGAAAAAAATCGCTTTCTGGCGGTTTCGGAAAGGACCCGATGTTTTTGCAAACGGCACTGAACTTTTAAAAAACCAACTGATCGACTTTTCTTTTAAAAAGTATACTCAATTCGTACGAACAATTCGACGCACGCGTAAAACTGCTTGAGACCGATGAAATTTCATTTTGGAAAAAAAAAAAACGAAATATTTGTGTAGGGCAATCGATGCTGTTTAACCTATTTGTAAGGCAATCGGTCCCAATTGACCTTTCCATGTGTATGTTTAATGTTCGAATTCGTACGTTTATATAGACGTTTATGTTTCTAATCAGATATCGATGAAGGAATCGTTAAATATTATTATTCAAATTCGTACAAGAGTAAGTATATCCAAATGATAAAATCACACCGCCTTTAGTCCCAACGGTATTTTAACGATACCGTCGGTAACTTATATAACATCGATACGATATCGACAATTTATCGATAATCGAAGCAACAGCTTTCTTTCCCGTATCTCGACATTTTGCAAGTCTCCATATTGCCACCGAGCGCAGTTTGTCTCCCGACACAGTGATACAATGCAACCACTTTTCATTGTTCATGAAAATCCTGCGGGATGCATTTACCGAACAGCTACACCGGCAAATGGACATCCTCGCGCTGCGAGTAACGCGAGGGAAAGATTGCCTGAAATTATTGTAGGTGTGCCAACTTAACGAGCAATTTCAAAGAACCGCGTTTAGCACACGAGTGGGCCATTTAGTCTGGGCAAGTTTGCGAGCAACTCCATACGGCGAACCGATCGAGACGGAACTCTGACATGTTTTCCTGTTATTGCCGTACGGCAACAAATCGTAACTCGAATTTGTAAACGCGCAGCTCGGTCACGTGTCGATTTACTATTCTTCCGCGATGATCGTACCCGATACTTTTTTCCGCGGAGGATTGCGAAACGGAACTCCACCATGTTTTTCCTGCTATCGTTAAAAGTCAACAGATCGTAACGCGAGTTTTTAAGCGCGCGTCGATGGCTCGGTCACGTGCCGGTTTACGAACCGGCCTGCCGGTGCCATTTTCGTTTCTTCTCCTCCTTCACCTTTGTCTGGTCAAAATAGGTCATGGTGCGAAGGAATAAGCGCGGATGAGGCGAATACCGACGACAAGGAGAGACCCAACCGAGGACGGGGATCACGCGCGTTGAGTACGTGCCTTGCATCCGCTGTGGCACGGTTGCGTTTCGTTCGCCATTGCCTGATTAACTCGACGTCATTTATCAGATTAAATGGATAATACTTGGATGGCCAGTATCTGATGTAACTCGTGCTCACACCAGCCACAGTTCCTCAAAGATTCTTCATTAGCTCCCTCCCGAGCATCTTTTCTTACATAATCGACCGAAAATTCAAATTGAATAACGTCGGTTCGATTACCGATAACGAGCTCTCATTGTGTATTACCTAAAACATGAAATTGAAGTTACGGAGATGTTACGCAACATGAAAGAAGATCTTTCGGTGAATGACAATCTCATGTTGGTTTTTGCAAGAAAGTTCTGGAACTGACACCATAGACGCCTGAATGATCGTTTTGATCCATTAACGTCATAATAGTACTTAGAAAATTTCAAATGGATTCACCGCAGACAGAGGTTTCAGAACATACTATACTTTATTCTGATCGAGTATACAAAATTAAAACATAATTCACGCGTTTGTATTTGCTAGTAATTTTAATTTATCAGGACAGGTGAAAATGTCCTATTGTGCGTATAAAATATTCATATTAAATTGTATTGCAAAGATCATTTTTAACCGTCTATGCAAGAAGTTAATGGAGCGGTTATTAGCTTGGCAAATCGTTGAAATTTTCAGTAGAATAATTTGCAATTTGGGGCGGGTATACGTTTGACAGCAAAGGAACATTATTTCTTACACTGAAATCACAGCTACCATGCGGCAGACATGCAATTTAATCCGTGATTAGAGTTTACGGCAGCTACGTTGATTAGGTCGTTAAAGAAACTATTAGAGTGGCTAAATACAGTCCCCGGGTACTCCCACTCGTCTCCGTTGAATTGTAACTCGATGCAACGCGGTGTTCACGTGAACATCTGCACCCGTTTTGGATCGATGATTTATATTAGAAGATGCATTATTATTCACGATGCGTGTATCTTTGCCTAAAAATAGAATTCGCGACGCGTACACATGACTCTTCGAACAGAAGGAGGAAATTATTAGGTTCGTCAGCGATCCGTTTGACTTGTCCGAGTAAATTGCTTCGAATTACCTCAGCACCCGGCAATAGAAGGTGACCTGGCGCAAAATGCGATCTTCGACGAGTCGTGTAATTCGAAACTTTTCGATTCGTTGTTTCTATTTTTTGTGCGCGTAACGATAAGTAAAAAAACCGACGAGATCGACGCGCGAGGAACTCGGTTCGCCATCCAACGAAAATTAAAAACTCGTGTCGACGCGAATAATAAAAACACGGACGAATATTCACGTGGTTAAAAATCACTATCTCGTCGCGATCTGATACGTTTCGTTAACACCGAACTTAATGCACGTTTATTGTGAAATTAAAAATAAAATTCAAAAATAAATGAATGTACGATAAAATACAAATTGTTGCACACGTTAATTCTTTATCTCGATGAAAATCAACACGAAATTTTTAAAACAGTCTGACCTAACACATATTCGTCCGCTTGACAAAAATTCGTCATTTTTCAAAGAATCACTCACAGCCAAATGACGAAAATTCGTCAATTGTATGTTACAGAGACTAATTGATTTTTGTTCTCTTAATTCCGAGTATATTAAATTATAATTTTTACCAAACAGAGATAATTTCATGAGAGAATCGATTTTAGCTTCAGTTGCATCGCATAACGGTGCAAACGTAAACGAAAACGAATTAAAAATGTATTAGTCGATATTGGGTATAAAAGGATTTTATTCAAAGTTTAAGCGCTCGGGTGTTGGAATATTTAAAAAATTTCAGTTGTATTATTATTAATGTTTTTACCTTTTCTTATCAAATAATAAAATATACCTAAAATGAAGAACAAAAATGAGGTCTGTGCAGACATTTTATCTGATTGTGAGAAAAAGAAATCAAAATTTATATACAAAGATAAATTTGTTTTATATCATTTTTCAAGATTTCACTGAAAAATATATGATTTCTAACAAGTTATGTTGTTTTTATATAGACCATATCATTTCAACAGTGTCAAAAAATGCCGGCATTTGGCGAATGGCGGTGCAAAAAGTTACCGGACGAATATGTGTTAAAGTGCTTTGTAACTTAAGATTATAAACTTGTTAAACGGTCATTTTGACTTGCTTGGGTAGGTTTAGCGTTAAAGGAGAGATAAAAGCCTTGCCAGATAAAAGTTTCGGTCAAGGTCTTGGCCTCGATCGTTATTGGACATCTGACCCATATGTATCAGATGCTTTCTAAGATTTAAAGTTCGTAAAACTATCGCGGTTTCTGTCGACTTCGAGTAACGATCTAGATAAACGATACGGCAGTGCAGCGGAGGCTGGGCCACCTCGTCTAATAATAGCCGGACAAGCGAATTTCAAACTCTCTCTCTCTCTGATCGTGCTTTAAATCGCGTTGCAGATGACAAATCTAGGTCTACTTCCACGATTTTACGACGATATATTGAATCTCCGGTTCTCACGCTGTTCGTTCTTTTATTGTACGTAGGACGCTCGTTATATTGCAATCTTTACACGCGCTTTTACGTACAATAATAACGTTTCCTCGTCATCGACCGGTCTGCGAATTCACGGAAACTCTCGTTATATCGCCAGGTGTTATTTTATTACACGTTATATGATCGTGTGTTACGTTCCCATGTCTCTAAATTTCTATATTCATACATTTTTATATTCCTAGATCTCTAGATCTTAAGATGTCATCGTCCCGAGATAACTAGATTCCTGGATACCTAGGACCATGACTTCTAGGTCCCGGTATCCCTAGGCTCCTAGATCCTTAGTTTACTGTATCCCTAGGTCCCCAGATCTCTACGTTCTGAGATCTCTAGATCCCAAAGTATCTAGAGCCGATGATCCCTACATCCCTAGATCCTTAGATTCCTGGATACCTGGGTCCTGAGATCTCGTCGTTCCGAGCTCACTAGACTCCAGGATTCCTAGTTTCATATGTACTAAAATTCTTAGCACCCATATACTTGTATTTTATTGTCTCTAGATATCTACATGTGACTTTTTTAGCCTATAGATTCATATGTCCATATGTATTTCGTCCACGATGCTGAAACTATTCAATTTGAGAATGTTCGATCGCGTTGCGTGTGCAATTACGTCTCAGAAAGGCATCCCAATGAAATTCACTGACAATGGCCATATTACGCGATGAATTTTATACGTAGAAATGGAAATGAATTCGATATCGCGTGTCAGAGGTACGGGAGCACATCCTATTGGAATATCGTGTTAGCAAAATGGCCGTCAGAAACAAGAAACTGGATTAATGTAACGAATTAATAATATCATTTCATCTCGCGATACTTTTGTTGCAGCGTTTTCGCTACTGAAATACATCTCGCCGTTTTGATTCAAAATCGCGCTTTATTCTCCTGTTTCCTATTTTAAAGAATTCAAAAGGAACGGAGACAGTTAATTATCTGGATTCCGATCGCGTTTGGCTGAATAATTGCCACTTCAAATTTATGCAAAACGAACGGAAAATTAAAGTCTAATCTTTAACTCCTTCACGCTTCGCTACCGTTCTGTTGTTCTCGCAAAAATATGCGATAATTAAAGATCCCCGTTTGAAGTAACCGTTTCAATTTGTTTTACTGTTCTAGCACGCGAAACTCTTTCTAAATACATTCTCGCTAGATAAATCCAACCATTAACCGACAACATCTGACTAACTAGTTCAATCCATTAACTAACAAATTTTTATTTCCACTTTACCGCATGGCTCGTACATTTAGGCGTCACGTATTTGTACAACGTTAGGCGCCATCGATACAAAAAACAATTTTGAAAACTGTGATGCAATTGTTTAACGAATACACATTTCATTTAACATCGAAACTACCGACGAATAATGCACAATTATTTTGAAAATAAAAATTAAGTTGAAATCCCCGTTTGAGGATAGCAAACGGATTAATACTAGAAGTACCGGCATTAAATACATGCTGATTTCAAAACTGAAAATAAAATAGAAAACAAAAATAAATATTGTAGCATCACCTAACATAAACAACCATTCATTAGCTCAATAAAACATGACAGACATGTTCACAAAAGGACGGTAATAAAATTTTGCAATAAAAAATGCCAAACCATTTTGACTGGTTGGTAGTTCTAGTGAACAACAAGCCAGCGAAGATAACGTCATAATGCGGTAACTATCGATACGATAAAGGTCCAGACGAAAACAACGAAATCACCGTAGCGGGAAAGAGCGAAAAAGAAATCTTTCACTGCACCGTAATTGTCGCGCGAGGCACAGAGATGCATCGATCGAGAGGAGAAAAAGCGCGAGGGGAAACCGTGTTGGCGGACAAACGCGATGGAAAGAGAAAGGACGATCGATGAAGATGCGGTATACGCGCAAGAGTAACGGAGAACGAGAATCACGCAGCTCCCTCTTTTCTGGGATGACATCTCCCCGTGACCTTGGAATAGAGACTGACCTTGACCGTGTCAACCCCCACCAGGCTGCTCTAAAGCGTCCCGGCTGCTCACCTCTCGCCCCGTTCCCCACTCTAGCGCCCTATCCACGGCATCCAGAGTCGCGTCGTATTACGCGAATGCGATGTTGCTCGATGCTGCCTGCTGTTGTTGGTAATGGTGCTGCTCTTCAGGGTCGGCGAGCAAATTTTTGCTTTTGGTTCGGCAGCACGCGCGATTCGGAATTTCGAGAACCGGCCGTTCGGTTACGCCGGAAACTCGAAATTTCGAACTGCAACGACGGAGATTACGGGATTTGAAAATTCGAGATTGCGGGATTTGAAAGTTCGAGATTCCGTGGAAGAAGGACATTTGCGAAACTAGGGAAGTTGGCCATTTTGGAATCTGAGAATTTGGGGTATCTGGTGATTTGTCAATTTAAGGAGTTGGCGATATAAGAATCTAGGATATTAGCAAACTTGTAAATGAAGGCATTCGGAAATTTTAGAATTTAGCAATTGTGAAATCTGCAGATTTGAGAATTTGAGGAATCAGGAATTTGAAATCTAGCGATCCGAAAATTTCAAAATTCTTACATACCGGTGTCTACGGATCGAAAATTTGGAAATTTAAGGAACATAAAATGCGAGCATTTGGGAGTTTGAAGAATTATGAATCTCAGAATTCAGACACCATGTGAATTTGTGGACCGAGTACATTTTTGATTTTAAGGACTTTATTTTAAACTTCAGTGAATTGACACGTGAATTAGCGGCTTGCTAAATCCGCAAATTGTTTAATTCTGTACCATTGAGAACTTTAAAGACGAATTTGATGTCCGAGAGTGGAAATTTAGAAGTTCAAAATATTTGTAAAGTGATCATTGAAAAATGTGTATCATATTATCTAAACGTACGATGGGAGAGCACACGTACACACACGCACGCGAAAGTGTCAGGTGTGTAATGCTCCACACATTCCAGAGAACTCGTGCCGGCCCTGCTGCTGCTGCTGCGGCTGCGGGCGTCGTTGCTGCATCGACCGGCCGCAGCAGACTACCAACCCCTCTCCTCTTTCGCCCCTCGAAACCCTGGCTAACCTATCGCGAATTCACCCCCCGCCCCGACCAGCCCCAGCGAGCAGCCCGCGACACAGCTCGCTGCTGCCGCGGGATCGCGTCCCACCGCCCTTTTATTCTATATACCTACATATATAAACGTCTATCCGCGTTCGGTGAAAGTCGACAGGAATAATGACGGCGAATATTTCCGATGCGAAAGAGACCGAGTGGCCCGGGATGCGATCGGGCAAGGTTGAAACGGCAGCAATTTCGAGCGTCGGTTATACCAGCACGGTGATTGTTGGTTATACTGTTTGTGCATTGTACGGCGATAGCAATGTGGTAGTTGGAAAGAATTTCGGCAGAATTAGAGAAGTTAGGTACGCGCGTTTGTCAGGATCGAGAGAGATAGGGTTATTAACACTAGAACTACCAACCAGTCAAAATGACTGGTTTCGGGTTCGGCATTTTTTATTACAAAATTTTATTGCCGTCCTTTTGTCAAAATGTCTGTCATGTTTTATTGAGCTAATGAATGGTTGTATATGTTAGGTGATGATGCAATATTTATTTTCAGTTTTGATGTAAGCATGCATTTAATGTAGGTACTTCTGGTGTTAATTATGTTGTGAGACGAACAGAGCAAACGAAACCCATATGAGCACAGAAATTCTCTTCGGACTCAAATTATATCCTTTATCGAACAAATTGCGAGAATCATGTCAAAATAAAGCTGAAGGATCAGGTGTGCCGCGCAAGGAAATACTAGCTATGCTAATAGTGGTATAACGTTTATGATCCTCATTCTTCCAAGTTATCGTATCCCATCAAAGTCTATTACAATTTCATATGGGTACCAATACCGAACACCTAGGATCAAGACACAATACATTATCCTGATTCTCCTGGCTAAAGTGAATTATCGGGTCTATACTCGAGGAAACGAGAATTTAGCACCTCCGATACGACGGAAGTTTCGAACCAGCAACTTGGATCTACGGTCGCGTGGTACTCATCGATTAATCGCTATTACTGTCAAAAAGAAAAGAGCTTACAAAAGAGAACATAGCGTTGAAATTATATATTCGATTAGTCAGCGTAGAAATTCCTAGGCTGCACACATCCGTTATGTAAATTAAGAATATAGGAAAAAATGGTTCGTTTAATAATTGGAAAATGATAAAGGTCCAGCGAGCGCCCGGGACATATGCCCCGTTTGCCCGGCGCTAACGGCGTTACTGCCATCATGCTTCAGCCTGACACGGAGCTGTTCCCGTCACCCCACTCTTCTTTTCCCAAACCTAACGATGCCTCCTCTTCTCTGCTAACCGAGATCCCGTCTTTCCTCTCGCTCGCTCTTTTGTAGTTGGCCCCACTAACACCCATCCGCGTGGGACGCTGCTGCTGCTGTTCCAGCAGAACCCTTTCCCCGGCGATAATATAGGTGAAAATATAGGGTGACGCGAGCAACTTGCCGCGCGTTTTATGCGAATTACATCGCCATCTCGGGAACATCGATCGTCACCATGAAACACGGACTATGTTCCCGGGTGTAGAACAGTGATGTGACAAGAGCGTGTCCGATGTCGTGTGTAGATACGCGCGAAATTCGAATCTGAGTAATTCTTTGGACACGCGGTAGTTTTGTATATTCCAGTGAATCTATGTGTTCAAGGGCACTGAGCAGCCCATGGGATAATTCGGTAAGGGGTAGGGTGGGTCTGACCATACCCGACTTAAGAATTTCTAAACTCCCAAATTCCTCGATTCCAGGATCATGAAATTTTCGAATTTTCGAATGTCCAAATTCCGTCATTGGTTCCATGTTGAAAACTAATCCAACCGAATTGCTACCAATTCTACTATGAAGTACTACTGTTTTGTCTATCGCTTTACGAGCAAAAATTACACTTTTAAAATTAGATTTAGCATGTCCGTTAAAGTGCTGTTGTATAACATCAATGACGCATTATTCTGGTATGCGTATCAATTTTTAAATAACCTTGAACGTACGAACTTCCCGTAATGATAAAGAAGATTACAAGAGGCGAAGAATTAACGTAAACAAAAAATAAAATGATTGAAAATATTGAAGTGCATTAACTTCAATATTTACTTCTAAATTATCTCTAACTGAATTTGTAGACATTGATAGCAAACATTCACATCGTATCGCGAGTATAAAATTATTTTCCGCTATACGGGAACTAGCGAAAAAAAAGGTATCGTTACCGCTTTTCACCGTGTACAGAATTGAATGTCGATAAGAGGCAACGATTAGGTGAGCAATGCACGTCGACAAGGTACACGCGTGGCGTACCATTAGTAACTGTTTCAACACACTTCTTCGTGTCACGAAATAATAAATGTTATATGTCACATGGACATGTAGACGTTTTTTGCCAGATAGAAGAAATACATATTGATGACGAATCATGATTCAAATTCAAAGATATAAAAGAAATGGGACCATTTTGGCACAAAGTGTAACCTGTTAAATTATAGCGATGTCTGATTATACATCCCTGAACAAGGCTGTAGGAGCGAAAAAAATTATGTAAAGGACCATATTTATAATTTGTAATTTCTGTATTTCAGACTCAGAAAGTTTATACGTTTCTTAATCTTTATCAATGGTACAAACATAGAATAGTCAAAATTAATCGAAACATCTTTTCAGCACACACACTGTTTATTTCAAGCACGAACGGTTATTATTAATTGAACACGATTCGTTAATATTCCTTTACCAATATTTGCGTTTCAAATTACCCGCCATCGCAGAAGACAAGAGGCGACAAATGACGAATACAATTTAGAACGTTCTAAACGACTATTCGTCATTTTTATCAATGAACAAATGCCACATAACAGACAGTCTAATGATACAAATCAGTCGTAATAATTATTTGACGAATGTACGCGCAGGAACTAACGTTCAAATCAAGCTGTCACGCCATGTGCTTCCCGGCAACTTCCGTAAACGACGAACATCCATGGTACGTTCTGTTTTTAATATTTAAAAATTCGACAATGACGCCAAGTATGTTCCCTCAAAAGTAGCTACACAAATACGTGGAAGTATAAAGTACGTTTCAGACCTACCTCTGTCAAACTTCTTTCCCTCTGGGTCGATGTCTTTCACGTTGAAAATATCCTCGAACAACACACCCGCCATTTTAGACACTGCTGATAGTGCTTCCCCCTTGTAGCGAGTGTTTCATTCAAGTCTGAGAACGTAACTGCGAGAATTCGTAATTCATTAATATAAATAATACACGTATTTTAACAAACAAATTGTGTTATATACGTATAATGTATTACTGTTAGAAGTTTATATTGTAAACACTATACAAATACTATAATCTGGAAATATACAATTTACTAAAAGATAAATTGTATCTATAGCAAATTATCAACCTTAACCTTCATACATACTTCACATATCTTAAATATTTTTCATACTTGTAATAATAACGTTAAAAATGTTAACGTGCAAAATTTATTACATAATGTAGCGATGTACCTAAGGAGAATAAGTATTTTCAAACTGCATTGAAGCAATTGTAGTATTGAATAATAAAGTACTCTTCTTTTGCAATTACTGTAAAATATCAATACAATTAGGAAGTAATAACGATGTTTATTAGATGTAAGAGCCAGATAACCTTGAAAGCTCAAGTTGTAAAAATTTGAACAGAGGGAGCCACTGTACACGTTTACGCCTATTTTTTACGCAATACAATTATCCTTTTACGCAGTTTGAGAGGGTCCTATCGTGACACATGTATAGTAATAAGTCTCCACTTTATAGCGCAACACTAGCATAACACGTTACGTAAAATTAGAGATTTCATAATGTTGCGTAATTCGCAAGAAATCTGCATATTCAACGCGTACAAATAAGTACATTATTCTTCATTGAATATTTGAAGTTTTTGTGTTTTTAGCATGCTACTTAAACAATTTTTTTATGTTCACGTTTTTTTATACATATTAATATAATTCATCTAAAGCTGCTATTTGTAATGTGGAGTATTTAATAATACAGGTACAATTATTAAATGTGACATACTGTTCTAAATAAAAAAAATATTGCAGACCAATCTTTTTGTAAAAATCCTCGGCTGTAATAGTGCAACATAGACTTCGAATAATTTAAAGTATAAAATGAAGTCTCATGGCACTTACTTTTTCAAGGAGCAGATATATATATACTTTTAAATATTTTAATCTTCAACTTTCCTAATTTTCGAATTTCTAAATTTTTTAAATTCTAAATTCTAAAATTTTAAAGGTATGAATTTGTGAAATTCTAACTTTCTAAATTTGGAAGTCGGTAAATTTACAAATTTACTGATTGAAAATGTGCAAGCTGTGTACCCACTTTGCTTTATATTGTTAATGAAGGCTGTCGTACTTGCCAGTGTATACACTAATATTATTTTTACACAATTTTTTGTTTTACATATATTAATGAATACTTAAAAATTGTGTAGCTAGTGCTACCTAGTAGTTGATACAGGTTCTAGCGAAATAGAAAACATACTTATCAAAAATAATAGATTCCTGTTTTATCATACATACATACAAAAGTTTTCTACACACATGCTTTACATATATTGTTATTTAATCTTTTTTTTTACCATTAACGTTTCGAATAATAAACAGAAACTTGAACGACAATAATTGTAACATTCATGAGATTATGTATTTGTGGAGTTTTACATTAAACATGGACTTGCAGAATTATTTGTTTAAAAATTTCTTTTTACCGGGAAGTTTTTTATACATTTGGATAAATTATGTGCTGCAAATCTCATTTTGGAAAATAGATTTTTTATTTGTTAACTATAGGATATGGAGAAATTTGATTGGTTCATTCTTTTGTATCTTTCGCAGAATATGTTGGACGACGTGGCCGATGAAACATGGAAGCCGTGTCACACCGTACACCTCAAGTTGTCATAAGATCACGATATGTCATGTGAAGATATCTCTCCGAAGCAACTTTCTTAATTAAATAGCCTCTTATTACTTATTATTGTAATTTATTTATTGTATTAATCGCGTCATTTCATGAAAATATGGGGCTGTGCAAGTGTCCGAAGAGAAAAGTCACGAATCTGTTTTGTTTTGAACACCGTGTTAATGTTTGTGAGCATTGCATGGTTACAAATCATCCGAAGGTATTTTATTTTATTCCTATTAAAAAATTCGTGAAATGTATGATCACTCATAAAAAATTAATATGATTGACACAGATAGATTAATATTGCAAATTAAATTAGTTGAAGATTGTACTAAAACTGTTCTTACTTTTATTCATTTCAGTGTATTGTACAATCATATATTTTGTGGCTCCATGATCACGATTATAATCCAGTTTGCACATTATGTTCTGTGAACTTGAGCGAAGGAGATTGTATTCGATTAACATGTTACGATATGTTTCATTGGGCATGTTTGGATAAATATGCCAGAGAGCTGCCACCAACGACAGCACCAGCAGGATACACATGTCCGAATTGTAAAGAGTGTATATTTCCAGATGGAAAATTAGTATCTCCTGTGGCGGATGTATTGAGAGAAAAATTAGGAAGCGTTAATTGGGCACGTGCAGGGCTTGGCTTGCCTTTGGTACATATTACAAATGACTATGTATAAAGCTTTGTATATACATTTACTTATTTCGTACATTTTGTTTCCCAGCTCAGCGAAGAAAGAGAACAAAAGCCAGAACAGGAACGTCCATCGTTAAGAGTTGAAACTACATCATATCAAAATCACACATTAACACCTTTATCTCCGACAGTAGCCACATCTCGTTCCAATAGCAATGCAAATTCGATACACACTAATATAAATAATGTGCATTTAAATAATCAAAAAATTGGTCCTCCATATTCAATTGTAAGTATGGATTCGTCTGGGGGATTATCGACTCCAACTTCGAGAAAAGTTTGCGAAGCGTACGATGATCCGAAAGAGATATCGTTCGATCACGATGAAAATAAGTACAGAAGAAAGTCGGCTATCGAATGGTTTTTAAGGTGGTGGAAGCTTATAGCAAGTCCACCAACGAGACGTAGAAATACGTCCGGGCCGCTATACAAAAGATATGCCATTATAGTTCTTATGGGAATATTAGCTTTTACTGGAATTGTAATACTATTCTCCTGGCTCGGCAGGATGGCTACGGATGGCGATCCCACTTACGATCTTCAAGCGAATCCAAATGTTAGAGTGGCCGATAAACAAGCCGGTATTTAATATACTCTACTTTCAAAGAAAAATTAGAAAGTAATCGTTGAGAGGATAAATGAAAGGTATACCACGTGGAAGCAACAAGTACGTTTGTAAAAAAACGAAAAAATTGTCAACCACAGTTATGGAAATATGTATCGACTGAAACATGATTTTGTTTTAAAAGATGAATTAGCTTAAGATACAGTGTACTGCTAGCCTTACGATTTGTTAATTTTTATGTAAAGTATGCCTTTAATATTAAGCTGTATATTTCACTTTGCAAAGACTTAAAAATTTTCAAAATACCATGCATTATGATTACATATAAACCATACAATTTTTTACTATTATGTACGAAGGATAAAAACAGAAAAACCATTTGTCAATTCTATTGCAGCGGGAATGAATTGTATATTGAGAAAATTTTGTAATTGTGATAGTGACTTTAATTAGAAACGCTAATTTATTTGTTTTCAAATAGCAAGTAAGTAAATTTGTAACAGTATTGCAGTATTCTTAATTGTTATTTCCTTCCTATTAGTTTTAATATTTCCTACCACTTGGAAGAAATTGGAATTATATATACTCGTTAAAGAAACACGATTCTAGTGTAATATTAACGTTTTTATTTGCGTAAAAGAACATTGTAAAAATAGTGAACGTTAGGAAATGTACTGCATTCCATTTACTCTTGTAAAGCGTGACTATATTTACAATTCAAGTAGGAGTCTAGCGACTGATACGGAAAAGTTGTTGTTCATGAAATATTAAAATCTCTTAGCAACTTAAAACAGTATCTCGAGTCACCTCTAAAGTTGCGGTGTTCCATAAAAAAGACACCATCGTTTTCACTTGATCAATGGACATTTTAAAATGCTGAAACATATCGTTCCCTGTTTAAATTTCAAAAGAGGATGATCACAATCGATAGCGGAAGAGTGGGGAGATTTAACCGTTTCTTTTTTCGTGCTCCTCAGCAGCCATTTGTGATCAGGACAAGGACACCATTGTTTCGTCTCAAGTGCCTATCTGCGTTCGATTCTTGCACATTTATTACTCTTCAAATAATAATCAACTTAATGATTTATATAAACTCATAAATTAATATACAAACACGTGTTTTATTTTTAAACTGTAACAAAGAACATTCTTCTTTATTAGTAAACAAACATATCACGATAACGTATAATTCGAATTTTGTTTGTGCTACTCAAGCGTTTTGTAAGCGCTATCGAATGTCAGTTTTGTTTTGCAGCATGAAATTGTAACACGCTACAGTAAAAACTGGCAAATTAAAAAATAAGTATTGTCTTTTGGTTGAATGGTTATGCGTGATAAATAAATCAACGATGGGATTAGTGGGATCTGTGATGAATAGTAAAGTAGCAAAGTGTATGAAAAGGAACTTTCCAATACTCGCAGTTGATTTAACTGCAACAATTGGCCTTGTTCATTTATGGAATAAAGGATACAAGTATTTGGTACCACCCGTGTCCCTATGTTATATTGGTAAGGATATTCGAACTACAAAATTCAATCGATTATCGTTTATTAACAAATATATTTATACCTTATACAAAATAATACTCTACTTCTGTAAAAAGTAAATACAACCGCTTTTCAATATTATTTGTACTAAAACAGAAAATAAATACAAGAGTGGTCTTGAAGTTGATGTATTCTTTCAAATTTCAAGTACTACGTGATCATAGTGCGGTTTGCCATACTTATCGCTGGGGCAAACTCATGAGTCTTACTCTAAGGCAAAATCGAAGTATTCAAATTTACTGATAATTATTTTTACTAATGATTTTAACACCTCGCCAGAACAATTATTAAAGAAACAACTTCATTCTTATTTCAATTAAATTATAACGGTAGAACGATCAACCTTTGTTAATTAAAACTTAATTTACCGAAAAACGGTAGTTCTCTACTTTGTCAACACTTCACGCTCACCGCTAGATGACGATAAGGGTACGATTTATGAAACTTGCATTGATATAAAACTTAAAAGTACGATATAAAAAGAGATTCACAATACAAAAAGGATTCATTGTACTAGATCCATGGAGTATCGATGTTCACTATTTTCCCAAGCATTTCTCTTTTACAATTTCAATTAATAGGAAAACGTTTGCAGGTGGAACTTACTTGTACTGTCGCATCAAGTCTCGGGATAAAATATCCCCGAATCAAGCCGTTGTCATAATCGGCTGCGACTCGGGATTAGGGTACAGTTTGGCTCTGCACTGTCGACAACTCGGCACAGCTGTGATTTCCAGCGTGTTGCAAATCGACGGGCCTGGAGCTAAAAGTTTGGAACAAGAGGGTGTATTCGTTTACTCCCTAGATGTTACCAAACCCCAAAATGTCTCAGATTTCGCAAACTCCGTACGAACACTGTTAAGGCAACAAAATTTAGGTACATAAATCGTTGCGTTCGAATTCTTTTCAAGTACCACAATGGATAAATAGTAAAAATCGTTCCTGGATCTGTTTAGGGTTACGATGTTTGATCAATAACGCCGCGGTGATGATCTTCGGCGAATTCGAATGGCAAACGGACGAACAGATAAAAAATCAAGTGGAAGTGAACTTGCTCGGATCTATGAGAGTCACTCGAGAACTGATGCCGATAATCCGCGATCACTCGAGCAGGATTATCGTAATTTCGAGCCATTGTAACATCCAGCCAATTCCTGGTGTTGCGACTTATAGCGGAACAAAGGCCGGACTCACTGCCTGGGCAAAGGCTCTTAGGTTGGAGGTGAAGAAATATGGCGTCAAGGTCGTTTGCTTTATACCTGGTTCGTAACCGAACAATCGTATAAAATTGTGGTTTTTGCTATATTTTCTTTGTTCTGCTATTTTTGCTGTATATTATCGCGATCTTTGCTATATGTATATGAGGTTCTTGAGATTTTTACTATACAGGGTGGTTCACCATATTTTGCCATTTAGATTTACGTCATTATTATTACTCATAGCAAACAATGTTTCAGATGAAGTTGAACGGTTTTAAGAGGGGCACATTCTGATGGTATATTTTTTTTGTGGGTGGACGTGTAAAGGAGATATGAAGGTCATTAATGTTTTTTTTTAAATGGAATCATATATTTTTTATTGCATCAGCTGATTCTTCTTCATATTCTTTACAAAAAAATATTAATCTTTTTATGTAAAAAAAATCATTGGTTGAGGAGATATTTTAATTCTAACTTGTTAGGAAATCGTGACTTTCTTACCTGCTCCCTTACTACATTATCGCATTGAATTCAAAATATTGACCAGAAAGATTATTGCAATTTTTTAAGTCAGTATCCACAAATCCTCAAGTTCTGAAATTTTTCAAAACCTCAAGTTTCCACCTTCTTAAACGTGAAAAATTATTCGATAAGTAATAAATTAATCGGATTTGCGTGTTTTTATAGGTTCCTTCATCGGTGAGAGCAACATAATGGCACGACAGTCTGAGCATATGCGGAAGATGCTAGTCTCGATGCCTACGGAGGTACAATGTTTTTACGGCGATTATTTAAATAGGTATTTCCAATATTTCTCGTCCGTGACGCAAGGCACGAGATTGGAAAAGCTGCAAGATTCGCGGATCTATCAGATATTCGAAGGGGCTCTCCTCGACAAGTATCCATCAGCGATTTACAAGTACGTTGTAATTCGCAATTCCAACAATAATAAACTACGAATCAACGTTTACAATATTATGGAAAATTTTCCCACGAAATTGCGTAAACGAAACGTTTTAACGCCCAGGCATCCTGATTTCTGATAAAACCCGATCCGTAAAGTTTCTTGAGAACGTGATCGGCGAATTTCTGAAAACACGGACGAGCCATTCGCCGATTGTTTCGACTCGAAACTATGACCACAGGAATTAATGTGTTGACTAAACTATTCGCTTGCATAAGTTCGAAACAGCTTACGCTACCGCATTCTTCGTTTAACATGGACATCATTATCTGCCTGGAGCTATCTCTAATCGACCTTTCGGCTCAATTAGAGGAGCGTTATTAATTAATCGAAACTTTGTTACAGAAACGAGTCGTGGAGATATTTTATTTACCACACCCTGTTTGCGATCACCCCCACCTGTCTCAGCGATATGCTGGTCTTGAAATTCGTTCGAGGACCTCCTTGGATGGGTCCAGGACCACGGATTCAACGGGACGAAGATACGCTCGCATATGAGTCTACCTCGAACATTGAAAACGAAAGCTGATCTCAAAATTAGAATATGTCTGATCAATTAATGTATTTTATATCAATTAATATGTGAATACTTGAAACGAAAGCCGATCTGATAATTAGAATGTGTCTTACTAACACTTTGGACTCGAGACGCGACTCACACTCGCTATTTGATTTAACGCACCAAATTTCGATAAGCAACTTGTAAATAAGTTTGTGGTATCGTACGCGCGATGTTTGAACAGACGATATTGGCGATTAAATATAAAAAACATAATAATTTCAGAAAACTTCGTCGAACTTTTCAACTAGAAAGTTTTACAGTTGCTATTTGCCAATAGTAAAAATGTTTTCGAGTGCAATGTGTTGATCGACGTATTTTACGGTGTATATGAATGATGTTTTTTACCGATAAGTAACTAACATATGTTTGATACATATCAATTTATGTTTATACGGTAAACGCGATGTAATAAATCGCGATAACTTGATATTAAAAAATTGTTCGTTCGAAACGAAGAAACTAATTTTCCTCGCGAAACCCACAGTAGTCACAGTTATAAAACGAAGATATTAAATGTGATAGCCAAGGGCCGTTCTAAGTTACTTTTAAGCTTCCTCCGAGTTTTCTTCGGCGACTTAGCGTAAAATCCTTTCTCCGGTTATACCACCACTAGAGAAAAATTTGAAAACCATATTGAGGATAGCCCGCGGGTATCATGGTTGAATCACACACGACTTCGCAAGCTTATCACGTTGTCTGTATTCGCGTTACGAGCTTACTGTCTCGTAGGGAAATGTAGTTCGGACTTTCGGGAGTAGCACGTCCCTCAGGAGTTCGTTTTATTAGCTGTCGAATCCCTTCGTGTCCTAAGAATACTCGCGTTTATCCAAGGACATCCGGCTTGATGCTAGACTTTAGTAAGATGGTTCTGAATTATACTAATCGGAGAAGTACACTTTGGTAAATTCCTTACTCTGTGCGGAAATAAATGAATCCGTTAACACTAAAACTACCGACGTATAAGACAGAATTATTTCAAAGTTAAAAATGAAGTAGAAAAATAAGTAAACAAACGATGAAACATAAACGAATACAGTTATCGATGTTTTGTCTGAATGACAATCAGCACGGACGTCAAGGAAACCATTTTAACATATTTTATCATTTGAAGTAACAAATTTGTAAGAGGATCATTCGACCCCTTTGGTAGTTTCAGTGTTAAATAAAATTACAAACTATACCGTGTTGAAGTGAATTTCAGGATCTTATGAAGTACGTAAAATCCACGAAGTGTAATAAAGTAAAATAAATTGTTGACTCGTTGAAAGAATCGAGAAATCGAGAAGAATACAAAAATTAATTGGATAGTCGGTTCTCGGATGTTTTCGACGAAACGGGCTGAGATACGGCACCCCGAATTAAATCGAGATTCGAACAGATTATTCTGCGATTGTTTCCAGGAATATCGTGACTGCACGGACGTATGTCTCGACTTTAACTGTCGGTTTGCGCGAAATCGGGACTGCTTATCGTGTTCCTCCGATTAAGATTACGATCGCCAGCTGTCTGGATGACGAGTAAACGTTAATTCTTGGCTAACTCGACACCTGCATCGGAACACCGGGATTAAATGAAAGAAATCGATCATCCGCTGTTATCAACAATGATCTCTAATTACCGAAGTTCAACAAATCTATTTCGACATAGTTTCAATCACGAATCGTACAGACACGTTCGATTTCGTTTATTTGTGTTTTCACGATAATGTCTAAAAATAAAATTACAATTATGCTCTGTTAGAATTCGTGTCGCTTTGAATGATGATTTATAATTATTTATGTAATTCAGTTTAGGCAATAAATTATAATTATTGTACATTTCTACATCACTAGAACATAGATCCATAAATACCTAAATCCACAGATACTTAGATCCATACATAGATACCTAGATACATAGATACCTAGATACCTAGATACATAGATACCTAGATCCATAGATACCTAGATCCATAGATACCTAGATCCATAGATACCTAGATACATAGATACCTAGATACATAGATACCTAGATACATAGATACCTAGATACATAGATACCTAGATACATAGATACCTAGATCCATAGATACCTAGATCCATATATACCTCGATCCATAGATACCTAAATCCATATATACCTAGATCTATAGATACCTAGATCCATAGACACATAGGTCCATAGATACCTAGATCCACAAACACCTAGATCTACAAATACCTACATCCATAGATACCTAGATCCATATGTACCTAGCTTCATGGACACCTAGATCCATATGTACCTAGCTTCATGGACACCTAGATCCATATGTACCTAGCTTCATGGACACCTAGATCCATAGGTATCTACACCCCGGATTCTCAGATTCCCGTAACAGTAATTCTAGATCCCTAAATTTCTATATCCCTAGATCCTAACAATCCCAGATATTAACAGATACCCGGATTCGAAGGTTCCTATGTCTTCAGTTCCCTATATTCCAGGTTGCTACATCCCCAGATCCTTGTATTCTTAAATTTCTACATCCTAGTTAGTATCATTAATGGTATAAATATTAATATCGATACCGATCAACAGAAGTGAAATTAAAGTGATTGCTTGTATGAAGAAGCTCGTAAGAGAGAAGTTTTCCAACTATGATGACGGAATAAAGTAATCAAATCTAAAAATCGAATCGATGATTCCTCGCCGATACAAGATTGAAAATTGTAAACTGTACCACGTTCGAACACCTGAGACAGAACGAAATCCTTATCTTTGACGTTTGTGAGCCGTCTGGATATTATTAAAATTAATTTCTCGATTTATGTATATCGTCCAGACGCAATCGTTGATTAATTACCGATAAAACGGTAATTATGTACTATTAATGAATCACGGAATCAGGTGTTTCGATGTAATGCAACTAATTTACTGTGTTACCCGCAGAATATAAAAATATCAAATTTTATCAAACAAAAATTCGATAATTTCAATTGACGGACGAGTAAACACGATCGATCTAGAACTAGGCGTCTAATAGTTTTTATCTATCGTGCAGGTGGTCAGCCACCACTCTCTGAACGTTCAGGTGTGCATCTGAAGTGTTTTAAAATATTGATTACGACATCTCGTTTTTCACCGATCACCATTCGATTAGATAGCGCGGGCCATATAAATACGTAGATAAAATTCGAAATGTCACAGTTTTCAGTATCCTAAACAACCAGCGACAACAACACCATCGGCAAAATGGCTTACCTTACACACGGTATGTAATGGCCACGTTACTTTGTACCCTCTGATTGTACACTATTTTCATCGACAATTATACTTCACTTTAATTTATTATACACGCCTATATTAATAATATTATGAATAATAATATACATTACGTGAACCTCGACGATCAATATGCTTTTTTAAAATTTTCATTTTCTTTAAATTTGGATATTAGCAGTGTTATAGTAACAATGTTTCTGTACTCTCAATAAATATTGCAAACCTTAGTGTTCCAACTAAATGTACACACTTTAACACTTTGAGTGTCATGTCACCCATATACGGGTGACGTATGAATTCATACATTAATCTGTAGCTAATTTTAGTTGAAACATTTAACATAACAAAGTATAAAAAATTGTTGTTAATATATTAAAGCTTATCGAATAAACCAGGGTAGAATATTATGAAAATTCTCTATAAAATTGATAAAAAATAAAATTACTTCCTAAAAGAAATTGAAACTGTTTTAGGGTGGTACTTAATGTGTTAATCCATATCAAATATATGTATACATAAAATATTAAATATCATATATATCGAATATATTATGTAGATAGCGTTGATATTGATAGTTGTAATTTACAACAACTACATTTTTACCAATTTATTTTGCGTTTATTTTATTCATGTATTATATAATACTACAGTGTTTGTACATTTTATTGAAACATCCTGTGCATTCAACCATACGAGGTTTTTTGATTGTCCATAATAAATGATACGGTAATAAAGTATGTATACGTTTGTTGGCACACTATGTATAGCGGTCTTTCGAGTATTCATAAAAAAACCTGTAAATCTATTATAACGCAATAAAATTTGTTTGGTGGTTGCAGCATTCATCCTGGCAGTGTTCTTCGTTGCTAACTCCATGCAATCGAGCTTCCAGCCCTGTCCTGGTCTGCCTCAACCTCAGAACGTAGTTATTTCAGGATGCACATCTCTTCCTTGCAACTTCAAGAGGGGAACCGATGTTGAAGCACGCATCACCTTCGGAGTCAGTAAGTAACGAGGCCAATTCGAACAAAGTCTGTCAAATAAAAGTCCAAAATTTTTGAAAATAGTGTGAAATATAGTGTCGTATCGCCGCAATTGAAGATCTGGAAATTTGGTGATTCGGAGATTTAAGGAGAAGGATTTAGGGGATCTGGGATTTGGGCATTTGGGAAGTTGAAACTTTAGGTGATTTGAGAATTCAGTGGTTTGGAAATTTTAGGGATTCGGAAGTTTGAGAATCGGGGGATTTTGTGATTCCGGAATTTAGAAAATTGCACTTTTCGAAATTTGAAAATTTGAGAATCCGGAGATTTCAGAATTTGGAACTTTGGGAATTTGATAGTTTAGAAATTTGGGACTTTGAGAATGTGAAAATTAAGGAATTTGGGAAGTTAGGAATTGGAAAATTTAAAATATTTGGGCAATTGAGAATTTGGGAATTTAAGAATTTAAGAATTTGAGATTTGGAAACTTTGAAATTGGGAAATTTCGAAATTTTGGCATTTGAGAATCTAGGAATTTAGCAATTGAGAAATTTCGAAATTTTTGCATTTGAGAATCTAGTAATTTAGCAATTGCGAAATTTAGAGATTTTGGCACCTGAAAATTTCGAAATTTAGGAATTGGTAAATTCAGAAACTTGGAACTTCGAAACGTAAAAACGTGAAAGTTCGAGAATTTTTCGATTTCCAATATGTAAAATTGAATATTTGTATGTACCTAACACAAGCTACATAAAATATCCAACGTTCTATGTCCGCGAAAAGCTTCCTCCAATTTCTCGAACAACATTGTTCTCTAATCGAACGGGATTATTTCTGAGACCTTCCAGCGATTCGCCGCGCATTCGCAAAAGCTTTAAACGAGCCGTATGATATTTCAGATAGCAACACGAAATCCCTGAAACCCGACGTGGACGTTGAGCTGGGTAAACTCCACGTGAAATATCCCCTGCCTCAACAGAACGCTTGCATGGATTTGGAAAACTCGAGATGCCCATTGGAAAAAGGCGAGGTCGCTGTCTACAAACTTAAGATGCCTATTGAGAGAAGCTACCCCAAAGTTTCTTTGACCATCCAACTTTCTTTGCTCGACGAAAAATCGAAGGCCCAGACTTGTATCAGAATTCCCGCTAAAGTTGTCGACTAAACTATACAACGGACAATGAATCATTTGGACCCACAGCATGACTACTAATGTATATACTGTTTCATGAAACATTAAATTTAATTTATCGATTAAACACGTGTCCCGTTTTGTATCGTCCTGCAACATGGACAGTTTCTTCCAGTCCTTCGTTCATCGAATATTCGCGGATATCCTTTCTAGTAAATTGGGTGAAAAATCTAGTGATTCTCAAAGTTAACGAGGTGCATCTATTATGATGTGCTTTACGCTTCGCAGTAATGTTTCAGTTCATTAATGTACGTAACAATAGTGGAATTCAAAGTTCTACTATCTTCATTTTCTGATTGTTTAAATAATTTACATTTGGTGGACTAGAATCGTGAGAAGGATCAAGAAATTGATAATCACATAGATATTTTCTATACAGATATATATTGATATACACACTCAACTTTATTATACACGTATGTGTATGTATATAATATGATTTTACATTGCATATATACAATATATATGTGTATATTTATATTTATATATGTGTATATGTATATACATATGTGTATATTTGTCCTAATGGACCAGTCAATGTTTAATCTCTGAACAATTCGATTTCCAGAAATTTAACCCTGAAATATATGATTCTAATACTAAATTTAAGCTTAAGTAATTCAAATATTAGGTTGCCCCATAAATTCCTTCCTTGTTTAAAGGTGTTCTACTGTATCACCCTTTTTCATCCCTCGGTAGATATCATTTACTCCTTGATTACTTGCAAAATATTCCTCCAAGCGCGTTGTTATATTATATCAAAAAGGGAAGAAATTTACGGGACAACCTAATATAATGGGGATGCATTTTCGCAGGATGAGTTTTTCGGGGTGTTAATATATATTTCGTGGCGTCACAAGGTGTAAGGGATGAATTTCGATGGAGAAAGGGGACGAGCGATCTTACGTCAAAATTACGTGCTACATACGTATGTTTGCTGGAGAAAGGGATGAGATGAAAATCCAGGGGGTTCGGGCGTATGCCTGACCCACATCCCTGCACAACGATCGACCCGGTCGCATCGCTACGAAAGATATCTAGCGACACCTTTGAACTCGCTCTTAACGCAAACAATAATAGTCTATCAATTCTAAATAATCAAATTTCGTACAATAATTTTTATAAATAATAATTATTTAAACAATACTTAGACAATAATTTATGACACAAAGTTGGTATAAAACAGGGGAAGTAAATTACACTATGTCGATTTATCTCAGTGGATATACTATATCGATTCTGATATTTGTACTAATTGGAAAGTAAATTGTCATCGATTGTCTTATGGAATAGCCAGATAAGATCACATCGATCACTATTAGTAATGCTGTAACGAAGTACCGTGTATGCGTACGGTAATGAATATTTATTGAAAATTTATAATCACACCGGATAATTTCATCAGAAATTTTACTCCCCGGGTTTGATCAATTATTTCTCCCCTTCGCTTTATGATTTATGAGCGCGGAACGTTAATTAATGAAAATTAAAAAAGCCGGGGTATCAACAGGAAACGCGAGACTATAATGTACTTCGTTACACAAATATACAGGATAGTTCAAATTAAGGGCTCCATTCATTCATTTTTAACAAGGGTACTTCATCAATTATGGTTGTTAAGAGTGTAAGGTTGCTAGAAACATGTTCCAACGTTTTTCTAAATATGTATCTGCCCTATGAACATATCCCATGTTCACATAAGTAGTTAACGTGCTCATTATTTTGTAAAAATAAAGGTAGCAAAGGATTAGAAAAAATGTCATTTTTCACGGTTGTCCATTCTTCGAGCGTCAAATAAAGTTTATCACGAGCGATGAATCGGCTAACACGAAATGCTCTGTACGCGTCACAAAGCAAACGTTTTCATCGCCAATTTCAAAACATCCATTCATATCCATATCTAAATGGGCTTGGGCTAGCGTACGCCCATTTAATCTGATCGAATTAGTTGATTGACCGTTCCCAAGGTACACAAACTCGCAGTTCATTCTTCTATGAAGAGAGTATAACTCGAGAGAGTTGTTTACAAATTTGTCAGCTTGACCGATTGGCCAACATCCGTCCTTGACCATTACTTCGTTCGCACGAATGTACGCTTAACGGTGTACATGTGTACGTACACGTTTATAGAGTTTCGTGTACCGTGCATGTCCGAGTCATAACGTTCGTGGAAGGGACGAAGGTTCTATGGTTGTTTCCGTTTTGTAGCCATCGCTGGTTCCGCTCTGAGCACGTGAAACGGGAACGAGCACCAAATGGATTTGCCGACCCACGCAAGGCTATACGGGACTCGCATTTTTCTTCGTGTATATTCCTTTTTCCTCCGACCTCACTGTCTCGACGACACCCGTCCCGTGTCTTCTACTCTTCTCTTTTACGGCACGCGTATGCAATACCGATTCTAGACGAACTCCATGTGCCAATAATGATTCCGGGCCTGGGCGTGCCACGCATACAAATCAGCCCGAAAGTAAACAGGTCGCGAGCGATGTCGGCTTCGGAACTTCGTTTCCGTTAAACTGAAATAAAAAGATGTCGGTACGTGAATATCGAGTGGATATTATTTTAATATTTTTCGGCAGCAACCAGCCTCCGATTATACGGCACAGTATTATATCGTTAATTATTATTTATATCGCTAATAACGCAAATATATTAATGCTACGTTGATTCTTTCGCTGTTACAAGCGTGTATGTACTAGAACGTCTTTCATGTATTTTGTTCGATTCAAAATTGATTTGCGATGATTCATCGAATAAATCGATTATCGATTTGGACGTATCGATGCAGCGATTCAAATGTTCGGTTCGAAAGTGCGCACGCGTGCGCAGTAGGTTGGCGCGTTTTTCAGCAGTTCGAAATTCATCGAAAGTACGTGACTCTTGATCATGCTGAACTAAACGAGTTCAGCGAGGGCAAAACCGTGCAGGAAGGTTAATTCACTTTGAATTAAGCCGGGTCTCCCTTCGTTCCCGGTGGATCCACGACCGAGAGAAAGAAAGAGAGTGTGACGCAACGATTGTCCCCGAACGAGTGACACCTAACCTCAACTCTCGTAAATTGACTAGTTAGTTGATCGAGGAAATGCTGTCGGCAAGCGGAGAAATCTCGAATAGTTCGCTTTCGTAATCGCGATTGGAACAAAGAAGGTAGTAAAATAGTAGTGATAACGTATCGTGCGGCTTCGTGTACCGGTATACGGTAGCGTGCCACGAACAGGGACGAAGAATGGTTATTGAGAATGAGATGAAGCCGGGCGTCGTGAGTATCGTACGCGCGAAAATACGATAAAGAAAGAGCATAAACGTGTCGAAGCAAGAAAGAGGGGGGGCAAGTAAACCGTATAATAATTATCGAGCGAACGAGTGAAAGGGACTTGTTCGGCCGGTTAAAATGGTGGGGGAAGGATTGTGATGAGCCGGGGTGCCTTCGTGTCGCTCGTAAACTCGTAGTCCTCGTAGTACGTTTAGTACGAAAAGAAGCTTCGTGCCGTGACGTCAACGTGTATTTCGGTCCGGCCGCGAGAAGAATCGTTTTCGAAACCGAGATCGCGACCGATATTTGTTCGTTCTCTCGCGCGAGTGAACGCGTACGAATCGTGCGCGTGTGCTTTGCCGGCATCGAATACAGTAATTACCGTGGATATTTACGACAAAGTTCGTTGGTGACCGTAAGTGTAGCGTGCGTGCAGCAGGTAGTCGGAACGTCGACCGGCGGCCATTGTTGTTGTCAAGATGGCGTCGAAAGGGAAGCTAGCGACCGAGGTCAGTAACATTTTTTGTTGTTTCTATCCCTATGCATCTTCGACATGGATTCGATGACGATGTAACCGTAAGACAGCTGTGCGAGGAACGATTGAATCGAGCGCTTCGCGCGCGATCTTTCAATGTTATCGATTACTCGATCGAATTCTCGATCGTCGCTAATGCGTTCCGTTTGCGGCAAGCCACGCGTCGTGTTTCATACAAGAACGTCATATTGTCCGGTAAACCACGCCCTTCAAATGGATAGCTTCCGTTTTATCGTCTTTTAGTATTTATTCCTTAAGGTTGAAACGTCGCCGATAAGATGTTCGTAGAAAATAGTTCGTAAGGTGTGTTGTATGTTTTATGTATACAAATTGGATTTATGTTAAGTAACAAATTTTATAACTATTCGAGATTGACTTTTCCGTTGACCGTTCGAATACAGGTTTTTCAGGATAAATATATGATGAAGGAAGAGTCATGGTTGTAATAGCATCTGCAAAGAATCATCGTCGTCCTTGGAGAAAAGAAATTTGATCTGACCGTGATATCCAGCATTCGATAGATCGATTTCTTTCTTTCTCCCTCTCTCTCTCTCTCTCTCTCTCTCTCTCTCTCTCTCCTTTTGAGAAAATAATATGCACGTGGCTTTGACTATGCAATACGTGCTTGTTGTTTTGTCGCATAGGGATCTTGTTGGCGTACGATAAGCAACCGTTTGTACATGTGTTTCGTACGTATTAATAATATTACCCGAGGGTATCTCGTATCGTATCGGATTACGATTGCTAGACTTATATATATATGCCGTTAAATTCGCTATGGAAAATTATATGATGTTATTGCGTCGATAGGAGCAAATATCGCTAGCATTTTTTCCCGACGGATTTTCACGGATTTGAATGGCAGCAGTCGCAGAAACTGAAAGCATGCGATACTTGCGTTCAACTTCATTCATAGATACGTGCAAAACTAAATTTGTATTTCACTCGTGGATCAGTGTGTCACTTCTCGTTAAAGTGTACAGTTTGCGATAATGCTTATCTACCATTCCCGTTCAGTTCCGTTAAAAATTCCACTGTGTAATGAATTTTTAATTAACGCGTTAATATATTGATCTATAAGTAAACTTTATTAAGTGGTTATATTCGAAATTCAATGTAAATTGATACAGAAGCTGAAAAGTGACTGATAGATTTCATTATACACGTGTGCGTGAATGTTGGATATTTTAAAATGACATTAAATTACTGAAAAATAGTTATGTGGCCTATTGTTTACTCTCTCCGATTTAATTCCCAATTAGCCCGGTAGTATTTTAACAATAATTAGTATAACTTCGGATCAACTTAGTAAAGACTTAACCTAACTCCGCCCTAATCCAACTGCTACTTAACCTAAATTCGACCTGACATAACTTGACATCACCAAATACCAAACTAACTTGACCAGGACAGACTGTAACCCTGATTTAACGCTAATCTAACCTATCCTGACCGCAGCTAATCTAAACCTAACATAACCAAATGACAACTTATTTGGATCTAACCTTTAGTCGAGTTAACCTAATTTGAAGCAATTCAATGATAATGAGTTTATGAGAAATATTATGATATCAGATTTCATATAACCTGGTTACGATTCTAAACTATATAGAACTACTGTAATAATTATAGAACCTAACCTAACACATCGTATAGTACAATGACTTCGTGTAAAAGTTGTTACTTTTTATCTCGTAAAATGTAACTTGTACGCCTACTACGTTTATTTATCGAGTAATTAATCACGCGATAATTAGCAGCCAAGGAGGAAACAATTTTTCTTTATTCATGTTTATGCTAACATGATTAAGTGAAATGCGATACTCGTCGTCGTTATTTATTCGTTATGTTCCACAGCTTTTTCCTTGTTTAGAATATTTTGTAGCTCCTGAATACGTTTCAACGAGTTTGATTATCCATTGGCATCATGTTACCCACCGTCACGAAAAAAAATTATATTTTTATGCAATAAACGATTCGACCTAAATTTCGAAGATACAAGGGTAGTCAGCTTAATAAAGGCCACAATAGAGAAAATTGAACCCCTTTTGAAAACGACCGCGACAATGCCGATTAGCCGTGTGAACCTCTTTGTTACGTGACCTCAAAGAAAAAATGAGCAATACAAAACGCGATTGAGATCGTTTCGCTCATTAAAAGGTACGCTTCTACAATTGCTTCCTTGACTATTGTGAATGTTTTTGTCGAAGGTCGTTGATCTCCAACGATGCTGATCGTTTTCTTTGCTAGTTGATTGCCACTGAAATTGCGGATAGAAAATTCTATCTTTCCCTTTCACCTATTCATCGTCAGTGTATTGTTCTTTCGCTACCGGAATTTAAATTAGTTGGTGGGCAGTGCCGCCACTAGGTTTTGCAGGGCCCGTGACAGAAACCACTACTCAATTTTGGTACTTCAAATTCACGAAACTTTCGAGTTTCTGAATTTTCAAATTTACCAATTGTGAAATTTTCGAGCATTCCTACTTTAAAATTTTGGAATGCAGAAATGAAACAGTTGAGAATTTTTAAATTGTGAAATTTGAAAATTGTTATATTTTGAACTTTCGTATATTTTTCTACTCGTCAAGAGAGTTTGGGTACGCCCTATTTAAGGCAAGATAATTGTGTAATTAAAACTTTTAAAGCAAGATATGTTTAACAACAGAAATATTAATATTTTTATGTTTGAAATGAGGAAGATCCAAATTTTGTTTATGCTTTCGTAGATTGTATGTGGTCGAAGCATCAAAGCACGGCCCTGACTTGAAAACCGTTTCGTAAACTGGCCACAAGATGGCGGCAGATGGATATCAGAAGTTGGGCAGTAACTTGTGACACGCCGGTCTCTTCTCCTTTTTTTCCTTCGAATCGTTCCTCTTTGTCGTTCTCGTCTCACCTTCGAGACTAATTTGAACGATACGGTTCGCGCTTATTATCGCTAAATTAGCCATTATGTCGTTATTTTAACGAGTCGATGTGTGTCAGGGGGCCGTGAACACGTTTCCATTGTATTTCCTCGTGTAATTTCTCTTTTAGTTGTTCGACATCGTTGTCGCGAAACTGTCAGTCTTCGTTTCAATAATACGCGTTCAGCTTTTCATACATTTTACCGTTTCATTAATTTGCAAATGTTCGTCAATTTGGTTGCATCAAATTTTTGAGGTTATCGCGATGATAGTTTGTCTCGTCACTGATCAGATGTCGCTGACGTCATCACGCGAAATCCATCGAAAGTACTCTCTCGGAATATCGAATATGTTCGTTTTCGATCAACCGGATTGTTGCGAATCAGTGAAAGCTATTTTTACGCCGCGGTCATTTCGAAAAATAGATCGAAGCTTTATCGATTTTGATACTTTCGATATTCGACGTTTCGATCGAACGTTTAAAGCCGCGTTTTAACGTTACGTATTTTCATTCGCGAAGGAAACTTTCAATTAATGCTACGATTTACTCGGATTCTGGTTACGCGAAATCCTGTTTACATGAAGCGTCAATCGAGCGGAAGCCTTCAGTTGACCTCGATTTCATGGTCCCTCGTTCCAGCCACGAAAATAATTAGAAATGACGAAATGGTGGCTAGATTTAAAAGTATGTCATCTACCGTGATAACAACGTCATTAGGAAGTTTCGAGTATCTATACTCCAGCGATAATATCGTAACATTTCACGTCACCGATTTCCCTTTTCGGCGGGACGTTATAGCGGTGCATTGATCGGAAGATGGCGCAATATTGGCGCGCTCGTGGCACTCGGCCAAATGACGCGTATTTAAATACAAATTTAATTTATGAAACATAGTGCTAATGTTAGTATACCGATACGGTGTTCAAGTAATTGCACAAATAGCATTTGTACACGATCAAACACATTGTATCTGTCGTTTAGTTTGCATTCTAGATACGTTAGAGTGGTGCTTCGATCGATACTAAAATCTTATTGCCGTAACTGTTTGTCAAATACAAACAGATAAATGATATAATCGTATTATGTTATTACAGCTTACCATTTCGCTAGATAATTTTGCATAAAAGGATATTTTCGATTGTTATCTTATAATTTCCTACCTAGTTATATTAATTCTAGAATATAATAGCGGTTAACAATATCAAAGTTGACCCGAGGGAATTGACGTCGAATCGTACACGAGTTTGCGAGCACGCCGTGCCTTCTGGATTTCAGTTATGAGTTTCTTGTCTCCCAGGGCTCGAGCCTTCCAAAGGGAACAGATCCCGCAGGAGTGTGAGCTCGTTTTATTAGACGTTGAATCCCCTCGTGTCTCAAGGATTACTCGTGTCTACACACGAAGGATATCCGACTCGAGGTCAGACCCGTGACAGTGAAGACCGGCTAGATTCGTCTCGCGAGATCTGGCTCGATCCAGCTGTTTTAATGGTGAACTTCCGTGCGACGACGAGAACACCGGAGGGGTCAGCCCACACACGGCCAGGGACCATAATTCCTGGGAAGGAAACCGCCCTGTATGTTGTGCGTCGTGTGTGGACCCTTTTAAACTTCTTTATCGTCTAATTCATCGTGTCGCATCTGTACGTTGCTTCTAAATTCATCATGAGGTAAATGTACCCATCAGCGACCACGTCCCTGGTTACTGACCAACTGTTTATATCGGTTTAACATCAGAACTACCAACGAGGTCAAGTGATCGTTTCACAAGTTTCTCATTTCAAGTTGCAACAATTTTTATGGTGTTTTTATTGAAATCTGTGTTAATTATCACACAGTATCTTTGCGATCCAATACGTTGACAATATATCACGTGGAGAGTATACTACGTAATGGTTCAATCCGTGGCGATATAATATGCGTGGTGATATGAAACGCGTGATATTGTTCGCTTAAACCGAACGGTGAGATATTCATGAGATATTTCATGGGATTTGAGCGTTATTCAAAAGAGATAATGCTTTATTCGTTTTATTCGTGTTTCCTGCCGATCGATAGGGAATTACGTATTTTTGTGCGTTGAAAATGACGGACAGCAGCTACTGTCCCTGTTAAGCTGGTAATATCGCGGTGTACACGCGACATATTCGAGCCGATACCTCGTGCAGAGATAACGGCTTATCCACCGATAAAATTACGTAACAGCGACACGCGAGAATGTGTACCGGTACGGGTGCATGTTAACGGGCTTAACTTTAATTAAGAGCCGCGCGAAAATTGTTGCTGATTGTCGCGAGATCTCGCGTCCCAAGCACAGTTGGCCACTTATTATTATTAAAATTCAATCGGAATAACGGACACAATCATAACTCAACGAGCCCTGACATCTAGAATATTCTAGAATTCGAAACGACGTCGCTTTCTGATTTCGATACTCGGTACATTGTATGCCATCGGAACCTAACGAGGAAAGTGTTACCTCGCGAAAAGAATGTACTCGACGAACAAACGTTCGCTGAAAAAGTCAGACGGCACGAACTGCTGAACTACGAACGAAAATAGAGAGGTAGAGCGAGAGAGAGAAATTAATGAAGGAAGGAAAAAGAATGTCAGTTCGTGGTGTTGCAGCTTGTTGCCGTTGGTGCGTGCACGTGCTGTGTACACGGGCGTGCGCAAACACGTAACTCGCGTCCAACCAAGCTTGCTACCCTCTCGGTTCCTAATTATGCACGAGCCTCCTCGTGCTGCTCGTTGCTACTTTGACGACCTGCACGCGCCCATCATCGTTCTCGAGTGCCACGCGATATGTTTCATGTCGGTACGAACTATGCATCCGTGTCGTCGGCGTAAGGATAAACTTAAACTAACATGCGTGTCGCTTTATCGACAATATCTACTTACCGACTCTTGTTTATGGGGTACTAAAGAAGAAGCTGCTCAACGAGTAATTGCTTCGAAATTAAGTACAAACTGCTTTGTGAATATACATCGAAGGATTTAACGCTTTCGAGGGTCACACTTTTAAACGCAAACGTTCACGTACCCGGCGTTATATGAGCAGTTGTGCTGGATCTCTCAGTGTTACATATGTTATCACGTGGTATATCGATGCGCGTTATATTGCCGTGCGTTATAGTACGACGCGTTGAATTACCACGGGTTATATTGCCACGTACTGAATCACCACGCGTGATATTGACATGTGCTAAGTAATCACGCGTTACATTGTCACGCGTTATATCTATTGCCATGTACTGAATTATCACGCGTTATATTGCCATCGATTGAATTATCACGCGTTGCGTTGTTATGTGTTGAGTTACCTCACGTTATATGGCCATGTGCTAAAGAATCGCTCGCTATCTTGCTTCGCGTTATATCGCCATGCAGTGCATTGCCATGCGTTGAGTTACCGCGCGTTGAATTATCACGTATTACATTGCCACGCGATATATTGCCACGGGCACAATAATCACGCGTTATATTGCCACGCGGTGAATGAACGTATAATTACGAAAGAATAATAGGCCACCGGACTTACTCGACTATTTCGATTGAAACTCGCAACACAAATGTGCATATCAAACAAAATGATAATGGGATGATCGGTCGTGTTGCCATTTGCGTGCAGCGCTGCGGATTCATAATGATCAATACTTGAAAGACGCGAGCGTTAATCGTGAAATCCAGGAGACCCACTTTGCTGGTGCGGTTTAGTGCACCGTAACTGTCACACATACAGAAACATACACAACCCATATACCCTTTAGTCAAAGCAGCTAAGGGACACGTTTTCCTTGCTTTACCGCTACCCAGTCTTGTACCTGCATAGTTCTGGCAGTGTTCCTTGTTCCCTCGGTTCTATATATCATGGGATATCCACCGTGTCACGGGTTTATGGGATGTGCTTAGATGCAACATTATTGCTCGCGTTGTCTGTTTGTGCAAGGCGAAGATAAATCCACTGAAAGTATCGCGTTTCATGCTCGGCGGAACTCAACATTAAGTTACTTCGAATTCGCAGATTTCTCTTCTTTGCGGATCTCGTTCAGGCCCTTCGAGGTGTTCTGATTTTTTCGACCGATTGGTTCGAAACATTCGTTCATCCTAATTTTTAAGGTCACTCGCACTTTGACATTCTGTGGAATTTGGAAATTTAGGTACTTGGGGTTTTTAGGGATTCGGGAATTTAGGTACTAGATTTCGGAATTTGGTAATTTAGGTACTGGAGTATTTAGGAATTTGGAAATTTTTAGGTGCCTGGGGTTTTGGGAATTTGGAAATTTCCGTACTTGGGGATTGAAAAATCTGATGACTTAGGAACATGGAAGTTTAGGAATTCAAAGGTTTAGAAATTTGGAACACAGCAATTTTTAGGATTTCGAACATTTGTAAACTTGAAAGTTACGAACACAGAAAGTTGATATTTAGAAGTTTGGCCTTCCGAAGTATCGAAGGTTTTAACATTTTTGTCACGCGATATACAATATATCCTACATGCTGCAACCTTCGCGCCAGTTAACGGGGATCGTTTGAAATTTCGGGGATGTTAGGCTGGCCCTAATCTGCACCGGGAAATGCTAACGAAGGCTGCGTTCACACGATCGGTAAATCTCGTTGGACTTTCATTTTCGCGGTTTTCATTTATTCACGATTTTGATGATTCGTTTCTTTTATCGATATCACTACAATGTAGGTTGATTGAGGCGGCAGAGGAAAAATGATCGCAACGAGATCCGCGTCGATTTTATTGTACGCGGAGTAGAAGGGAGCTGCGGGGGTGTAACGACGCGTATTGTTCCTTTGATAGCGTCGCTGAATAACAATGCCATTCGCAGCTGGTAATAAATCGATGCTATTAACTATGTCCGTATCGCGGCGTGATCCTTTCATCGATCACGGGACAATTTCACCTGTTATGGAGAATAACAATTTGCGATATGGAACACTCTTACCGTCACCAATGTGCCTGAAATTACGCCGTTATTGTTTCGAACGACGCCGTGTTTCTCTTTCGTCCGCAGATCGAACGTTTCGAGCATTCTCGGTATATTTAACGACGATAAATTAAGTATTAAATTCAGTTTGTACGAAAATTAATCAGTCGCCCCTTCGAATCGAATGCCTAACACTGATTATCGGGATTATACAACGAATATTAACCCTTTGTACTCGAACGGCGACTCACAATTTGATCTAATTGAAGAATTTTAATCAATATTTTTTACTTAAATCTATAGTGTTACAGGTGCGCCGTTTTGAACATAGCGAAATGGGCAATGGTGGCAATTAATAACAGAAAATAATTTAAAAAAAAAATGATAAATTTTCAGGAGAGTCAACTGGGGAAACATACAGTGACCATTTATTAATTGGTTGTATTATGTATTTAAACATACCGTATTATAACTCATGTGTACGTGTATGTGCAATTACATATATTCGATATTTTATACCGCAAACATAGAAAAGAGATAATACTGTTTTAATGATAAATTTTTAAGAAAATCACTTGTAGAAACTTATAGTAATTATTTATTAATTGATTATATTATGTATTTAAATATATCGTATTATAATTAATGTGTACGTATATGAGCAATTACATATACATATACAACATTTTATACCGCAAACGTAGAAAAGAGATGATACTGTTTTAATAATAAATTTTCAGGAAACTCCATTGTAGAAACTTATAGTAATCATTTATTAATTGATTGTATTATGTATTTAAATATACCGTAGTATAATTAATGTTTACTTATGCGTGCAATTACACATATTCGACGTTTTATACCGCAAACCTAAAAACGAAACGTGACTGTTGTTTTGACGGCAAATTTTCAATAGAATGAATTGTGAAATCCTACCGTTACCATTTATAATTCGATTCAATTAGATAAAACGCGCAGTAACCAACGTGTGCGTAACCACACATTCGGTGTTTTTACGTCGCAAAAAAAAAAAAAACGGGATGACACAGTTTCGGCGACAAATTTTCAACAAAGTCGATCGTAACAGAAAATAACGCGGGAATAATAACGGTATGCGACGTTGTAGAATGTTACTCCCACGATGTCCGATAACATACGTAGACGCGAACGCGCGAGCTATAATAACGATAATAGCATCCACGGTGGCAGAATGTGCCACGAATTAATTAGACGCGGACCGGTAATTGACGCGAATACCACGCGGACGGGCGTAGCCTTCTGGTATGTTCGTCGACAGAAGACGATTTTCCTTGCCATGGAAACGCTAATCAATTTTTCCCCCGAGCATCCACCGGAAGCTTACAAAACATTCGATTAAATTTTCCCCGATAATTGCTGGAATTTACTTTACTGCCGAGGTAAATGCACCTACTCGTCAATGGGCCGCCTCTTCGACTTTTCGTTTCGTTGAATGACGAATCTGATATTCATTTATACAGACGTTTCCATAGATATTCATTATATTTGATTAATACGCAGTTACGAGTTTTTGTCTATCATTCTGAAGATTGGTCTTCTGGCGAACCTTTAGAATTTTGGAGCTAAATGTAAGTATTTTTAGAACAATTTTATATAAACATATTAGATTGTTCAAATTAAATGTACGTATTTTTAGGACATTTTTATATAAATGTATTAGATTGTTAAAGTTAAATGTACGTATTTTTAGGACTGTCTTTTATATATTTGTAAGATGAAAAATATGTTATGTATCATTTTAAGGATTATTCTTCTGTTAAAGTATCAGAATGTTGGAATTAAATGTACATATTTGTAGAACTTTTTTATATATATTTGTAAGGTGAAAAATATGTTATGTATCATTTTAGGCATTGTTCTCCTGTTAAAGAATTACAATGTTGGAATTAAATGTACATATTTGTAGAACTTTTTTATATATATTTGTAAGGTGAAAAATATGTTATGTATCATTTTAGGCATTGTTCTCCTGTTAAAGAATTAGAATGTTGGAATTAAATGTACATATTTGTAGAACTTTTTTATATATATTTGTAAAGTGAAAAATATGTTATGTATCATTTTAGGCATTGTTCTCCTGTTAAAGAATTAGAATGTTGGAATGGACTGTACATATTTGTTGAACTTTATTTATATTTATTTATATATATTTGTAAAGTTAAAAGTACATTGTCCATCGTTTTAAAGAGTGTTGTTCTCTTAAAATGTCCATTAAATTATCATAATTAAATGTACATATTTATAGACTTTTATATACATATTTAAATAAATAAATATTTTGTTCAAAGTAGATAATAGTATATCATTTTAAAGATCATTTTCCTATAAAAATGTCCAGTAAAATATTAAAATTAAATTTATATGTATATTTGTAATGATTTCTATTCATTTATGACTATTTCATCTACCATTTGAAAGATTGTCTCTTATAATGTCTATGAAAACACTGGAATCAAATATGTGAAAAGTTTTTATTCCCATAAAAACACGCGTCATTTATTTAAAAATTGAAAAAGAGGTATCATTTATTTAATTAGAGAGAATCATAGAAAGTCTATGTTATATAAATTTCGATGGAATACAAATTCCTATAACGAATTCAGTTAGTTCGCTTCGGAATCGAATTTGTTATTACAGTCGATAGAAAAATGCTCGGAACGAGCATTACATTGGCCTAAGATGTTCGTCGAAGTTCCGGCGAGACGAGGTTATAGATTTTCTTGAAGATCTCTCTCCCGAAGGGTGTGCAGTTTGTTAAAAAGTTGGAACACGATGCGGAAGGAATATTCGTAGTATTCTCTGCTTATAATTTGTTTCCTCCTGCTTACCCACCGATAATATCGAACTAGTTATTAAAGTCGAAACGCGAGTTCGCCAAAAGGAAACCCGGACAGCTGGATGGAAATCAAAGTTTTTACAACGGAACTCTTCTCGAGTTTTCTTTGGGTAACGTTAAATCTCGGTTCATGGTATTCCTTCGGAAACTTTGTGACGTACAGGCGGGAAAAGTGGCTTAGGATGTTTCGTGATTTTCTTTTAAGTAGGTGAAACGATATATGTTGTTTAACCGGCTACTCAATTTCCGCGTTCTTCGTTTTGCGATTTTTGAAATTTTTGGCTAAATTCACGGATTTTCGAATCGTGAATTTTCATTTGTACGGGTTCTTCAATTTCCGAATCACTGGATGCTTTAATATTGAAGTCTTGTAATTTTGAAAGTGGCGAACCGTAAACTTGATAATTTGTAAATTTTCGAAATTTGAAGAATTTGTAGAATTTCCAAATCTACGAATTCTCTCAATCTCTGTTTTCTCAAAGTGTTTAGATTCTCGAATTCCTCGAGTTTCCAAATTCAACGAATATTTACTCCTCAAACTCTTCAAATTCCTCAAGTTTCTAAATTTCCAAACATTCACATTTCTCAAATCTGCGACATTACATAATCCCTAAATTCTTCAAGTCCCCAGACTCACAAAATCTTGGAATTTTTGAATTCTCCATGTGCTCATTTACGCAAATTTCCGTAATTTCAGACCCTCTAAATTTTCCAAGTCTCCAGGTTCTCCAAATTCCCCAAATCTCCAAATTGCCAAATTCAGCAAATTTCAGAAATTCCAACCCCTATAAATTCTGCAAGTCTCCAGATTCTCCAAGTTTCCTAAATTCCAAAATCTCCAAATTGTACAATTCAGCGAATTTCCGAAATTTCAACCCCCGCAAGTTCTGCAAATCTCTAGATTCTCCAAGTTCCCTAAATTCCAAAATCTCCAAATTGCATAATTCAGCAAATTTCCGAAATTCTAACCCCTATAAATTTGTCAAGACCCCAAATTCCCGAATTTTCTAAATTCTACCATCTCCAAATTTCCTGACTCCCCGAAATCTGTAAAAATCCTCAAATTCTCCGAAATAAATTTGCGACTGTTGGATCGCAGAACGTCGCAGTTCGCGAATCGTGAAATTCGGGACTCCTTCGCATCGAAACGACCTAACCGTAGGAAAATCGATGACTCTCGCTGGAAGAAAGTTCTCCAATTATTCCCACCCTCGTCGTCCTTGTTTTCGACGTTCGATACCGTGGACATTGGCGTGTCTGTTTGCGTTAGATTTCAAGATATCGTCCACGTTCGTTTCCGTCCCTATCGCACGCCCCTTTTCGTTACGCGTTTCGTTCAATTATCCTCCGGGTAATTGCTGGCCATCGCCCTCGGGCCGTTGCATTTTAATTGAAACCTCGTCGTCGATTTTCGGCAAATCTGATTCTATTGACTAAAAATGAGGAAGTGAGTGAACACTGTTAGTTGAAAAACGTAAAAAAAGAATTTCTTTAAATTTTTTCATATTAATACACTGTATAATACACTGTTAGTTGAGAAACGTAAAAAAAGAATTTCTTTAAATTTTTTCATATTATATAAACAAATTGACGAAGTTACAAAAAATATTTTATAGTAACTCAATCCTTTGTGAATTAAACAAAAAGAAAATTTAGCTCAATCGGACGAGTAGTTTGTGAGAAAAAAAATTCGTAAGCGAATTTCAGTACTTTCTGAAAAATGCTGTTCAAACAAGAAAAAAAGCATCCGATGAAAATCGTCTCACATTTTCATAAAACACAACGAAATTACTTTCTGAACAACGTAATAAAAGATAACTTGGAGTTCAGAAAATGATCTACCGACGCGGCAATATAGCGAGGGGCAACCGCGTGTAGTCATCGATCCTCGTTCTAAAGCAACGTCAAACGCGGTTTCTGCGGCGCGATAAATCGTTTAGCTCCAGCATGAACGGTACATTTTTGTCCGGAGAAACGAAACATGGAACGCTCGTTTCGCATCGAAGCGATAAGGTACTTTTTTGTGCTCTCATTGTCTAAACTCGGACGTCTTTGTAACGTCGCTTTATCTGAGAACGTCTGACAGCTATTTCCATCCGAAGCGGTGTCTCCTAGCCGCGTTTCGAGTCGGTTTAATTACAGAATCGGAAAAAATAGTTGCCTCGGGGCAAGCAGAGAAGTTGAAGATCGCATCTTCGCTCCTCTAACCTAGTTACTTTCAGGAACAACAGGTACGGTGTTTGATTAATTTAATCAAAGACTTCTTAGAAATTTCAAAAATTCGTATCCTGTTACAAATTTATAAAATCCGAGCCCCTTGAAAATTTCATAAATCAAAGACTTCTTAAAAATTGCAAAAAACCAAGATCTCTTAGAAATTTAAAAAATTCGTGTCTTAAAATTTTCATAAATCAAAGACCTCTTAAGAATTTCATTAATCAACGACTTCTTAGAAATTTCAAAAATCCGTATCCTTTTACAAATTTCTAAAATCCAAGGCCCCTTGAAAATTTCATAAATCAAAGACTTCTTAAAAATTACAAAAAACCAAGATCTCGTAGAAATTTAAAAAATTCCTGTCTTCTTAAAATTTTCATAAATCAAAGACCTCTCAAAGATTTCATTAATCAAGGATTTCTTAAAAATTTAAAAAATCCAAGAATCTCTTAGAAATTTCAAAAGGTCCGTGTCCTCTTAGAAATTCTTAAAAGTCCGAGACACCTTAAAAATATAAATGCTTCTAAAAATGACGAGTCTCAAAAAATTAAAAAAATCTCCAAATTTCGAATAGTCTCTGTCTGAGACGCCTACCATACCACCTACAGAAGTACAGTTATCCAGAACGATTACCCAGAAACGACTGCCAGGAAGATGACAATAACTCGTTGTCTAGAAAATGGAGGCAGAATTCTGTTCCTCCGAACGTAGTGCCCCTAATATATGGAATTTTTATTCCGCAGCGTGTTCCTCGTTCTTTTTTCCAAATTCCTCCGCGGTCAGCAATCGATATCTCGTTTCATCAGGGTGGATACAACGTCGCCCCGTTCGCCACCCTGCAACGTAAAAAAAAAGAAAAGAAAAACACGCGAATCACGACGAATTATAAAGCAAAAGGTGTTACGCGGACATGTTATTTTTCATTAATTATAACAATATACAGATGTTATTTTCCGTTAATTATAACAATATTCAGGTGTCATTTTTCATTAATTATAACAATACATGTCCCAATCATTAATTTACTAGTCAGGAAATACGCGATCGTAATGACATCGAATAATCGAGTGAGGATTTGAAACCCTCATGGGCGTGAACAAGAGGTATCCGATGCAAATTTCATTTCCGTCTTACTTTTTCCGTTCTTTTCCCCTCCTCGAGGTTCTCGTGCATTTTTCAGCGTGCACGTTGCTCGTGATCTCGAACGATCCACCCCCGTGGTAGAATCGAGGCAATCGTGCGAGATTCCCGAGTTAAATCGGCCCGTGATTTCGTTGTCTCGTTGCCGAACCTTTCTTTTCCGCTTTCCCGTCGCGTTTCCGCTCGCCGGCCAAGAATAATGCATTCTAAATTCGCCCCGTGTTTCACCGAACGGCGAAGGGTAGTTTTATTACCGGCATCGCCAGCTAATTTTCCTCGGGGCTGTATTTCAACGCGCGAAAATAATATTTCAACGCTTTTCCACGCTCCGACACGCTTGACGCTTCGACTCCTTAGCTTCACGCCGACTAAACTTATTTAATTTAACCGTTTGCACTCGACACGTGTTCGTTGCACGGTTTAAGACAATATTTTTTGTACGAACTTTTAAAAATTTTGTACGAAATTTTATACTTCAATTTTGTACTAAAGATGTTTGTGCCATTGATACAATTTTAATATGCATTTTCAATTATCTCACCAATTTTTTTTTGTTTAAATTATTTTGCTAAGTCGTATCTGTAATTAATTAATCAATTAGCATCAGCAAACAGCAATTATCATGAAAGCGAAGGTGTTATTAATTTGTTAATATGTTAAGCATATATATATATATATCATTTATATAAATCATTATTAGTAGTATTATATATATATATATAATTTATATGTTTATATATATAACTACATATTTATATAATAATCTCTCTCTCTCTCTCTCTCTCTCTCTCTCTCTCTCTCTCTCTCTCTCTCTCTCTCTATATATATATATATATATATATATATATATATTTTTATAAAAATATTTATTTGCATAAACATCCCTAGTTTACCGGTGAAATCTTAATAGAACCGAGCCGGGCGTAAAATTTCCAAGAAATATAACGTCGAGAGTATTTTATTCGACGGTAATCACCGTAGATGCGAACGGTTGAATAATTCTTGAGAAAATAGGGAATTATTTAACATTCCTTGGAGAGGGTGGTAAAGCTCAAAGGTTCTCAGCTAGCTTTCCATTTAGCCTCGTCTTGGAAGCGAGCAAAGCTGGGGGATGAATTTTAAACAACGTAGAATTAAAGTGTGACAAGGAGACATTTCTTTTATTTATAGATCTACCTTTTTCTCCCCCCCCCCCCCCTTCATATCGAAAGCGAACTTAAGAAGATAAAAGCGTGCCTGCTCGTGTATTTTTTACGAGCCATTGTATGCATAATGCGAGAATTCAAATCTTGTTTCTTGATTTCTCGTGTAAACAACGCTCTCTGTGTTTCTTTCTATGGTCGCGATGCTATACGCTGTATGAGAATGAACATTAACCTAAATCTACTATTAACCTACATAATTGCTTGTTTCAATGCTCTGATATCAACTTAAGAGCTTGTATTTAACCTTGAAATTGAAACATTAAACTTTTTATGCTTTTAAAATGAAGTTATAAAAATTTCATGTTATTTAATTAATACGTACCAATTAATCAATTTACCTCTGGTACTGTAACATTGACGATTGTTAATTTAAGCTATTAAAATTAACCATTGGATTCAATTTTTAAGTTCAAGCAATTATTATCATAAATTGTAATAATTTTAAAGAAAAATCGTGAGCATTCGTATGCTTCTTGGTTTAAAAAAATATTTATAAATCAATTTCGAATAATATTCTACAAAATCGATTCCAGCTTCGAAATTGAACTGCATGTGAGATTCATCAGAATTGTGCAATATTTTAATAAATTGGATGTGGCTATTCATGCATACGGTATGTATATAAGTTAGCAAGTTTAATAATTGTGTTTAATAATGTCATTTTAATATCATTATTAACCACAATTTAAGATAAAAAAAAATTATTGAACACAATTGAAGATAAAGTAAAATGATTAAATACAATTTAAAATAAAAACAAATTATTAAACACAACGCAAGATAAAAAAATTTTATCTTACAAATTTGAAGAACACGTTTCGTTGTTGAAACAAGGTTGCCAGTAAAAAAAACAAGACGTAGCAAAATCAACCCTTGCACTCGAGAGGTGATTCACATTCGTTATTCTATTTAATGCATCAAATTTAAATAAATAACTTATAACTAAATTTATAGTATTATACACTGCGTATTTGAACACGGTGAAACAATGTTGGCGATTGAATATAAAAAAATAATTTCTCAAAACTTGTTCAATCTTTTCAATTAGAAAGTTTCACGTTTGCCAATAGCAAAAAAGCTTTCGATTGCAAAGGGCTGAAAACGAGCTGCTATAAGGTTATAATTATTACCACCGCGTCTCTTGGGTCTCGATATTTATCAAAAATCGATGGCGTTATGCAACGTTCCATAGTCGGACGGGTTTTCTTTTCACCCCCCGCCCTGGAGAGGGCGTTGTTCTCGAGATTCTTGAAAGAGCAACCCCTCGGATGCGTCTCTCATTCAATTTTCATTTTCCATCTAATCGAGCTGCCCTCTCCAGCGAACAACCCTCGAGGTAACAAGCCTTTTTTTTTACTTGTCAACAAATTCCCGATGCAACCAGCCGGTTCTCGGGGTTCGATCACGAAAGTCGAGCGGAATTGCGGGAAAAATACGGGAGAATCGGGGTATCGGGGGTGAGAGGAAATCCTGCTGCCCTCTATCTGCTTCCTGAGACCCTATTTCCAGAGGGTTAGTGACCAAGGGGCGATAGGGGCGTGAAATCGGACCGGCACGAGGGTGGGACGCGTTATGCGAAAGACGAGGAGGGAGAACTCGTCGACGGGATAGGGAAAAAAAGGAGCACGCGAAAGGAACGAGGGTGTGACAATGCGAGAAAAGGAGGACGGTTAGAATCGTAGGAAATTGGCCGTTTCTGAATATAAATGAAAACCGCGATTACCGAACCGGTTGTTTTCCTGTGGATCGCCCGGAACGAGGGGGTGGCTTTTGTTCCGCACGAAAATTGCTTCCGTCGAAATATCAGATTACTATGAACAAGTTACTTCTAGATAAATATCGAGATAATTGTTCGTTGGACTATACGTTCGACAAAAAACAAAGGACGCAGGAAAATAGAAAATTCTTCGCTGTAAATAATTTACAACCGAGCTAATGGGCAGAGAATTTTCTTACAGAGTGATAGAAATTATCTTCTGATTTGATTGAACTATTGCAATTAATCCTTCGATTTGATCGAATTAATCAATCCTCCTATTTGATCGATTTAATTAATCTGTTTATTTGATCGAATTAATTAATCTTCTGATTTGATTGAACTAATTAATCCTTCGATTTGATCGAATTAATCTATCCTTCGATTTGGTCCGAGAACGGAGCAGTGAACAAATTCGCAAGAAGAATCGAATTTTGATTAAACGATAGTCCGAGAATCTTAAAATATTAATTGAAAAGTTATTCGAGTACGATCGACATCTTAAATGGGTTAATTAAATAAAATTTGAATAAGATGTAAATCTTTAAACAAGATTTAAATGAAATTTAAATCCGACTTATAAAAGTACGTGATACATAAATTGATAAAGCTTGCGAAAGATAAATTTCGCAGTTAACCGGTTAACACGAACAAAAGGGGAAGCAGAGACGAAAATGTAAATCCATTTCAGTACAACGTCCGCAACATAATATCGTTATATTCCATGAAAATTTGCGCGTTCTCCCGTATCGCGGCAAAACTATACAAATTCGACCGGCAGGGAGCGGATTAATCGCGTTCGATTTTTATTACATCGATTCCGTTAAAGTCCATGTAGATGGAGTCAAAAAAGTTATTTTTGTTTTGTTTAAAAAGTTACTTTAAAGCTTATGGAACACGAAACGCATTGGTATGTGGAGTAGAGTGCAAAGCTGTTGCTGTAAGAACTATAATGATCAAAAGTTTGTTTATTTATTATCCACGTGTGAAGTGCTCCTATACCTGTAATAAGGTTTAGTCAGATGTTTCGGAAGAAGTATTTACGCAGAATTTTCAAAGTAATGGTAGATACGAAAACTATTGAAATAATAACAGACTAGCCGGTAAGTCGCAAAATCACATATTGTTCTCTTACCGAAACTTTAAACGCGATTTTCTCGAAACTCGTTTCGTCGCGAAGTCGAAAATCGGTGTACACGATTACTCGAAAGTTACTCGACCGATCGGTCTGAAATTTTGTATGAATTTTAACGATAGTTACGTCTCCTGGATGAACCTTACAGTAAGTTAAAATCATGGAAATAAACATTTGACACCAGAGTGTACACCGTTTTAGAAGTCGCTTCATGATGTTTCTAGCACGGCAGGCTGTATCTCCGCCATTTTGTATTTTATTTCAACAAAGAAATTCCAAAATGAAGTCGAAGTATTGCTTAAATAGTCCTCGAAACCATCGAAGTATTTATTGATATCTTATCCTTCAAAAAAATGATTGAAAATCGGCTTAATTTCGGCTGTCTACACGCAGGTCCCCCTTTAATCCGCCGTTCCGTATTCGCAGGTCCACGCCTCGTTCTTCGATAAATCTGTTTCAATCGTTTCACCCCGGCAACGAGCCCTCTCGATCGCGGAAACTCGGGGGTGGTGTCGGCAGCGAAACGGGGATGATAGAGAAAAGTACGATTCTTATAAAACCAGAAAAAGATCAGGGATAGGAAAGAAGAGCCGGAGAAAACGAAAAGGGGTAAAAGAGCGTAAGGGTAAGAAAGGCAGAAAAGGGCGGAAGGGCAAAGGGTGGAAGGAAGAGGGTTCAAAGTATGGCGAAGAGGGATGATTCCTCCAGTACCGTTAGAAGAGTAGACTGGTCGTTCCCGAGGGTTCCTAGGTGGGGGAAATCGTAAGGAGAGGGGATAAAGCCCCGCAGTGCGGCGCGGTCGATACAACCCCCACCCCCGTGACCAACCCCCGCCGACCCTTTTTCCGATCCCTCTTCTTCCCATTCCTCGGCTCTCGTCGTCGTTTCCTTGCTTTCTCGCCTCGAACTTCGTCTCTGCTCCTTTTCATCGCCCAACACCACCCCCCCTTCAACCCCTTTCTTCTCTTTTAATCAACCCTATCAGCTGGAAAATATTACCATTATGTCACGCGCGATTATGACTTTCTAACCGTTAAACCGGAATCACCCCCGTTTTCGTGTCTCCAGTCTCGTAACAGCTTCTTGTTTATGTAACTAATTAGCCGGCGAGGAACATCGTTTATTTATGTAACCGCCACGATTCGGGATAATGCAATTTAGGGCGATGATTTTAGACACTTCGGTGTTGGAACTTTTCAGCGGACTATTTGCGATCATAATCGTGTATCGACGCTTACTAGCGACTATTCAAGATTGATATTGACGCTTGAACTGGGAGTGGGCTTCGTTCGATGGTATTCGAGTGGTACTCGTAAATTGTGTCGTTTTGTTATGCGTAAATAATTAAGTATGGTTTGCTTTTCTATTTTAGAATAGGTGGTTGTAGCATTCAAATGTATTTTCAATCATTTTGTGGATCAAAAGCATCCATGATAAAGATAGTACTGGGAAATAGTAGTTGAGGAATAAGTAGTCACACGCTGAGTAGTCAGACGATGAGTAGTATATTCACAACCAATCTCAAGTATAGGAATATCGAGTCACACATAGTTCAACTGTAAGTAGTTAGGCAAAAAGTAGTCAAAGAGTAGTTAAAGAGTAGTCGGGCTATGAGTACTCGGGGTATGAGTAATCGGAGCATGAGTACCTCAGATATGAACGTTCACACGTATAATCGAACGATGAATATTTCAACCTTGAGTAGTATTCAAAACTTGACTAGTCGAGCGAGTACTCAAATCTTGCCTAATCGATCGAGTAGTCACACATCCAACGCAATACTCGAGCAACGAGTAGTAAATTAGTAATAATCATACAAGGAGTAGTCGAGTAGATCCACAAAGGGGTGTACGACGACAAATGACAAAATAACTAGCCATTAAACCACCGCTAATTATATCGTGAATAATCATACTACTTACGATCAACGCTAATGACTACACCAACAAATAGTCACGGAAGATAAAATTATGAACATAGACGTTGAAGAATTTTACAAAGAAAATCGTTTATCTCATAGTAGTTAACAAATAGCGATCGTGACGATCACTTGACCTCAACGATGTTGTTCCAAGGGAGAGCGGAAATGCAACGTCTACGGATGTCCGAGTTTCCCCAGCACGTTTCAGTAAGTTTTCTTCTCATTTTTCTCGTAGAGAGCGGCACGCTGATTAGCCGGAGCGCCATCTGTGCGCGGTTTCGCGTTTGTTGGTCGTTGCACCTCGCGGAAAGAAGGTCGAAACAATAGAGTCCCTGTGACCAACAAAGCAGGAACTTGCCCCTGTATACCGTTGCACACGCGTTATTCTTCGTTCTCTTTTTCTTTCGTTTCTACCCTCTTGCTCCTTCTGTTCCTCTTCGGGCTTTCTTTTTACCTTTCGCCGAACGGGTTCATGCGGTTTCACGACCGGGTAAAATGACGAAAGGGGTGGAGGGTCCTGGGAAGAAAGGGGTCCGACGAGGACGCGAGCAGATAAACGGAGAGATCGGTTATTCTCGCCAGATTATCGATACTCGTGCACGATCGCTGCTATTAATGGCTCGAAGGCACGGAAGAAACAGCTGCAACTGCGATTATTCGTATAAATTGGTCCGTTCGATTGCGACCCGAATACTTGTGTTCGATCGACCCCTTCGGATTTTGAACGCCCTTTAACAGCTGAAACTTCTGATTTGATTTCACTTACGCTCTTTGACGCATCTTTTAGCTGGATACGACTACGATGGGCGCATTAATTGTTTTCGAATTAAAAAATTTTTGTATTTTCAATATGTAACGGATGCGACGTGCGGCGATATAACGAGAGGCCATTTAACGTGTGTCAATTACAGCTCGAGACGAATGCAACCAGTGACAATTACAATAAGTGACAATATGCATGGCCATATAATGTACGGCAAATACAACACGTGATGGATGCAGCGCATGGCGATATAACGCGAGGTGATTTAATAGGTGAGAATAACAACACGAGATGAATACGACGAATGACGCATGTAACTTGTGGCAATATAATGCGGAATGAATGCAACATGCGACTAATACAACGTATGACGATATAACGCGAGGGAATTTAATGTAGGACAATTATAATGCGAGATTACAATGCACAGCGATATAATGCATAGCGAGTACAATATGCAACGAATATAAAGCACGGCAATATAAGGCGCGGAGATTTAATGTACGACAATTACAATGCGAGACTACTTATGGCCTCAACTTAATGCGTCTTTAAATTATATGCTTAAAATACATTGTATGCGTTTGCAGATCCAAAATTGTTGCATTCTCTTCATTGAAAGTGAACATTTCACACGGAACGCACTGTACATTTAGATTTCGAGGAAAATCATGCTAGAAATGTTGCTATTACAGCAACATTTTGTGGAAAAACTGATTCACCGTGTGTCCGCAGTGCTTTTTGATAACCCATGAACAGATAGGCCGGTATTCTCTTTAAAATTACGGACGCCTACAGAGCTTTTCATACTCAGTGAAAAGAGCATTCTTCTCTGTTGACCCGGCTGACTGTTTTTCTTGTCCTCCTCTCTTTTCCCAAACAAATATTTGAATACGTCTGCGCGCGATTGTTGATTCGTCAGGCACCGTGAATCCTCCTTTCATCGGTGAAATAATTAATTATCCCGACACGGTGTAAATTACCAGCTACCGATACAAACTGAATTGGCTCAGTTTGTCGTCGTTTAAGCGATTGTCTTATATTCGCCGGCTTTTAATATCGCAACTTCTCCTGCGAATTTTTCCGCAATTTCATTCTATCTATGCTCGCCGATTAACGTTCACAATTAAAAAAATCATTGCCCTGAAACACCGCCCGTTGATTTCAACAACAAAAATAAAATACCGTATCTTTATTTACTGCGAACGGGGCCACTCGTGTCAATGAATTTCCTATTACAATTACGCAGGAGAAATTGCTTCTGCGAGCAATTGCTTCATGCCAAGATACTAATAAACAAAATTGAAATGACCAATCATGCGAAGTTTAATTAAAAGGGAATAAATTACTGAGTCCTTTTTATCCGCTTGGAACCAAAATAATGAAAATAACAAGTAAAACAGACTGTTAGTGAAACAGACAATATTGATGATCGACAATAAAAAGATAATAATTTCGAAAAGGTTCATCAAACTTTTTTTTTATTTATTTATTCATTAGCCATTGGCGATCACATTTAGAGACATAGTTATGTTCTTACATTCTCAGTTTTACTACATTGCATTTTACATATATCGCTATTTTACATTTACAATCAATCATTTGTTTTCTAAATCTAACTGCATTTTACACATCATCAATTATTTTGAGTTTCATAAGATAAGTTATTATATCTTTAATATGTATCTTATCATTTAAACATTGCTTAATATCAGCAGATAATTTCTCGAATATAACACATGGCGATATAACGCGAGGTTACTAAATGTGTGACGATATCAACACGATACGAATACAACGAATAACAAATATAACTAGCGGCGATCTACTGGGTGGTGAATATAAAACACGATGAATACAGCGTATGGCGATATAACGCGAGGAGGTATAACACATGACAATTACAACGCGAGACGAATGCAACGAATAACGAATGTAACTCGCGGCGATATAACGCGTGGTGAATACAAAACACGATGAATACAGCGTATGGCGATATAACGCGAGGAGGTATAATACATGACAATTACAACGCGGGACGAATGCAACGAATGACGAATGTAACTCGCGACGATATAATGCGTGGTCGGTTCTAATATTTGCACCAATTAGGCATTCCACTAAAATATGTTTAATTGACAGTACTGAATTACAATTTTCGCAAAGCGGATTTTGGTACTAAATACCGAATCCTTCGAACTTCTCGACTCGGAAGATTTACAGCTGCCATTCGCCAACAACAAAAATGCTTTCGAATGCAAAAGGGTTAATACCGTAGTTTCGTATTCTCTTTTTTCTTGGCCGTGTTCCGAATCGCGTAATTAAGGGGCGTCGGTTGCTTTATTTGCCTGGCACTCGTCGGAATTCAACGACGTCGTCGAACACTCGAACGTAGCCGCGATATTTTCTCGAGTTATCTGTCGCCGGAGACCGATCGATCCCGAAGGAACGCTATTTTTTTTCCATCGTCACGGCTACGGGAACCGACGACCATCATTTTTTTTTTTTTTTTTAACACGACCGACGTAAAAATCCGCCTGACGAGCGCGTTTCGTTAACGGGAAACGAACCTCGGGATAATGAGGGGGCCACAACGATTATTGGAGACGATGGAAATTTCTGGCTCTTTCGGGAAAACACCGGTGTCTAATTGACCCCAATTTTCTTCGTCGATTATACGTGGAACACGAAACCGTGCGAAAGGAGAAGATTAAATTCAATCGAACAGAGAGCGGAGTACATCGTCCACGTAGCGTTTAATTATTTCATAAATGCAAATTTCTTTGTGGAGAAAAGAATTAGAGATGGAATTATCCTCCTGATCTACAATTTTTTAGACGGATACGCCATTCACAGTTAGTTATTATTGCTATAAGATTATGCCAACTGAAGGAAGTTAAAATGTTAGACACGTTTTGAATTCTACGATCCTTGATTATGTACGATGTAATTGGTATTGAACCCAAAATTTATTGTTGCGAAAATACGAGTCTGGTTTATCACATTCGCATTGTTCCATAAAGGGTTGAATTAAATTTTTACACAATTCAGATAAGGACAGGTTTATTGTATATATTTTCATTTGTTTACTACTTGCAATAAAATAGATCAATTAAATTTGTTGAATTATCTAAGTTTTAATATTTTTAAAAGTTAAATTTGTTGCGCATCCTGCAGTATTGCAATACATTTTATTGAAAACACTTTTCTGATGTATTCAGTAAATTAATTAAGTGCTGGTAGGTAAAAGATATTTGGTGAAGAGAGAAAATAAAATACTGTAAAGCGTTCTATATGTTTCTTTATCTGCTGAGAGACATCACGCATTATCAAAAAATGTTTCAGGCGAGTTTGTTTATTGTACAGACACGAATATCGTGACGGAAACGTTCTACCTCAGGGACTTTCCATAATGCAACATTGTCAACATCTCGAGCAATGTTCCAAATTGCGTGTCACTTTAAACAGCTAAACGATGGTCAAAGGAGCATCGCATTATCTTTATTGTATACGAGATAGGAGGAGCTGGAAAATACATACTTGGGATGTGAGTAGTTAGAACATGAGTAGTTAAGCAATGAATGCTCGAAACGTAAGAAGTCGAAGAATGAGTTGTGACACGATAAGTAGTTGGACTATGCACATTATAAAAAGTGAGTAGTCGAATAATAAGTAGTTACTCGATGAGTAGTCGGACTATGTATATTCTGGAGAATGAGTAGTCGAAGAATATGTAGTCATACGATGAGTAACTAAATTCTGTATACTTCGGAGAGTGAGTAGTCGAAAAATAAGTAATCAGACAATGAGTACTTGGACTATGTATACTCCGGAAACCGCGTAATCGAGCAACGAGTGGTCAGACGATGAGTATTTGACAACGAATAGTAATGTAACGGATAGTAAGACACTAAGTAGTACAACAAATAATGTAAGGATAAATAAGAAACGCGTAGTATTTTAACGAATAAAAAGATTTGACCGTTCCCAAATGTGCTCGTATATAAAAATGTTAATATTCCTGGCGGACAATGAATCATAAAAATTGTTCCGCTTTAACTATTTTCAAAACGGTTGGTACTGGTCCCTCAACTAACCCTAATAAATGCTATTGTAGATAGAAAATATTTTTCTCCTTTTGTTACGCAGTGACACGTCTGATACGATGCTATTTTAAACAAAAAATATTTTTCTTCTTTGTTACGCCGTAACACTTGTCGTACGAAAGACAGATACCGCGCGTACACACAGTACGAAAGGGTTAAGAGATGTCGAGCGTTGTCGGCGCACACACTCTCGCGTACTGGTGACACGCGTGCGTATGTGGTGACCGTGACTGTATCTGCGTCGGCGGAAGAGACACATTACGCTCAATCTACCTCCGCTCCGCTCGGCTCCTACTTCGCGTTCCTCGCTCGTGATCTGCGACCCAAAGAGAGAAAAACACGCGCGTACCAGTGTGACTCACCCTGATATTCGACACGGTTTCCTCGGGGCTGTGCATGTCGCGTCGCGAGCCGCGCTTTAAACGCTCGCGACTCGACGCCTACACGCCGAGCGGAGTCTCGGTTAGGGTGCTTCTCTGATAACCGGAACGTAACTCGCGATCGGTGCCACGATTCTGTTTACGATTTTTGGTGGAATATTTATTCTTCACCGAAAAATATAAATATATTGCACGATTTTTAATATGTATGCACTGAGGGACAAAAGTATTCGTACGCTTGGAATGTAGAAATAATATAACATGTAATACGCTTGGAATGTAGAAATAATATAATGTACAACACACTTGGAATGTACAAAAATAATATAATGTATAATTCACGTGGAATGTGGAAATAACATATACATATTTAATAGTCAAGAAATTGGGTGAAAATGGAACCGAATGATAGTAGTCGAATGGAATGAATAATTGTTTATACAAGTTACTTGTAGCGATTAGTTTCGAAAATAAGGAAAACTGACTAACTGCTTTGAATTTTTACGGTTCGTCTGTTGGAGCAAAAGCAGTATATAATATACCGTAACACATTCCAAAGAGACACATTCTGAATCATAAATTTGAAAATTGAGAAATTTAAATATATGATCAGAATGCTATAAAATTTAATATTTGAATAATTGATCTACCGAATTATTGATTAATTGAATAATAGAATACTTGAATAATCGAACCATTGAACACTAGGATAATTGCATAATTGAATAATGGTACAACTGTATAATTGAATAATGGTATGTTCGAATAATTGAATAATTGAGTAGTTGAACAGTCGAACAATTGAACAATTGAATACTGGAATAATTGAATAATTGAGTAATAAATCATTAATCGCAAAATATAACAATGAAATTATCGATTAATTGATAACCCTATTAATGGAATCACGAAATTGTCGAAAAATCAAAACGTCGCAAAATTGAAAAATTAAGTCGCGAAGTTTCCAAATTTCCAACAATTTTGAAAGTCGTTCAAGCTCACACGACGCCGATTGATACAGACGTTGCACCGTAAATTTCCCCAAAACTGAACGCAGATACCGATACGTTTCTTCCGGCGCAGCCAATCCTTATCGAACTGTTCAAAATAGTTTCTGAATTGCGATAGTATCGTGCACGTTGAAGCGACGTCGGTATTTAAACCGACGGAAGTAGGAACGCGTTTCGAAAATGGAACACACCTGAAGCCACCGATACGCGGTTAGGTGTTTTCGTGGCACGTGGAAGTTCGTTAGAGTGCGGCGACCGATGGGCGTGTTAGTTTCGACACTACAACGACCATTTAACACCGGAACTACCAACCGGTCAAAATCACCGGTCTCAGGTTCGATATTTTACATTAAAAAAAATTTGGTTACCGCCCTTTTGTTAAAATGTCTGTCATGTTTTATCGAGCTAATGAATGGTTCTTGTATGTTTGTCGGGATTCAACTCAATGAACCACTAGTTAGGTGAATCCACCTGGAAGACAAAAATAATCGAACAACCGGCGAGGGTAACATGCGTGCTTCATTAAAAACTAAAACTTGATTTAGCACTTAAGAAAAACAGTAACACTGACAATGAACTTTATAGGTAAATATAAATTTGGTTGTGTACTCTTTGAGAGTTATTAGAAATCTGCCGAAGAGAAAATGTTCTCCCCAGAATAAAGTATGTAGCGAGGATTGGTGCGCTGCCGGGGGTGAACAAATGACTAAGTTAAAATTAAACTATTTCATTGGTTGTGGAAAATTTAAGGGAAGTGAACAAGTCCTTACGAAATGCTCGTCGCGATGTCAATATGACCCCAGGTAAAAAGTATGAAGTCGTTTTTCACCAAACTATTCGACACTCGTAAAATAATAAACCGAGCTCTCGGAAATCGTGCTAAATTAAAAAAAGTTTAAGAATATAAATTACCCGTTGTAAAGTGCCGCAAAGGGCATTTGTTGATTATTTACAAATTTTCCAAAGTTAAAAATGAGCCCAATGTTAGGTGATGCTATAACGTTTATTAATTTATTTCTCCACTTTATTTTGAATTTACAGCGAGTACGTGTTTAATGCCGGTACTTCTAGCGTTAACTGGTCGAACTAACTACTTTCGACCAGTTAACTACTTTCCGGCAACGTAGAGACACACGGTGCATGACAGGAGGACCGGAGGAAACATTAGGCGAACGTTATAACAACTACGTGAGACTGAGGCCGATATTACGTATACCTGGCGCTCTATTACGCGCCATTAAAGCACGTTAAGCAACGTTTTCATCGCGTTTAAGGTCAGGTGTATGGGAATACATAAATCCTGTCCCGCCTACACCGATAACAATCACGGATTTTCTTCGTTCAACCGCGCGACACGCTGATACTCTTCTGCTTCCTTAACGACGCTATAAATTTCTATTAATCCTGCGCGCGATCTTCATTTAAATTCTCGTTTCTTCTTTTTTTTACATTTCGTTTCCCGGTCGCGGCGAGGTCACGAAAACCTTGCCGATTATTATCGTACACTATAGATCGTATCGCGTTGTCGGTGGTCATTTTTCTTTTTCGACAAAATTTAAGTACATGTTTATCAGAAAATTTAGGAACAAGTTTGTTGTAAATTTGGGTACACGTTTGTCATAGATTTAGGTACAGGTTCATGAGGAAATTTGGGGTGAAGTTGCTTACCAATTTGAGTTATACATTTGTCGTAGATTTAGGTACAAGGTTATTAGAAAATTTAGGAACAAGTTTGTTATAAATTTGGGCACACGTTTGTCATAGATTTAGGTACAGGTTCATGAGGAAATTTGGGGTGAAGTTGCTTACCAATTTGTGTTATACATTTGTCGTAGATTTAGGTACAAGGTTATTAGAAAATTTAGGAACAAGTTTGTTATAAATTTGGGCACACCTTTGTCATAGATTTAGGTACAGGTTCTTGATAAAATTTGGGGTCAAGTTTGTTACATATTGTTAAAATTTCAGTTATATGACTGCAAAGTCGGTTGATCATTAAAACTTCAAATTATAAAGCAGAGAGCGACGAATCCAGGGGTTGTTAAATTCGTTGGGGACAAATATTGACGCGACACGGGAAACAACCCCGAACGTAAACGCGTCGATGAACTTCTCGGAACGTCTACTCGACGATTAAACACGCGTCTTCCTGATTCAACACCTCGAACGTAATCTGGGCATTTCGTGACACCGAGCTACCATCGCTCGATGAGAGAACAGCCATCGTGTGGCAAGTTGCGAGCGAAACGTTCGTAGTTCGTGGAATTTCTGAGCAATCTCCGAGAAGTTGGTACACCGGTTAAAAACGAGGGTAGCCTGGAAGTTTTCAGCGGCCATTTAACTTCCTGAATCGTTCCATTGATCATCGGAACGTTGGCTCTCGTTTCGCGTCGAGCTAAACTTCGGCCAAACAGCGGATTCGTGGGACACAATAGAGCCACGGGATTCAATACACCCTCCGAATTTCAATTAAAAGTCGCGTGCAAAGGTTCGCGAGCACGTCGACGATTCCGGCGAACTTGTTAACCCGTTTCTCGTAAGAGACCGCGGCGAAATAGCGCGAGGATCGATCATCGGGAGAGTCGGTGTGTGCAAGAGAAAAAGAAAAAGCAGGAACAAGAACGATCACCCTTCTCGCTTGTAAGATAAACGGATATAAATTAATGAAAATGTATAATGACGACTTTGTCAAATCTCAAATATGTAAAAATATTATATGTTTATGTTACATGTTTTAACATTAGTAATATGTTATAAAAAAATAAATTCTATATATTTTACAGTCTAAATAAAAATGTTACATGTTATCCAAAAATAAATTCTATATATTTTATAGTCTGAATAAAAATATTACATGTTATCAAAAAATAAATTCTATATATTTTACAGTCTAAATAAAAATGTTACATGTTATCAAAATATAAATTTTATATATTTTACAGTCTAAACAAAAATATTACATGTTATCAAAAAAAAAATTCTATATATTTTATAGTTTGAATAAAAATGTTATATCTTATCAAAAAATAAATTCTACATATTTTACAGTCTAAATAAAAATCTTACGTACTTGTAATCAAGAAATATATTTATGGCAAATGTGTGCGCAAATTTATAACAAATATGTACCCAAATATATAGCAAATATGTTTGCTGTATGTGCTTATACCTGTATCGGGAACATACAATGTCGTAACAGTTTCCGAGACCCGTTGATGATTAATCAGGTGATCGGACTCACCGTCTGACCACTCATTGTCCGTTTACTCGACCGTCTGACCACTCGTCGTCCGTTTACTCGACCGTCTGACTACTCGCGAGGCAATGCTACTTCGAACGCGGAACCTCGAACGCTCAACATTTTTTCCTGCCGTTTATCCCGCGCAGCCGGGTTAAATAATTAAAACGGCGTTTCGATGAAAGAACTTCGTGAATTCCGGCCGACTTTAATTAATCGTGTCGGGAATACCTTTCTGCGAATACTTTTCGTTCGATTCTGGCTTGTGGCTGCACGAGCTGGAACGCGTTGTGAACCGAGTCAACGACACCGTCAAACTGGACCACGATAAATTTTTATTCCGTTACTGTTAATTCGTTTTCGCGTTTCAATCGTAGGTTCAATTACTTGATATTACTTGTTTTACCTTTAGAGAAATTTATAAAATTCGGTAATTTTGCAAATAACTACAGACAAGTAACATTATCAACCCGACTATTCTACCATCCAAATTTGTAAATTGGGAAATTGAAATATTTGATCAGGATGCTACAAAGTTGAATAATTGAACACCAGGATAATTGTATAATTGAATAATTGAGCAGTCGAATAATGAAATAATTGAACAATGGAACAGTTGAACACCAGGATAACAATGCAACTAAAGAATTGAATAATTTACCAATTGAATAATGGAATAATTCAACAATGCAACATTTGATCACCAGGATAATTGTATAATTGACTAATCGAATAATCGAATAATGGAATTGTATAATTGAATAATTGAGAAGTGTATCAATGAAATTATCAATTAATTGAAAAACATAACAGTCGAATAAAAAAATTGTTTAAAAATCAAAATATCGCAAAATCGAAAAATGAAAGGTCGAATTTCCAGAAACTTCGATATGCTAAACTTTTCTAAAATCTATAATAATGTCTACAAAAAGACGTCGAATTTCTTCGAAACACGGTTCCCTTGAAATAACCTCGCCGGCAAGTTCGCACGGAGGCCGTGGATTTCGTTCGGTCGTTTCCTTCACGAAGCGGAGGTGTGCAGAGCAGAAACTGCGAAGCGTGAGACACGTGAACAGTTGGTCCGCGAGTGCATCGTGTGCACACTTAAACGAGCTCAATCGTACGCGACCCCATTTAAATAACGACGAATTGAATCCCGGAGTGTTTCCTACTCGGTTTCGCCCTCTCTCCGACTCGCTACATCGCTTTTAATCTCCGATTTCTGTCCCGACCGGTTTCCCTCGAGTCCGTGATTATCAAAAGCTTCCATATCCAACCGGTTCTCAACGATTTCGCGAAAGCGCTAATACCGTTCGGTACATTTCATTTGTTAACCCTTTGCGCTCGAAAGGTGACTCATACTCGCGACCTTGTTCGACACAGCAATTTGGAATAGGTATTTTTTAACCCCTTGCGCTATGCGTCATTTGGCAAATGCGTCAGACACAACGAAGTACTCGGTGTTACAACTATAAGACGACCGAAGAAAGTTCAAATGTCAAGACTATTCTGCATTCAGCGATTCTCAACAGTGCAAATCAAAATTAGACCGAAATTGGACATTCGACCGTGTTAAAAATATTAAGGAAGCTTACCGTATTCGAACTTCGAGTGCGTCACGAGTGTAACTCGTTATTATAGTGCAAGGGGTTAACTGAATTTATAACGTTGCGCGTATGATGTGTAAACACGATGCAGCAGATACTGGTGGTAATTTATAATAAAGACGCAATAATTTCGAAGAAATTCCTCAAACCCTTCCACCAAATAATTTTATATTCATCTGCTATCGGTAAAAATACCTTTCAGTGCAAAGGGTTTAAGTTCTTAAAAAAATGACTGGTGGATCAAAAAGTAAAGGTAAATTGTAGACAATTTATCAAAAAATCAAAGTAAATTATCGACGGAGAAAGCAAATAAAATTATATTGACTAAATATCGGTTCCTTATTGCTGCGGTAGAAACGGTTAGAAACATAAATATACAAAAATGATATTCAAGGCCCGTTTTTACAGTTCTCGTAAAGTGGCTTCGCTAATTGACAATCTTATCTCGTATACATACCGAAATCCAGTCGAATACCGTTCGAACAACAGATTAAACTTATCAGCGATGAAAATTATCGCTCGATGGAATGTTCCGTCGAATTGGAAATCGTGAAAAAAAAAAAGTAAAACTTTGCATCGACAAGAATGTTTCGAGTTTCAAACCGTGGATACTCGAATTTTCTTTTTCGATCATGTTATTAAGAACAAGTTTTTCGAAGTTAACGTCGGTCGGAACGGCTCGTTGCTGATTGTTGTATTCGATACTGTTACTTTTATGTAAACCGTGTAAGCAGCCACATCTTCGATCCGATCGATAGATTTACTTGGGAAAAACCCGAAATAAATCGTCGAGTGTTGTCAAATGTATGTTCGGTAAACGATTAATAGCATCAAAACAGCTGCTATGGTAAAAGCACGAAAAATTTGCAATTTTCTTTAACATTAATTTTCTAAAAAAAACTGTACGTACCCGAGAAACACGGATTTTAGATGCGTATTCAGCTGGCAAAAATCTATAAGAATTTCGAACTGGCGGTCGAGGAAAATCGGAAAAGTCAAAATTTGTTGTACAGTGAAATCAGGAAAATTTACGTGAAAATAATAGTGAAACGGATTTCGTCGAAAACTATGGACGAAGGAAAACGCGGTCGTGGGTGCACGCATAAATTTTCGGCGGGAGTCGCGTGCCATCGCGATGTTGCCCTCGATTTGAATTTTCCGAGCATGAATCTTTTTTTAAACCGGTACGGGGTGCAACGCGAACGAGCGTTCGTGCTTCTTTTCATCGTGATTTGCTGCCTTATTAGCGGGTATACGTCGCATCTCGTTAACCTGGATATAATAATGATACATACGCGGTCCGTTTAAATTACTTCTTACGACCGAATAGATTATCTTGATAATTCTTTTTAAAACATTGATACCAAGTCGGAATTTACTCGAACCCTTATATAACTTGACCGTAGCCTAACTCTAATACAGCTCGAAAGTAATCTAACTCTAATATAATTTGAATCTATCCTAACCTAGTATAACTCGAACCTCCCATAACTGTAATAATAACACGAACTTAACGTAACTCTAATATTATTCGAACCTAACCTGACTCTGATATAACGTGAACCGAACCTAACCTTAATACAACTCGAAGAAAATCTAATTCTAATATAACTTGAATCTACCCTAACTCGAACCTAACATAAAAATAATCTAACGTCACCTAATCTCCCATGCCAGTTTCAGAGGATTAAAACCAACCTAACCTGGAACACAATTTTATCCTTCGATGAAAATTATCCTTATTTAAAAATAGCTTATATAAAAAATTGCAAATACAATCGGGCATGAGTAAACTCGAACGAGAAAATAACTTTAAAGTTAGGCACCATCGTGTCTAGGGGATCCGACTGTTTCGCCATCGAAGGCCACGCCAATAAAGCACAGTTCATAAGTAGATATTCGTTTATAAATACTCGTAGCGTTCTCAGAAATCGAAACAGTGTTCTTTTCTTGAATATACTATAACATTCTATCCTGGTTCATTCGATAGCCACGACCGTTTTTCAAACAGTCGAAATTCGTAATCAGGCGAAAAACTTAAAATAGAAGAAGAGACTCGAATGTATTTATCCCGTTACAAAAGCTAGCGAAATCGAAACAATACAACCACGCGCCGCACTCCATGTCGACCGGTCTCATTAACCTCGACGATGTATCGCATCGATAATCGATAGCGGCGCGTTCGTAACTCGCGATACTACGGTGACCGTACGGCGCGCGAACGAAAAGAGAGGTTAGACGACAAGAAAAGGTTAGCGACAGCAACGGTATACCGTCTCACCGCACAATCTCACCACCACTACCACCATCACCATAATTCATCTCGTGTCTTCGTCTTCGTTTCAATTCGTGTTCTCGTGGATGCACTTCGCGTACCGCGGCTACGTATATCCGCGGGTCGCGGGAACGCGAATTACGAGCAGAGTAGGGACGCGCGGCGCGAAATCGGTGCTCGAGCCTCGATTGAGGAAGTCGCGAACATAAAGGAGAGAAACGAACCTTATCGTCGGCCGGCCGGGCATTCAATAATTGCCAGGCGCTAATCGAGCCGCCGCGCTGTCGACGAGGCTGCGGGTTTACCGGTTCGAACCGGTGCGGACCTCGTCGTCGGGGACGCGGTGAATGGCTGTCGTTGCTCGAACCGGAAAGAACCGGCGTGTAGCCGGCAGTCATTCATACCCGGGGAAAAGAGTGGCGGATGCCAGAGTACGCGTCGATACTTTTAGACCCACTCACGAGACCGTTTCCCTCGTCGTCGCGTGACTACGTTTGTTTACAAACAGGGGACCGTTTCGAGTGTCGAAACGACGCTGCCGCGTCGACTCGCTGTCGAGCGCTCGGCGTTTCGATTAATCGAACGGGGAAGCGCGCGTTCGCTCTCTTGATTCCAGCACTAGAACTACGAACCAGTAAAAATGACTGGTTTCGGGTTTGGAATTTTTTATTACAAAATTTTATTGCCGTCTTTTTATCAAAAAAGACTTGGGAAATTTGGAATTGGAGAATTTGCGATTTAGCAATTGTGTTACTAAGAATGTAGGGAATTTGATAATTTGGGCACCAGGTATCTGGGGAATTAGAAAATTGGAGGGTTCCAGAACTAGGAAATTTGGTAGCTAGGAATCTGGAAAATTGAAGGATTTCAGGATTTCGTGAGTAGGGAATTTAAAAATACTGGAATTTTTATTCTTGCAAGGTGTACCTAGCCTCGTATACGCATTACAGGCTCTAAAAGTGCTAACAACACTTTGGCGCGTCATTATTGCACGAAATTGCAACGATACATTTTATTGACTCACCGAGAAATAATAACATTAATCTCGGGTTTTTATGATATTTTACAACGCGGTAATTAACGTCTTGAAACCGGTATCATAACCGGTTCTCGACAATTTCCAGACAGATAAGTTATCTTGTCAATACTTCAAGTGCCATATTATACAAGATAATGTAACATAAAAACTGTCGCATTTCATTGACGAATCTTATCGGGCGTGCAATTTCACCGTTGTTCGAAGCATAGCCGGAAGAATATTATTACAAATATGTACATGTATCATGACGTATAGATATACTTTAACGAGCATAATACATAATACCAACGCAAAATGCACGGCATTTTTCGAAATACAAGCATCTATAAATACCTTTGTTTAACCACGACCGTGTACTAATTTACGATATAATATACTTCTTGCTCGGCGCGATGATTAAATTAACGATCTCTTCGTAAACAACGGTTTAAACACTTGCTCGATATAATGGTTTTAGCTTGGTAACATCGGTGCGTGTGTCAGACGTCGGCGAACAATCTTTAACCTGTTAGCTTCACGATTTGGTATCTTGAAAAATTTTGTAAATGTTCAGACTTCGTAATTTGAGGCTACTAAATTTTCAAGCTCCTAAATTTCCAAATGAACATATTTGTAATATCAATAAATTGTGAAATTTCTGAATTTTTAAATTCTGGAATTTCAAATTTATAAATTCGAACTCTACAAACCCCAATTCGACAAACTCCGAATCCACAAATCACAAATTCCAAATCTACAAATCCCGAATCCGAAATCCTAAATCCACAAATCCCAATTCCACAAACCCCAATTCCACAAACCCCAATTCCACAAATCCCAAATTCACAAACCCCAATTCCACAAATCCCAAATTCACAAACCCCAATTCTACAAATCCCAATTCCACCAACCCCAATTCCACCCACCCAAATTCCACACACCCCAATTCCACACACCCCAATTCCACACACCCCAATTCCACCCACCCAAATTCCACGCACCTCAATTCCACACACCCCAATTCCACAAACCCCAATTCCACAAACCACAATTCCACAAACCCCAATTCCACCCACCTCAATTCCACAAACCCCAATTCCCTAAATTTCTATCACCAAATTCTTCAATTCCTCGGTTCCCAAATGCCTACATTACCAAACTCTCACACTTCCGACTCTCCAGATTTACGAACTTTCGACATTGCAAAACCCGAAATTGCTGAATTCGTTCGTATATCGCATCACCTATTTTTCCCGTGCGCTCGCTGGGACAAAACGCGAGGGGCGAAGGGGGGACGTAGCCAGGAAGCGATTACGCCGGTAAAAAAAGTCACTCTGCCCACGGTTAATTTTTGCACGGTACCACGTGTTAGAGAGTGATGGCTCGTAACGAGTATCACGAGTTCTCGTGCACGCACGTGACTATCAGTTCGTGGTACGGCCACGTACGAGGAAGATGGTGAATAGACGAGTGTGCGTAATCTCGGTACGCGTTGCGTACGATCGTCTCGTACCACGCACGACTGGGATTCTCTATGAACGAGTACGCGTTTGTATCAGCTAGTCTCTTCCTCCATTTCCGCATTAACTTTATCGCCAAAATATATATCATCCATAAAATCCTCTTCCTTTATCCTCATCCTATTCCTCGCTTTATCAATTCATCGATATTGCAACCAAGATATTGTCTTCTCCTCTTGACATAATCTCATCACATGTATGTATTATTGTCTGTGCGTTTCTATGCATATAGACACGTATGTGTGTATGGATGAATATGCACGTGTATGTCCATATGGATGAATGCATGCATACCGATGCATATACCGATATGTGTATGCACTTACGCATACATATATGAATGCATGCATGCACGTATGCGTACGTTTGCACTACGTATACAATACACGTATGTTTCTACTTATACATATTCATACGCATCTGCATATGAATATACGTCTAAATATATATCGAAGAGCATAACATACGTGTATACAGTAAGAACCACTAAATTGATACGACATATGTGTATACACGTGTTAGAAGCAACTGGGCAAACAAATCAATTACTAATTTTCAGAATTTATTTCCGAACCGACGTATCATTGACGCTCGTTTAAAATAAAAATACATACATGCGCAGCGATAACGTGTCACGTTTATTTTGGTGAAATAAATTGTGTTAACGTCCATTTTAATTTATAGAGAATGTACAAACGATCGAACAAAATGTGCTTGTTCGTTATGTTCGCGAATCGAGGGTCGGGGAAAAGTTTCGCGGTCGTTCAACGTGGACGAGGAAGATCGTGGAGGTTTCGAGACGTCCGCGAACGCACTCGAACGATCTTGCACGGTTTACACAGTGTCGGGTTAATTAGATGCGGAGTGTAACCGGTGCGAATGCACCGGGAGGAGCATCGTGACCCAGAATACCCAGGGGATCCGAAATTTTCGATCTCCCCCCCTCGCTGCGCGACGCGATTATTGCTACGCGTGACGTACGAATCGCTCGACCGTCGATAATTGCTTAACAGAGTTAATAATTAACCCTTTGATTCCCGCGCGCGGACGCCGCGTTGTTTGCGTCGTTGCGCCGAGCCTACATGCACGATTCTCGTTCCTTAAGGAACTTAAGGATTTGGGAATTCGGGAGTGTAGAAACTAGATATCTAGGGAATTAGTAAATTTGACAATTCGGAAATTTGAGAACTTGGGAGACGAATAACTAGAAATCTGGAGAATTAGGAAATCTTGGAATTTGGGGACTTGGGAATTCGGGAGTGTAGAAACTAGAAATCTAGGGAATTAGTAAATTTGGCGATCCGGAAATTTGAGAACTTGGGAGACGAATAATTAGAAATCTGGAAAATTAGGAAATCTTGGAATTTTGGAATTTGGGAATTCAAGAATGTAGAAACTAGAAATAATTGTAAATCATGTAGAAACATATACATGCGCGCGATTCTCGTTCCCGCGGAAAAAACTGAACAATCGAGAAGCTGCGAGACGTTAAACGCGCACTTCGGAAATCGTTCGGTCATTTCTAAACGTCGTACACCGATATCGTGCGTCGCGTATTATAATGCTTCCGACGCTCGTAATAGTTGTAATTAATACGAACATTAGTCGGCTCTTGTTTATATTGCACAATTCGCTCTATCGTCGTGACGAAATATAATTCGTATCATATTTTATATACACGCACATGTTTTTGCGACACCGGTGTCGCGCTATATTCGCGTTGCGTTCTAACTGCGATGCGTCATATCGAGTTGTTGAATCATTGTCAATATGTTATATAGGAGACGCGTTACTACGGTTGACGAGTTGTAGTCACCGTGTTCTATAGTCGTCATAATTGTTTTGCCGACGGGTTGTAAAATCGATGCATTGAATATTCATCGAGTTGTAGAATCGAAACTTCGCATTGTCTTATGTACTTAGCCGATCCGTCGTAGAATTTGAACGTTGTGTATTCATCGCATTGTACCGTATGCGTTATATAGCCGATGCATTGTAGATCCAACGCGATGTACTATATGATGCGTGGCTATATAACGCACTAACGTAATGTACTCTCCTATCACGCGTTATATGGCGGTTTATTGATTCCCTCGCGTTATAAGGCCGTCCACTGCATCTCTTTGTGTTACATAGTCGTTCATTGATTACCTCGCGTTATAAGGCCGTTCATTGCATTCCCTCGCGTTATATAGCCGTTCATTGATTACCTTGCGTCATAAGACCGTTCGTGGATCGCAACGTGTTACATGCCCGTTCGTTGCATCTCCGCGCGTTATATTGCCGTTCATGGGATCCCCCCCGCATTGTATGGACAACCGTCAGATCCCCGCGCGTTATATGGTCAATTATTAGATTCCCAGGCGCGATATCGGCCAATCGTTAAACTTCCGGGAGTTTTATTGCCACGGTATTCGTGAACGGTTCGTTTCCAATATACAAACGCGTAATTCGTATTTATCGTCGAGCGAGAAACTGACTCGTGACGATCCGTCGACGCACGCGGTCGACCAGTGTGACGGCACACGCGTTTCGTAACCCGCGGCACACGCAGAAACGTGTGCCGCGATCGGTGTCTCTTCGTCTCCCGTTCTGTCCGTCTCTCTCCCACCTTTTGTGGGACGAATTCGAGCGATACGCAAGATTGGCGCAAGGCCAGTCGACGATTGCATAACTCGCGTCATTGCGAATCGCTCGGCTGCTCGATGAATACCGTTCCTGCCTTCAGAATCCCTACCTACCTCTCTCTCTCGCTCTCTCTATCTGTCTCTCTTCGTCTCTCTCTTTCTATCTCTCTTTTACCGGAAGAAACCCGACGAAACGATTCACCTGTTCGCGTCGCTCTTCGAATTCCTTTTGGCGCCCGTGCTAGCTACGAGAATTTATTTCCGGTGAAATTGACGTGACTGAACTGGCTCGATTCGACGCATCGTTTATGATGCTACAATCTTTTGTACGAAAGTTTCTAATTTTCACCGGGCTCGTTGTAGACAAACTTTAATAATACAGGAAACGGTGCGCGATCGACAATGAACGCCAGCTATTCGGCATTCGTACTGCCGCATCTTCTTTAGAACATTGACTGCCATACAGAAACAATTGAAAATTTCATTACATAGTATTTATATTTATTTTCCATAGTTTCGAGTAACCAATGCGAGTATTTTCAGGTAGGAAAGTGAACAAATTTTGAATAGCACAGCTACTCGAATGTGGCTTGACATCGCATTTCTCTTGATTCGTAGAAACATTTCAGATAAATAGGTTGATTGAATATATAATTTCATTTGTTTACTACTTATAACAAATTAAAATGATTTTTGTTACGCACCCTGCTCTATAGCAATACATTTTCACGAAAACCCATTTTTTGATCTATTTTGTAAATTGATTAAGCAAAGGGGTAATCGACAATGTCGTCTGTTTCATTATGTTCAAACATCGTACAATACCATAAATTTAGAAGTCACTTATTTAAAATTATTTTTAAATCAAGTTGCGAATGAATTAAAAAAAATTAATTTTAAATCAAGTGTCGATCGATTAAACACATATTTATTATTCAATATTTATGTTAACGCTTATTGATACAATTTTTGCAGTTTCACGTTACGTATCAAATGTTTTATATAAACAACGCGTTTTATCGCTTTCAGTAACACGTCGATTCGAATTCATCTGCCTCGATATCTTCCCGGTCAGTAAACAAGACGAGTGTTTAACCGACGCAAGCACAAACTGCATTTATTAATTAGCCGGTTACTTCGAGTATTTGCGCGAAATACTTTCGAAGGGATCCGAATTTTCACGCGAGCCGACGTATTTACACGCGTCTGGAACGATCCACCCGGGGCGTTTTATGCACTTTGTAACATTCCCCCGCGTTTCCTATCCGGACAGAAACTGTTTTCCACAAAATACGATATTCGACGAGGAACAAAAACCGATTTAACACGATCGTTCGAGCGCGATTAGATACCGTGTGCGTCGCTGCGTCAGACACTGATTAATGACTAATAAACAACGCGTATGGAATCGATGATGATTCCTGACAAATGTATAAGTGGATTGTAGAAATGTATAAAATGTATAAGACTACGAATTGAAACGATGTATCGTATGTTGCATCTTGTATGATGTTTATTTCTGGACTACTACATTGTGTAATGTATCTTGTATGTTGGTTGCGTCTAGAAATAAATAAATTTCCAAGATAAAAAATTTGTAATATCACTAAATTTTCTAATTTTTAAATTTATGAATTCTCAAGTACCAAATTCTCAAATCTGATATCCACAAATCTCTTGACCCATGAACCCCAAATTCACAAACCATAAATTCATAAATCCCTGATTCTCAAACCCCAAATCCACAAATCCAAAATAAAACAAATCCGTAGATTCTCAAAACCTAATCCACAAATCCTAAATCCGCGAATCCCAAATTCCATACCCCGCAAATCTCAAATCCACGAACCACCAAATTAGTGTCACAGCTGCATTATTCGTGAATTAAATATCTTTTGGTTCAGAACTAAATTCTAATTGTCGGTCGTGGAATTTTTTCTCGTATTCGAACATCGGAGCGCAACTTATAATTGCGAAACGAAAGTTGCTTTTAATTAACACAGTTTTTTAATCAACGACCAGCTACGATCATTGACCGTCGCCGGAGAATAGACGTCGGACAGAGATAAAAATTTAATTTTTAATCTAGAAACGATCGAGAGATTGAAATTTATTATTCGATCGAACGTCGATGCCAGAAGGTCCGAGTCGTACGATCGTATCTAAAATATTAAACAAATCGGAAAGAGACAAAGCGATGAAAGAGTTAATCTCGAAAAAGAAGGGGAAAAAAACTGTCGCAGAGTCTGATCGATTGTTTGGCCGATATCGGAATCCCTTTTTAATCGGTAATCGAGTGACGTTATCGAGAGCAAAGTATTGACTTGGCACAGACCTTCTCTACTGTCTTCTTTCTTCTGTCCCCAATGTTTCCTCGATCCTATCAATTCTCGCCAAACTCCAATTCGCCAACAATTTTCCGTTTTTTTTTGCTTCCTGTTCTTCTCTTAAATTCGACCGTTTTTGTTCGCAATGATTCTTTTTTACTTGGAGGAGTGAAAATGATATTTCGAGTTTGGTCATGGAGTATTTTAAGCGTATTCTGATTATTCTTGCAATTAGCGGATCATGAATTCGCTATTGAGAGGTGCTGATAAATTTTGGGTACGAAACAGTCAGCGTACAATGACGATTTCTTACGTTTTTAATTGACCGAGTCTATAGATTCTCGAATTGTCAAATTTTCTAATTTAGAATTTTCAAATTGAATCCCAAAAACATGAAATTCTTAAACCACCAGAAATATCCAGTCTCGAAAGAGTTAATCCAGAAAAGTCCCTAAAATTCCCGAAAATTTTCGATAGTATACCGAACACCCTAATCTCCTAAATTTTTATGTCAGTGAATCCGTGAATCCCAAAAAACATGCAATTTTTAAACCACCAGAAATATCCAGTCTCGAAAGAGTTAATCCAGAAAAGTCCCTAAAATTCCCGAAAATTTTCGATAGTATACCGAACACCCTAATCTCCTAAATTTTTATGTCAGTGAATCCATGAATCCCAAAAAACATGAAATTTTTAAACCATCAAAAATGTCCAGTCTCGAAAGAACGAATCCTTAAAAATCCCTGAAAGTCCTCAAGAATTATTGGCAGCGGAGCTCCGCTTTTTTCGCCGTCATATTTTCTCGAAGTAAATTCGCTCCTGACCGTGCACGATCCTGGGATAATAGGACGAAAAGAAAGACAGCACATACGAAAGAAGGGCGAATAGAGAAACGTTGGCCGACGTACAATGACGGTCACTGTTATAAGATGTACGCTCCCGGAGCTTAATACGCTCGTAAAAGCAGCTCGGTCCATTCGTGTTTTATTCCGGTGTATAAATTTTATTTCCCCCCCGCTGAATCTTGCCAGTTTGTTCCTCGGGCAGCGACTTAATAGCGCAGGAAAGAAGCAACGTCAGACGGACGAAAACAACGCCGTCAGATAGTTCGAACGCATCATGCGTGATGTAAGCAAAGAAAGGGGGCCACGTAACATGATTCATATCCTGCGAATCAAATTCGTGCGACCGTTCACCGATGGAACCTAAGTCGGTACATGAAATGCGTGTGTGTGCACGTGGTCGAGCCGTTTAATGACTCACGGTCTTGATCAATGTCGCTTCCGAGCGAAACCACTGGTTTTTTTACCTCGCAAATTCGGAACATTTCCATAATTCCACTCGGGACAATTCTTCGATACGGATTTCAAAGTTCAGTTACTGTTGAACCCTTAGTCTGCGACTTTTTATGTAGGTGCGTCAGTCGCAGTTAGTTTGTTATTGCTACCCTTATTGTTAAACCTTTGCGCCCCTTGTACAGTTCTTTAATTCAACAATTTTTAATGTAACTTTAAGTTACATAGTAAACTTGTAAAATGTGGTTGGTTTGGACTGGATGAAATTTTCGACAGCCTGACTGACTTGCTCTTCAGAATTAAATGTTTTTCCAGTCAAAAAGTTTTTTAAGGAACAGAAAAAGTGATAGTCTGTTTTACCACATCCACCTTACTCCCCGGACCTTTCTGTTCATTATAAAGTTCTTTGAATGGAAAAACCTTTAACCACATTTTAGAAGGAAGGAATCGACAAACTGCCAGGAAGATTGGAGATGGTCATACATAATAGTGGCGAATACATAATAAATTAATATAATTTTGTTATTGAATGAAAACAAAATAAATGTCTGATAAAAAACGGAAGTTACTTATGACTCGACCTAATAGTTCATATTTAATACAGCGAACCAACCGTGAATAATTATCGCGCATTCGTTTCTGTCAAAGAAGAAAGAAACCTGTGGGCCACCCTAATACAGTTCAGACACAACGATGTGTTATCTTTCACGGCATTATTCAATAAGCGTGAAAATTGTACAAAAGGGAGTTAATGTTGGGCGTTTAGGGTCGCACGTGGCCGATTAGTCGATCGATCTTTTGGCCAGGCGATTCCATCGAACAACGGGCCAGGGCGCACGAATCGGCCAGAAATGGGTCAAGTCCTAATTGCATCGACGACGAAAAAGAAGAGAGACGCCTCGAATATATCGCGTGCCGTGTCACGAGAACCATTCGATTTTCCAATGGAAACGGGCAAGAAAGGAAACGAAAGAATGAACGAAATATTAAACCTTCCGTCGACTCTATAGAATCGCCTATTTCTGTACCGTCGCGCGGGCACCAACGGCTGCGAGATTGTAATTGAAAAACTGACGTGCACGCCAATGAAATGGAACGGAGAGAATATATCGAATAAAATTACACGATATGTGGCACAGGGTTGGAACTTCGTCTCGTGGGGTGGAAGACAAATTTCGTGGGAGCGAAATGTTCAGAACTTTATATCATTTGAGTATTTTTGTAAATATTGTTGTTCCTTTAGCAACATCGTAATTGAAAAGCTGACGTGCACGACAATGAAATGGAACGGAGAGAATATATCGAATAAAATTACACGATATGTGGCACGGGGTTGGAATTTCGTCTCGTGGGGTGGAAGACAAATTTCGTGGGAGTGAAACGTTCAGAACTTGGTGCTTGGTATCATTTGGGTATTTTTGTAAATATTGTTGTCCTTTTAGCGACTTGGATTTTTTGTAGGGTATTTTCATGGTGATTGGCCTCTTATGTTGTCTGGATATTAGGTTTTTATATCGCTGCGTCGCGGTACAAGTATTATATAATACGTTCCTATGTTTCCTTGGGTGTGGTTGCTTTAACCTTAAAACTAGCAAAAGGCGTCAAGGGACCTTCTACAAATTTGGTACGTCAAATGACAAAATTTGTTAAGCTGGTCTTCTTGACATTCATACAATCTAGAGAACGAATAGAGATCTAGGGATATGGGGATGCAGAAATTTGTCAACTTAGAAGTTTAAAGATATTGTTATTTGGTAATTTAGAAATGAATCTAGAGATCTCGTGATTACAGAAATTTGGGAATAAACATATTTGACAATCGCAGAATTTATACATTTCATGGCATCGATTTTATGTCATTTAATTTACCCCTGCCCTTTCGTACCTGTCCGTAATTTTTAAGTAGATACTTTCCGTAATTTTATCAACAGTCTCAACGATTTTGTGCCAAGTAGAACTAAATAATGCGTGAAGAAACGAACAACACCCGATAGAATAAAGAAAGATTCGTGTCGCAAAGATGGAATAGAATGTGGGTGAGCATGATATAGGTTACTAAAGAATGTGGGCGTACCGAAAGGATGGTTAATAAACGTTGTAACGTATCGAGTAAGGGAAACGGTCGAAAAATACGGTCCGTCGATAAATAAGAAAATGTCAAAGACCACGAGAGTAGGGAGAGTGCGCGACACGATCATCGAGAGCGTCAGCCAGATCGATTTTCGTTGGGGTTGGAAGTACTTGCACGGAACTGGGCTAGCCTAAAGTCTCTGAAACAACTCGTTACGTAACTTCCGGCGGCGTACTAACCGACAATGCGGTGTTCCTTATTGCGGACAACCGATCGTTCTCGAGTCGAATGCCCCACTCGATCCTTCACCGACTCTATTCATTTATTCACTGGGTCATTCCACGACGAATAGATCACTTTTTGATCTCAACATCTCGTTTTAACGAAAATATCTTATAGTCTATGCGAAATTAGGGGGGGTTTATGTCATCATTTTGCCGATATCGAATTTGTTAAAAAATTACGGGCCTCCAAAGTTTGCAGCTTTTGCCTAATTTTGCGAAAATAGACTTCACTCCCGAATTTTTTTCTCAGAAACTATTTGTCCCATTGAGACAAATTTTTTGTTGTTTTATTCATAAAGGATTGGGCTACCATAAAATCTTTTTTCTGACTTCGTCAATTCGTCATATAATATATGCAAGGTTTGTCATTTTTTATCAAATTCGACTGATGACTCAAACGGTTTTGTTTTATTCATAAAGGATTGGGCTAATATAAATATATTATGTAACTAATTGATGAAGCCATAAAAAATACTTTGTAGTAACTCAATCCTTCATGAACGAAACAAAAAAACATTTAGCTCAATCGAACAAATAGTTTCTGAGAAAAAAAATTCGCAAGCGAAGTCTATTTTCGCAAAATTAGGCAGAAATTGCAAACTTTGAAGGCTTGTAATTTTTTAACAAATTCGAAATCGGCAAAATGATGACTTAAACCCCCCCTAATTTCACATAAACTATAACATATTTTCATTAAGATTCGGCGTGGAATGACCCCACTGCTTTTTCTCGGCGATTACAACGGGGGGAAGATCAATTTTTCGTTCACGACGAAACTAAGATTCGTCATTTTGACGGGTCCCGTAAACCTAGTGTTGCCCATCAACTGCCAAATTTTTATTTCAACTCCACTGCGTGGGATATCATTTTACGTATCAAGTGCTTTTAAAAGTTGGACGACACTGAGGCAAAAAATAATTTCAACAGTCATTATAGCGGTGCGTCATTCAAAAGATGGCATCTACGAGAACCACTATAGTAGCGCGTCGTGTCTAAGAGGTCGAGGAACAGTAGGTAAAAGAAATTAAAAAACCGCGAAGAATCTCGACGAGGGTAACGTTTGAACGCGCGTCACGCGACACGCGTGCGGATTCCGTGACGGATCCGACGGCACCGCCGTCGTCGTCGTCGACGACGAAAGTAATTATTGAGTAATTCCGGCAATGACCTGACTCACCGGTATGGCTCGAAGTCTGGAAACGGCTGGACCACTCTCGAGTCGCGGCTTAACGAGCCGTAATGAAAAGTGCGGAAGGGATGGTCCGGCCCGGAGTCTGATGGCGGTCCAATGATTAAATCGCTGACGACGAGAAAAGCTCCGGGTGGATCGCGATTGAATTTCCTCCCGTTGGACGGAACGCGAAACGGCGGCGGCGGGGGGTGCGACAAGTAATCGAGAACACGATGGAAACGGAGAAAATAACGCGGGACACGCGCCGCCCCGGGCCCGCCACGTTGAAAGCGTTCTCGCTAACTCGAGAAGCCGTCAGGTGTTTTCAGAGTAATCCATTAGAAGCGAGGGAAGAAAAAAACGAACGGAGGAGAAAAAAAACCTCAGGGGTGCAATTCCGTCGTTGAACGTCGCGAATCGTGGTATCTGCGTAACTTTTGCGTGATCCATAATATTATTGGCTTTTAACCACCTTGCATGCGGAAGCATTTTTATTGTTGGCACGTGGCAAGTGTGTGGCAAAATTTTTTAATTTTTTGTAATTCGTAATATTGTCGCCTTTTAATTCCCTGCACTGGAAAGTATTTTTACTGTAGATAGCATCTGTATAGAAAAATTTTGCAATTTTATGTAATTCATAATATTGTTGCCTTTTAACCCCCTGCACTCGAAAGCATTTTAATTGTTGGGAGATAGCAATTGTATTGCAAAATTTTTTAATTCTGTATAATTCACGATACTGTTGTCTTTTAATCTTCTGCGCTCGAAAGAATTTTACTGTTGGCAGACAACAATTGTATAGAACAATTTTTTAATTTTATGTAATTCATAATATTATTGCCTTTTAACCCCCTGTACTCGAAAGTATTTTTACTATTGGCAGATGGCAATTGTAACAAAAATTTTATAGCAAAATTTTTTAATTTTCCGTAGTCCATAATATTATTGCCTTTTAACCCCTTGCGCTCGAAAGCATTTATTTATTGGTACTCTTGAACTTGAAATGTATGTCCTATTGTAATTCTTGTATCCAAGGGCGGCTGAATGCTAAATACGTACAACAATTTGATTTTCCTTGTTCGTTTCAATGTTATAGTCACGAATAGTTGCTTTCGATCGACGCATCCGACAAATGATTTGTGCAGCAAGGGGTTAAAAATTGCCTCTGTCCGTTATTTCGTTGCAAATACCTCAAGTTGTCTTTCGAAAGTAACCGGGGTAACCAAACTGCAAGGATTTCCATAGCCTCGGGAACCGAACACTCGTTCTTCTCGAAAACGTCCGCTGGAAATACTTCGAATGTCGCCCCCGGCCTGTTGACTTCCCTAACGAACAATTAGCTCGAGTAACGAGCCGCGGAAAGAAGACCCCGACGGACATTCGCCGGCTATAATTGTCGGGAAATCGTATCCGGCCGACTTCCACGAGCCCTTAGACGTCGGAGATGATGAAAACGTGGGCAACGTCTCCCGGTCGTCGAGTTACGGTAAACATAACCGCGGACGGGGAATAATACTGTCGAAATACGGAAAAATTTACCGTCATTATTATTTAAAAGTATGAAGATCTGAGAATTGGGGATGCGAAAATTTTTTATGGAGAAATTTCGGGATTTGAGCGTCGGGGGTGCACAAATTTGGAGATTTTGGAACTGGGAATGCATAAAATTGTTATGCGGTTATTTCGGGATTTGAGAGTTGGGGGTGCAGAAATTTGGAGATTTGGGAACTGGGGATGTAGAAATGCGAAGATCTGAGAATCGGAGGCGTAGAAATTTTGTATGTAGAAATTTCGGGATTTGAGAGTTGGGGGTGCACAAATTTGGAGATTTGGGAACTGGGGATGTAGAAATTCCGAGATTTGAGAGTTGGGGGTGCAGAAATTTGGAGATTTGGGAACTGGGGATGTAGAAATGCAAATCTCTGAGAATTGGAGACGTAGAAATTTTTTATGTAGAAATTTCGGGATTTGAGAGTTGGGGGTGCAGAAATTTGGAGATTTGGGAACTGGGGATGTAGAAATTCCGAGATTTGAGAGTTGGGGGTGCAGAAATTTGGAGATTTGGGAACTGGGGATGTAGAAATGCAAAGCTCTGAGAATTGGAGACGTAGAAATTTTTTATGTAGAAATTTCGGGATTTTCGTACTGATTTTTCGCCGTATTGAAAGGGTTAAACTACGCCAGGGGAAACAGGCTGCTTCTTTGGTAGGTGCAAGACGGAAGATTTGCATGGCGGAGAGAGACGAGGTACTTCTATAGAGCGTTCTAACCGAAGAGGGAGACGGATAATGGCGGAGGAAGAAAGAGGATTGTGCGAGTAGAGTCGGTCGGTCGGCCAAAGTGCTGTGTGGCGCGTAGCCCAGTAGCACAGATCGTGTACCAGTGGCTCTCATGCCAGTCCTACCACCGTTTCTCCAATCCCGAATTAATTTATCGTCTACCCTTCGAGTTTTCCTCGATTCGTCGACTCACGAACGGACCGTGTCGCGATCTTGAAGTGATCACTGTTCCTAGACTCGAGCGATTCGTTTCCTCGGAACATCGGTCCTGTAGCTGGACCCACGTGCTTTCGTGAATGCACGTCCACCAAGCACGACCTTAGACTTTATCGATCTTTTATGCGTTCGTCGACGGAGGAATACGGTGCGTTTTCGAACAGTTACGTCATATGTGAGGTGTTCAGAGCGCACCGTGTACTCCAATTTTTCGGAAAGTACAGGTACACCAGTTTTTCAGAGTGTTCGGGTACTCCAATTTTTCAGATTGTACAGGTACATCAGCTTTTCAGATTGTACAGGTACACCAGATTTTCATATTGTTCAGGTACACCAGTTTTTCATATTGTTCAGGTACACCAGTTTTTCAGATTGTACACATACTCCAATTTTTCAGAATGTTTGGATACTCCAATTTTTCAGATTGTACAGGTACTCCAGTTTTTCAGATTGAACAGGTATTCCAGTTTTTCAGATTGTACACGTACTCCAATTTTTCAGAATGTTTGGATACTCCAATTTTTCAGATTGTACAGGTACTCCAGTTTTTCAGATTGAACAGGTATTCCAGTTTTTCAGGTTGTACAGGTACTCCAGTTTTTGAGAAAGTACATGTATGTTGTCCAATTATTCAAAGAGTACATGTACGTACATTCTTTTCTGCAAGATTCACGCTACGGAATTGGATCTTTGATTGCATCGATGTTTTAGCTATTCATTGACAGACGCGTGGAATATGTAATGTTCTTGGGGAAACACGTTATCCATGATGCATTTAGAGAATAGTAAATATCTTGTGTCTTCTCGGATTGTCGTACTGGACCCGTCTTTTCAACTATGTCACATGTACCTACATACACTCGCGTCTCTTCGTCTACGTCCCATATGTCTATGTCAGTTTTTGACATATTCATCGATAGACGAATAAAATATGTCGTGTTCTCGAGAAATTACGCTGTCTGTGATACATTCGACAAATTCCAAGTACTTCACTTCCACAAAAAGCGCATTGGTTTTTGCACAGGTCACATATTTCACCCTGTATGTACCAGATACGAAGTCAAACCGTAGACTTCATCAATCTTCAACTTACACGCTGATGGACAAATTGAATGTGTCACGTTGTCGAAGAGTTATATTATCTATGATGCATTTAGGGAGAATATCAAGTGTTCCGCTTCAAAAAACACGATTTTCCTCATCCTGGACCCATATCTATTTCCACATATGTTCTCTCTATGACTCGGATCTTATAGCTATGTCAAGCTATCACATATTTGTTGGTAGAATGTGTTGTGTCGTCAAATATGTACAATACATTATCTATAACATAAATGCAGAATGTTCTAGTGTCCTACTACCTAAAAATTCATGATTGTTCTCATAGATCGACTTCTTTCTCTGCGTATCTTTCATGTTTCACGGGATGCTTAATATTTGTTCGTATATGTCCTATATCCATTCATACATGTTCCATATTCCTCCCTGTATGTATTATATCACTTCATATATGTCCCACATCTCTTCATATATGTCCCACACCCCTTCGTACACGTCCCATATCCCTTCCTGTATGTCCCAGAGCCCTTCGTACATGTCCCACATCCTTCCGTAGACGTTGCACGCATGTAGGTGCATGTCCCACATCCGTAGCTATACGTTTCTCATATGAAACCAGCCCCTAGACTCGATCCGTCCTCGACACAATCGTCGATGAACGAACACGACATGCGTTCTCGAATAATTACATTATGTACGGTAGAGTTTCGAGAACGAGCTGGTGTCCCACTTCCTGAAATCCCACCGCCCCCTGGCCCCGTGACCCGTCCAAAAAAGCCGAGAAACGTTCGGAGTCCCGTGACACCGTCTTTCCCGTCCCGTCCCACGGGCGTGAAGGATCAACTCGGTCCGGTGTACTTCTCACCCGTAGCCAATTAACTCCCGTCACGGCACGCTTCTCGGCCGAAAAATTTCCCCAGGGAGCGGCGGCTAGACGGACAGCCGAGCGTCCTGAGCCGGCCGGATATAGGATAACCGGATGAGAACCACTGACGGACACGTCGGAGCTTGCGCCCTGGTATTTTGGGGACGCGGACTGGCGCGGTGGCGGCAGACACGGCCACCTCTAAGCTAGGGGTTCGAACGGTGCCGTTAGGAGGGTGGGGGCTGTGCACCCAGGGCACAGGGGCTGCGGGGCTACGTGTAGCGATGGGTACACTATCCGCGCACCCCTCGAGCAACTCCGTCCGACGAAAATTATCGATGCCATAACTTGGACCTCGCTGCAAAATCGTATGCGACCGAGCTTTGTATGCTCGTGACCCGCCGTTTCCAGTTACCCCGTTTCGTACTTTGACTATGGATCTTCCCGATCCCAGAATATGCCAAATTGCTAATTACTAGCGTGGCCGGGACAGTTACTAGGCGGTCTCTAGTTCAGGGCTCGATATCTTCTAAAATACATATGGATGGTTACTTGGACTTGGGTGTTACCGTGCTTTCGGTATAGTTCTTCTCGATAAGTGTATCGACTTGTTAGTTACTGGTGCAGCTACCGGTTAGGATTGTTTTTATTACTGGTACAATTGTTAGGATTATTACTAGTAGTGTTATTAGGGTAGTTACTGGTGCAGTTGCTAGGATAATTATTAGTAGTGTTGCTAGGGTACTTACTAGTACTGTTCCTGGGATAATTACTAGTATTGTTACTAGGGTTCTTACTAGTACAGTTGCCAGGATAATTACTAGTATTGTCACTAGGGTACTTACTGGTGCAGTTGATAGAATTACTAGTATAGTTACAATGGTAGTAACTGGTACAGCTAATAGAATAATTACTAGCAATGCTATTAGGGTAGTAACTGGTACAGTTACTTGTAATTCATAGCTCAAAATCTTTTAAAATGTATGTCATGTAAAATATGATATGGAGATGGTTCGTATGTTTACGACTTTGGATAAGGTGTTAGGTTATTGCATACTTGAGATGCAAACACATACGGAGTACGTCAAATTTAAATTTTCTTGAAGAGCTACTGATATCTGGTTCAAAATTACGTAACATGAAATATCACACACGAATATTTGATAAACTCGTGTCCGGTTGCATTAGGTGGGTTTGGCTACTGCTATGTTACGAGTACCTCCCCTCGCGTGTGCACTAAGTAGAATTTCATATTTGGAATCATTTTTGCGTAGTTACTATACTATACTTACTTAATACTTTTTGATATAGGTAAATGCTTTTATATTTATTTTTGTATATTATATTATACATAGATAACCTGCAAGATTGAAAGTGAGCCTGTTAAGTATTGTTGACCTTTCATATTACTTGCGAATCTTTCTAATCGTGAAATAAATCAAATGTAATTTCTGTACCAATTTTCGACGACTTTACTAATAGTGGGTATCTCGGAATTCCTTGAAGTATAACACATCGATAGTTTGTTATCTTATGATCAAATAAATTGGGTGTTAGGTCGTGCCTGTATCAAGTGTAAATTGAAGACATAAGCCGAATATAACTCTGGATCTAACTCCTGGAAGATTAATACCACGTTCTATCTGCAAATTTCTTAAAATATTATAGTTCGTAATTTTGCGACAATGTGGGTTACGAGAACGTTCCTAGGTTACATGAAAATTTGTCCAACCGCATAAATCAGATTTAACTATCGGAATAATTCTTGGACAGTTCGTAGCTCTACATTTCTTGAACCACCCTTGACACTATTTCACCCTAATATCAACGCGAACATCCCCTTCATTGATCAAGTTCGGTACTTCGACCAAAATCAATCTCTCAACCTCTCTCAACATTCCACGATTCGTATCAATTCACAGAAATGATATTTCTACGAAAGATGCTATATTTCGAATCTGGATACACTTCGAATTTGTTTCACGATCAGTTTCTTCGTTACCGTCCAACAGTTTGTTCACGAACCTCTAACATAATCGTGTACGTTACAATTTCTCTCAAATTCAATCTCCATAAATGTCTAGATAGGTTTTCTATATTAAATAGGTAGTGGAATAAAATGTTGTATCAAAATTTTATGAAAAGGAATTTTAATCTGAATCGAGAAACACTGAAAGGTACATAATAAATTTTTTAAATTTTACCTTCCCTTAAAATTGAAAAATTATTATGTAATCAAAATTTAATGGGTAGATTTTACTGGTTAGATTAGATGTTATCCTTTATTTATTTATTTTTATCAGTCATTAACAATTTAAACACAAGTGGTCATTAAACGTGGATTTTGTGTCGAAAAATCCGAGTACATTTTTTTGTTTAATGTTATAAATACATTTCGTGTTTCATCGTAATTTTCTCAATAATTTTCATGGAACAAAGCTCGAAATGTTTATAAACTCGCATAAAATAACACAAACACTACCGCGGCGCTTGAGTTTCTTCGCATTGATTAAGACAATCGCTATCGCGGTGTTCGGCGTTTCTCGGCCATGTTTTTCCATTTCCTTTGGGACTCAAACGGTTAAATAAATCTAACATATTGTGTGTGAAACTCTGTACCTCGTACTCCATCTTCGTCATAGAACGTGCGGTACATTTTATCGAAATAAATGCCGTGTATAATTCGGTGGGCGAACTGGGAACGACGAAAATTGGTAAAGAGTGTTGAACGGTTCGAAAGTAGTTGCAGAAAACAAACACAAAAAGAGAATAATAAAATTTATAAAGAGAGTTGAATTGATCAAAGACAGTTGCAGAAAAAACAGAGAACAAAGTAAATAAAAAAAATGGATAGAGGGTGTTAATCGGTTCGAAGACAGTTGCTGAAGAGATAGACAAAAAAAAATAAGAAAATTGGTAAAGAGTGTTGCACAGTTCGAAGGCAGTTGTTGTAGAGATAGACTAGAAGAAGGACGAGACAAAGATAATAATACAAGAATAAGATAATAAAATTTGTAAAGACTGTTGAACAACACCAAGACAGTTGCACAAGAAATAGAGAACAAGAAGAATATAATAAAATTTGTAAAGAGTTTTGAACGGCTCGCAGACAGTTGCAGAAAAGATGGACAAGACTAATATAATAAAATTTGTAAAGAATGTTGAGCGTCTTGCAGACAGTTGCAGAACAGATAGACAAGAATAAGATAATATAATTTATAAAGAGTGTTGAACGGCTCTAGGTCGAATCGAGCCCATCGCTGGGCTCTAGGAGATGGTAGGAGACGGTCGGTACGGGTGGCGGCGCTGTAGTTGCACGGCACGGGAATGGGGGTGAATCGAGAACGGTGTCGTCGCGGTGGGGGAACGGCGGTGTGCACCGTCGCGGGTTGGTCGGGTGAGGGACGTGGGTCGATGGTGGGGGAAGAGTCGGCGCGGTGGGGGTCGGACGGGTCGATGATGCCGGCGGTCCTCGACGACTCGAAACGCCAGTCAGTCTCTGATCCACCCGAAGCCGCGCTGTTAACCTTCTATCTCATCGAACACCGCTCGCCGCAGCCATGGGTGACAAGGTTTGTGATCGCCTTAGAAAAAAAAACAGCCACACACACAGCCATCTCTCCAGTCTCTGACCGAGTCTTCGCTTTGTAGACAGCCGTTCGCAAGCTTTTCCTGCTTAAAACCGAGCTCTCTATCCTCGGCCGATCCGATAGCCAGATTAGAGGTAGTGCGTGCGCGTATGTGTGCGTGTGTGAGCCGGTCCGTTCGTGCGCGTCCACGAGAGAGAAAAGGGCAGGGACGTGGCGAGAGACGAAGAAAGAGAGAGGAAGCACGAGCGACAAGCGTGAATGGGTTTTTTTTAGAGGTCGGTGGAGTACGGGTTCGTTTAGAGGGACACCGTTGTCTCCTCGGGGAGAATGCAGGACGCATCTTCCAACGGGTGTTATTAAAAAGTGTCGATTGAAATTCAATTTTTTAAACGGGTCGAGTAACCACGAACGATTCGACGTGGAAAATCGGACGAACGGAAGAGAAAGAGGGACATATAGGCGAGTCTGTGGTGTAACCACTGCTAAAGAGGAGCTTCGATCGAGGGTGGGAGGGAGAGGGTGGGAGAGAAAGGCGAGGAGAGACGAAGGAAGGGTTGCGCCTCTTTCTCTCTCTCTCTCTCTTGCGCTTTCTCCGTGTTTCTTTCCGTGTCGAACTCTCGCGGAATCCGCGCGAAACAGTTGTTCCCTGTGATTCGTTCCGTCAGTGTCGTTCTCCAGGAAATCGAGGGACTTCCTCCTCGACCAGGCTCTCGTCCTTCCCTCTCCGTTTCTTCTCTTCCGTGTCGTCTCTTCTTTCTTCTCTCTTCGTGTCGACGGTGGTCCGGTGCTAAGAAACAACGCGCAACATGGTAAAGTGCTTTTATATAAAAAAACGAGTACACCCTTAGCGTCGTTTGTCGCAAAGCCCCCGTTCACCAAAATGGTCGTCGACAGTGAAACGGCAAAACGAGACACAGTGGTCAGCATCGCACGGTGCTTCGTTCGCGGATTACGCGTGGTTCCTTGACCCAATTTGTGCGGAACGAGTTCATACATTTTCTTTTTTTCGAACGATTGACCGGGATAGAAAGCTAGAAACGAGCCATGCTCTTTCGAAGGGTGGAAGTAGTCCGTGGGGTGTTGCAGCGCCACGGCGCATGCGCTGTAATAGCTGCGGACGAACAGTCGATCACGATTTCTTCGAGATCTCGACAAATTCTACGCACGGAGCAATTTACGGGGCTCGATTTTTTTTCGATGGGTTACGAAACGTCACGGGCGGGCAATTAAACTTAACGCTGCTACGAAACCGGTTTTCGAAATTCGAATCATTTTCCACGATGGTTTCGACGATCACCGAGAAATCCCATCGGGAGATCGGTGGTCGGTTCTGCGGCTGGTTTCCATCGTGTCGATCGATCGTTTCCAGCGGAAAATAACGTCCGCATGGAAACTGGTATTTTTAGCGAGCTATTAAAGTTCAGCATTCGGTGGTGCGCAAGCTCCTCGCGAGCAAGGATAAATCGGTGAGAGCGAGTTCGTCCGGGCAGAGGGAAGGAATCTCGGTATCGATCTTCCCAGATTCGACGAGATCGAAGTCCTTCGGAATCGCGATATTCGATGGAAAGGAATCACGGTATCGATATTCCGTGATTAAACGAGATTGACGCTCCTTGGTATCGCGTAATACCAACGAGATTCGCGTGCCACGAAATCGCGATGTCCGCTATCGAGAATCTTTGTATCGATCTTCTGCGATCGGATGCGATCGACGTTCCTCGGAATAGCAATAACTCGGTGTCGATCTTTTGCGATTGAACAAGGTCGACGTTCCTCGGAATCCCAATACCCAAAATCGTTTCACGGTATCGATTTACTCGAATCAAACGAGATCGACGTCCCACAAAATCGCGATACCTGAAATCGATATCCACATTGGTATCTCAGTGTAGATTTTCTCTGATTAAACGAGATCGACGTATCTCAAAACCTCGATACCCAAAATTGTAACTCGGTATCGATTTTGTCCGATTAATTGAGATCGACGTCCCATGAATTGCAATACCCAAAATCGTGTCTCGGTATCGATTTCCTTCAATTAATTGAGATCGACGTCCCTTGGAATCGCGATACACAAAATCGTGCCTCGGTATTGATTTTTTCCGATTAATTGAGATTGGCGTCCCATTGAATCGCGATACTCAAAATCGTGTCTCGGTATCGATTTTCTCCGATTAATTGAGATCGATGTTCCTCACAATCGTAATACCCAAATCGGTATCTCGGTATCGATTTTTTGTAATTGGACGATATCGACGTCCAAAAATCGCAATACCGAAAATCGAAACTCGGTATCGATTTTTTGCAATTGGACAAGGTCGACGTCCCATTAATTCGCAATGCCTAAAATCGTGTCTCGGTATCGATATTCTCCGATTGAACGAGATCAACGTTCCTCGAAATCTCGATACTCGAAATCGAGAATCTCGGTATCGATTTTCTCCGATCAAATAAGATGAACATCCCTCGTAATCGCGATACCCAAAATCTCGGTATCGATCTCCGCCGATATAAAGGAGATCGACGTCCCCGAAAATCTCGATAGCCTAAATCGAGACACGCCCTTTACCGGCGAGCCGTTTCAACGACTCCGTGACGTAGGATCGGCATTTTCTCAAAGGACGAAAGCTCGGGCGGAAATTGGGCCGTCGTGTCCGTCGGTTGCACGTCCGCAGAGGATTCGGGGCGAACCGGGTCAACGGAAAGGCTTCCGTTCGAGGATCGATCGCGGTGGCTCGAATTCGAGCGCATTTCAGCCTCGATTGTTCGTCGAAGCTGGTATATCGAGCGGGCAGCCACACACGCTCCGCCGACAATGGACGGAGAGGAGCTTTTTTTCTCGTGGAGCTGCGTTGTTCGCACGCGAGTTCTCGCGGGACTCGCGGCCCCGTCCTTGGGGACCGTCAATTGAAAAGGTCGATCCTTTTAACTGGCCCTTACCGGCGTTTTTCGTTCATTGAAATTCCTTCGAGCGACTTCCGTCTGCCGATTATCTCTCGCCTCGACGTTCCGTCTCGTTGAGCCGTGTTTCTAGAAAATTTAGGTCACGCGTTTTGTCGCTTTTCGTCGATGTTCTGCGGCTTACACCGCGTGTCTCTTTCACGAGCTTTTCGAACGACGCGTTTTGTCGCGTGTTTTTAACGCGATTAACGGATACCACGTATTTTTCATCTCTTACCTCTGACATTTTCCGAATTAGCTTGGGTAACCTGATTTTCTGGGGATAATTATGGGCTACGCGATTTGGGTTCATGAGAAGGATTTTTCCTTGATTTTTTGTTGGCTCCTACGGTTTTTGAGACAATCACTGCCTGTTACTCATAATTACTAAGTAATTCGCTATTTTTCTAGATGGTCGAAAATGTGGATTGTCTAAGATTTTGCTGTGCTTTGAATTTTCACATATATGGTTATTGGAACAACTTCTGCGTGCAACAAAGAGTAATTCACTATTTTCTAGAAAGTCAAAAACATAGATTGTCTAAGATTTCTCTGTTCTTTGAATTTTTACATATATGGTTATTGGAACAATTGCTGCGTGCAACAAAGAGTAATTTTGTATTATTTTTTCAGAATGGTCAAAAACAAAGATTGTCCAAGATTTGCCTGTTCTTTAAATGTTCACTGATTGGGTTGTTGGGATGATTACTGCATGCAATAACGAATAATTCACTGTTTTTCTAGAGAGTCGAAATCGTAGATCGGTAAATCTTCGTAACAGGTAAAGTTTGAGATAATTGAACGCTAGTTGCATATTTATTGCTCCTCAGCAAGTTTAAACACCGAATGATTGACTCTGATCTGTTGAATTCGTGACGTAACGACATTCTGAATTCAGCTGAAATCGTAGTAAGAAAAATTTAGGATAATTCGAGAGCAGTTTAGTTATCTTCCGCTTGTTCAGTAATTGGTTAATTCTGATGCTGTCGCGTCTGTGACATAACCGTGTTCCGACTTCGTTTTTAACCGCAATGAGAAAAATGTATGATAAGTCATAAATAGATTAGATTTCCTCGTCATAGTCGGACATTTGATTATCGAATATTTCATTCTGATAATTGCATTGTATTCTATGATATTCTGATAATCGATTTGTATTCTAATTACGACGTTAATTAGAATAGATGAAGTTTGGGACACGTAAATTGTGAAATACATCTTCTGTTAAATTATTTGAAATTGCTTAGGTGTATTCGAGTATATATACGTTTGTTCACATAGTTATCTATCAAATGTTAATCTCCAATCATTTTTTCGGTTGTTCGTCGATTTGATGAATAATTAGTTCATTTTAATAGTCAAATTTGTGATACATCTGCGGCGAGACTAACTTAAGCAAGATTTTCTGAAGTGGCATAATTTCGAGTAGAATCGAAGCAGTCAAGTATTGTTTTTTGTGTAACAAACTGTGGTTATATTCGTGATGTAACGTATTGTTCTACGGTGACAAACTTTCATCAAACCTAACAAAAGTTAGCATAACCTAAAGGTAATGAGATTCTCTCCTCTAAGTGATTAACTTTAATCGTTACATCTGTGGCGTAACAACCTAACTCAACGAAACTTGGACTAATCCAAAAGGTTTTCTTCCATAAGCAATTAACTCTAATAGCAACATTTGTCACTTAATTACCGAACTTCTGATCGGAACTGACAAAATTTGTAATAATTCAAAAGTAGTCAGGTAGTCTTCTCCAAATGACTGACTCTGGCTGCAACAAATGTGGTGTAATTAACTAACTTCTTATGAAATTTAACAAAATTTGTAGTAACACAAAATCAGTAGGATATTCTTACCTAAATGACTAACTCTAACTGGAACATTTCTGACATAATCATCTAACTTCTGATTGGACCTAACGAAATTTGCATGAACCTAGAGGTAAATGTACATTCTTATCTTAATTACTAACCCTAATAGCAACGTATGTGACATAATTACCTAACTTCGGATAGAATCTAATAACACTTGTAGTAATCCAAATGCAATAGGATACATTCTTCCCTAAATGTCTAACTCTAACAGAAACATTTCTGACATGATTACCTGACTTCTGATGGAAACTAACAAAACTTGTAGTAACCCACAAGCATTAGAATATTCTTACCTAAATGACTAACTCTAACAGCAACATTTCTGACATAATCACCTAACTTCTGATTGAACCTAATGAATTTTGCAATGACCTAGAGGTAAGGGTACATTCTTCCCTTAATTACTAACCCTAACAGCAACATATGTGACACAATTATCTAACTTCTAATGAAATCTAACAACACTTGTACAATAGTAACCCTAATGCAATAGGATATTCTTCCTTAAATGACTAACTCTAACAGCAACATTTCTGACATAATTACCTAACATCAGATAAAATCTAACGAAATTAGTAGTAACCCAAAAGCAGTCGACTATTCTTCCCTAAATGTCTAACTCTGACAGAAATATTTCTGACATAATTACCTACCTTTTGATGGAATCTAACAAAACCTGTAGTAAGCCAAAGGCATTAGGGTATTCTTCCCTAAATGACTAACTCCAACAGCAACATTTCTGACTTAATCATTTAACATCAGATAAAATCTAACAAAATTAGAGGTAACCCAAAAGCGGTCGAATATTCTTCCTCAAATTACTGACTCTGACAGTAACATTTCTGAAGTAATTACCAAACTTCTGATTGGTGCTAACGAAATTTGCAGTTCGCCAGAGGTAATCAGATACTCTTCGACAGTTAACCGTAATAATAGCGTCGCGTTGAAGCCCAGATCGTACCGCAGTTCGTCGTTCACGAAATCCAAGATAGTCGAACAATAACTATCGTTGTTAATTAGACATCGTTAGCTAATCTCTAGTTGAAACTATTGTTATCACTTTTTGCGCCTATTTTGCTTTAAATATATCTGTGCAATAAGTCACTGTAACACATCTTCATCCTTAACACTACGGGCCATCAATGACCACTTACGTACAAACTGAAAATAAACTGTAGAAATAAGTAAATAATAGGTAATACATAAACCAGTTATAGGAAGGTTCTTTATCTCGATGAAGATTAACATAGATTTTGACATAGGCTCTTTAATAATTTCCCTAATTGAAAATAAGAAATCTAACATATACCTAGTACACCTCTAACGTACACCCAGTGTTAAAATGACTTTTATGAGCTGCTGACTTGGCCCATGTTGGCCTATAAAGATCCTACATTTTTTCAACTTTGACCCCCTGTATCTCTGAAACCGTTCGTATACGCAAGCTGAATTTTTTTCTGAGAAACAGGGTATCATAAGGTATCATTTGGACCATGTTTCTGCTTTGATTTCGAGGGCCCCTAAAACGGTCAAAAAACCCTGTATTTTGCGGAGGCTCTTTGTAAAATGGTTATTTGGCACTTTTGGTGTTAACACTTTGAGTGTCATGTCAATGCAAAGTATACAAAATGTTCATAAATTTATTAAAACTTGTCGTATAAACCAGGGTAGAATATTAGGAAAATTGTCTATATTTTATACTTCTAATTTTCTTTACTTCCCAAAAGAAATTGTAGGTGTCTTAGGGTGGCACAATGTATTAATGGGTTAAGAAAGGACGATTTTTCGAGGACCTACGTGGTTCGACGAAAGGGATTTACGCCCTTCGCGAGCCTCGGGTCAGTTGCATAACGTCGGTGACGTTCGTGTTCATTCAAACGATTCCAGCGTCGACTATCGATTGCGCGATACAATAAACGGAAAGAATGAAATCGATGTTCGACGGCTAGCGTCATGGCCGACCTTTGATGTCCTCTGCGACCGTCGAGCATCGATATTCGACCAGATCCGGATGATGCTGGAAATGCTCGCTTCGAATCGAACACCCTTTTATCGTCCATTCATTATGCGTGTCAAGGCTGTTCGCAGCACCGGTTCGGAATCGGATTCGTTCATTGGTACCCTTTCATGCGTTCATTTCGTCTTTTATTCGAATACTCGTTCCTCGAGGAACTTTCAGACCTCGTGGAGGGTTTTCTAGCGATCTGAGATACCTCGATTCTTCTTAGGGTTTTGCATTATGCTAGAGCAACTGTTTATTTGCTTGTTGTCGTAGACGTTTGTCTATCTGATAGCTTGGATTTAGTTATTTACGAGTTCGATCAGATTTATCTGTCTACGAGTCTGGTGACATTTATCCGTCTATGAGTCTGGTTAGATTTATCTACCTATGAGTTAGGTTAGATTTCTAAGTTTTTATTATATTTGTCTGCAAGTTTGGTTAGGTCTATCTACCTATGAGTCACATTAGACTAATGTAACTATGAGTTAGCTTGAATTTATCTATCTACAAGTTTGGTAGGATTTATCTATGAGTTAGGTTAGATTTATTTGTCTAAAAGTTTTTATTATATTTGTCTGCAAGTTTGGTTAGGTCTATCTACCTATGAGTCACATTAGACTAATGTAACTATGAGTTAGCTTGAATTTATCTATCTACAAGTTTGGTAGGATTTATCTATGAGTTAGGTTAGATTTATTTGTCTAAAAGTTTTTATTATATTTGTCTGCAAGATTGGTTAGGTCTATCTACCTATGAGTCACATTAGACTAATGTAACTATGAGTTAGCTTGAATTTATCTATCTACAAGTTTGGTAGGATTTATTTATGTATGAGTTAGGTTAGATTTATCCATCTATAAGTTAGGTTAGACTCGTCTATCTTCGACTTAGATTACATTTCTTTATCTGAGTTAGGTTTATCTACCTTTGTGTTTGCCCGGATGTATCTATCTATGTGTTATGTTAGGTGCATCTATCTACGTGTTAAGTTAGATTCATTTACGTACTTCGTCCTAAATAGGTCATCTTGAAGATGAAATTGCACAGCTACAATGGTTGTCGAGTGTTCATTGAATCGATTCATTTTATTGAAACAATGAAGAATGACAGTGTGTAAGTTCAGGATGATCCTGAAACTTCTCGATCCCTGTTCGTCATTTCTAAACTCGTATCATAGACTAAATACCATTATATTGTCTGACTTATTATAGTATTACACACGTGATGTTTGCACATAGCGAAACAGACAACATTGACGATCAATAACAAAAAAAAATAAAAGTTTCAAAAAGGTACCACAAACTATTTAACTAGATAGTTTTACACAATTGTTTGCCAAAAGTAAAAAAATACTTTCGAGGACAAAGGGTTGATATATCGGATAATGCAACGTTCTCGCGCTAGTTGTTGCGGAGGTTTCCGTGAAGGCCGAGGGTGGCAATATAACGAGAGACGGGGCGATCGAATTATCCACCGTCGATTAGAGAAGCTCGCTCGTTTCAGCAGAAACAGCGTTATACGAAGCCGCCACGAGCGTAAAATTACCTTCCCGGTCGCATCACACGGTACTTAATGTTTCTCGTTCGGACCGCTTCGGGCCGCAAAACGCTCATTTCCGTCACAAATGTTTCTAACGAGCTCACGTGAGGCCGGGACACGGGGATGGTCAGATTCTTGAGGATACTGTTTCCTTCCTTTCGGTTCGTTCCGTAGAAACGCGACAACGCCGATTAAACGGGGGATAACGGCGTTGTGAGACGAATTTCTCTTTTACACGTTTGTACGATTGTTTGAAAGGAAGATTAATTATACATTGAATCACACATTTAATTATATATTGAATTATACATGGAGTTATACATTGAATTATACATTGAATTATACATTGAATTATACATTGAATTATACATTGAATTATACATTTAATTATACATTGAATTATACATTGAATTATATATTTAATTATACATTGAATGATACATTGAATTATACATTCAATTATACATTTATTTATGTATTTAATTATTCATTGAATGATACATTGAATTACACATTTAATTATACATTTAATTATACATTGAATTGATCGATTTTAAGAGGTGATTTAAGTCATGATAAATCAGACTCTCGTTATATCGCAATATTTAAACGAACTTATGTACGTTATGCAACGAGTCTTGATCGAACGTGTTGCAATATAACGGGAGAATGTGCAATTCGCGAAGATGTGAAGAAGGATGGAACACGTGGCGATATAACATGTGTAGGCATAAAACACGTGACGATATCAACCACGTGCAGATTCTACTTGATGACATACAAAAAACCGATATTTTGGGGTTTGGGGAATTTGGAAATTTAAGCAATTGGGGGGGGGGGTGTTTAGGGGATTCGGAATTTGGGGAATTGAAGATTCCGGCAATTGCAAATTTAATTGACAAATTTAAGGAATTAGAAATTTAAGAATTTGTGGGTTTAGAGATCTGAGAATGTTGAGATTTGGGAATTTAGATATTTAGAATACGGCAATTTTGGGTTTGGGGAATAGAGAATTTTTTGAACATACAAAAATTCAGTAATTGAGATATTCAGAAATATGAGAATTAAATATTTCAAAATTTCGAATTTCCTAGAATTCGAAACTTAAAGATTCCCCCATATAGAAATTTTGAAATTTCGAAATACTGAACGGCAGAAATTAACAAATTTACAAATTCGATATGTAATTAGAAGTTTAGAAACTAATACATACAAGAAAGCAGCCTTTGAAATTTTGCGAATCGTTTCTAAAAATAACTTACGATACATGCATGCGCTATACGTCCCACAAAGATAGTCTTCACCCGAAAGTGTGTCTTGACCCAGAAATGTTGCCGAAATCTCGCCCCAAATTATCAAGCGAAAACCCCGATAACTTTCAGACAATCGAAATTCGTATCTCGATCGATGTGAAAGCATGTTCGAGTTTGAATGGCGAAGAAACTCTATAGAGAAGGCAATGCGTACATTCGATAAGAGGGGTTGGTCAGAAAGAAAGAGCACAGGGGTGGTTTTGTAGGTGGAAGGGCAGCAGACTAGATGGCGCCCAGGCTCGCCTTCTGGGTTGTCTATCGATCCTAACCTATTTATAATTCCTCTGACATTTCGATTCGTATGATAACGTCGACCGGTTCTACCCTAACGCGTTTCACTGACAGTCCCTTTTCTTCGTTCCTCCATTTCTCTCTAGATAATAATTCTTTTTCTTTGCATCCATTTCCTCGACAACCCTTATTTCGACACTTTTCAAACGCTCATCGCTCTCCTCTTCTCAAATCACCAAATTGCTACATCCCCAAATTTCCAAATTCCTATATTCCCAAATTCTCAAATCTCCGCAGTTGGTAAGTCTCCAAATTCCCAAACCCCCAATTTCCCACTTTTCCAGATTCCCTAATTCCCAATTTTCCAAACCCTCAAATTCTCAAATCCCCCAATTTCTAAGTGCCGAAATTGTCAAATCCCCAAATTGGTAAGTCCCCAAATTTTCAAACCCCCAGTCTCCCAGTCTCCCAAATTTCCAAATTCTTTAATTCCCAATTTCCCAAACCCCCAAATTCTCAATTCTCCAAATTTCTAAGTCCCCAATTTCCCAAACCCCCAAATTCTCAAATCCCCAAATTCTCAGATCCCCAAATCTCTAAGTCCCCAAATTCACATACCTCCAAATTCACAAACCCCCAAATTCTCAAATCCCCCAATTCCTAAGTCTCCAAATTCACAACCCCGAAGTTCTCAAATCCCCGAATTTGTAAATCCCCAAATTCACATACCTCCAAATTCACAAACCCCCAAATTCTCAAATCCCCCAATTCCTAAGTCTCCAAATTCACAACCCCGAAGTTCTCAAATCCCCGAATTTGTAAATCCCGAAATTCACATACCTCCAAATTTACAAGCCCCCAAATTCTCAAATCCCCCAATTCCTAAGTCCCCAAATTTTATAAAATAAAATCCAAAATACGATACATCTAAGAAAATGTAGCAGATTCGTTCTTCGCAGAAATCGGCCATAATTAATTTTACTTGATCAAGGAATTTATCGTGTATAATTACATAATCAATGAAACGATAATAGACGATATAATTGATGCAGATCGATATTTTTACAACAGAGTTACCTTGCAGAAACGAGTGAGGCCGATTTCTGTTCGCAAAAGTCGATCGTCGTTTATTTTCTCGGAAGGGATCGATAGTGTTCTTATCGTTAACGAACGAACATATCCTCAGTTCTCGCTGTAATTAACGTTCAATTAATTGCAACGACATATCGTCACGCACGAGAAATTGAATAATTACGTGGTTCACGACGATTACCTGGGCAACCGGTGCACGTCTTCCAAACGTATTTTTAGACAATTTCGATTACGTTGCTCGATTCGATTATACTCAGCTGATCGTGCACGTAAAATAACTATGCTTCTGTATACGTACTTATACGTATGTGCTTATTATACGTACACTCCATTGTATTTGTATAATCATCGTTACGCACGAATACGTTTGCAATTATTTGTCAAGTTTATTGTCTTTATTTATAATCAAAGAAGTTTCGAATGACTTTTCTTCGAAAAAGTTCTATCGTTTCTAATGGAAACTAATTGAAGGGTGGAAATGAATGAGGGTGCACGTGTGTAAATTAAATTTGCCAGATATTACAATTTCTTTTTTCTGGATCAACTTTCTTGTAATTAAAGAGCAATATTTTGAGGAAATCACGGTATTCTTCGACTTCCTTCACGGTTTCAATTTTTTACGCAAATCGACATCTCAAATTTCTTTCAATTTTTAACACATATCGACATCTCTAATTTTCATCAAATTTTAATGTAAATTGACATCAAAAGTTTCTTTTAAATTTTGACAGATATCTACACCTCAAATTGCTTTTAATTTTTAACACATATCGACATCTCAAGTTTTCATATAATTTTAATGTAAATTGATATCTTCTTTCAAATTTTAACACATATCGACATCTCAAATTTTCTTCACATTTTAATGTAAATTGACATCTTAAATTTCTTTTAATATTTGACAGATATCGAAATCTCAATTTTTCTTGAAATTTTAATGTAAATTGACAACTCAAATTCCTTTCCATTTTTAACGCAACTCTACATTTCAAAGACTTGCATTTATATTTATTGGAATTTCCATCGTGTGCTTCTCCGCTGTTTTCGTCGAGAGAAGCGTTGCCCTAAACGGGAAGCAATATTCGAAAAGATAGCACTCTCGTGTCCGCTTCTCGATCGTTCTCCCGGTTGAACCGAGCAAAGAGGAAACAGAGAAACATTGCGCCGGGTCGAAAGCGAAGAAAACGGACTGGAAATCCCGTGGAAATCCGAATGCTGTAATAGCCTCTTCAAAGACTTCTGCTTAGAGCGTTTGTGGGTCTTCGGTTAAACCAATGTTTCTCCTTAACGAAGTAAGTCGACGGTCGTTGGCCCGCAAAGGGATTGTCCTTTTCGCGCGAACGATTTTTCTCTTTCAACAATTTTGTGATCGTGTGAAAATTTCGATTTTCACTGTCGACGCACCTGACAAAAACACCTAATCACGGTTCAACTCGTGTCTTTCGTTCTTACGAAATTTGAAAAAATCTTGTTAAATCGAGACACAATATCGTGTGTATTTCAAAATACATAAAATATCTTCTCTCGTATGTATTTCAAAATATATAAAATATCTTCTCTCGTATGTATTTCAAAATACATAAAATATCTTCTCTCGTATGTATTTCAAAATATATAAAATATCTTCTCTCGTATGTATTTTAAAATATATAAAATATCTTCTCTTGTATGTATTTCAAAATATATAAAATATCTTCTCTTGTATGTACTTTAAAATATATAACATACCTTCTCTTGTGTATATTTAAAAATATATAAAATATGTTCTCTTGTCTGGTATGTATTTAAAAAGATATAAAATACCTTCTTAAATCATTTTTACAAAATGGATAACGTGTATTATATATTCCCACAGAAATTCATCAAACGTATAAATTTAATAAGTTGTTAAATATAATAACATATTTAATAAATTTTAACTATGGTACATTATATGTACAACTTTATGTAATTTAAATTAACCATACATACATATTCATTATGAGTACAAATTTATAATACATATGTACATGTTTACTATGAGCACAAACTTATACATACAGTAAATATGTACAATATATCATATTTTCTATGAGCACAAACTTATACATAGAGTAAATATGTATGATACATACATGTTCACTACGAGTCCAAATTTACACATACGAATTTATTGCAAATTTATTCGATGAAAATTTTTGTGCGCCAAGTGCGGACAAAGTTTGTCGATTTTTTGAAAACGTCAAACTAAAAATTGCAACAGCGGTTAAAAGAGTGGTTCAAACGCGTTTAACAGCGTGAACGTAAAACATAAGAAATGGCGATAAAGGATAGAGTAAATAGCGAATAAAGTTTCAAGGTAAGTAAAAAATTATGTAATTTAGAGACGGTGGAAGAGCGAATTGAAGTTAATTAATCAGGAAACCGAAGTGTCTCGAAGAATCGATCGAACGTTTTCCTAGAAAGCTTCGCCAGCAACTGCAACTTCGTTTGCCTGCATAATCGGTCTGCACTTGTACATGACAATTTCGAGGTTAAGGTTCATTGGATTAATTCGTTCGATCGTTTAATTGGCTAATTCGAGGCTAAAGCACTGTGTCAGGAATCTAATTGCACCGTCGCGAATAGGAAGAGCAAATCAGGAACGACTACATCTTCTTCGGTTATTATTTGTAAAAAGAATCGTAGATTTTTATTATTGAACGATTGCTAATGTTGTTTTCATCCAATCTGTTGAAAATTCTAAGATGTTTCCATTGAATTGATTGAGAGTATGGGAAGGGTTCGATCGGGTCGATTGAAAATTCGGAATGAGTTCGATCGAATTGCTTAAGGATGTTTGAGGTGTTTCGATCGAATCAAATTTCTAAATTCTCAAATCCCCTAACCCTAACATTTCTGAATGCCAAACTTTCCAAAAGTTCCAAATATCAAAATTGTCAAATCCCTCAGTTGCCAAGTCCCCAAATTTTCAAATCCCCCAGTACACCAAAATTCCAAATTCTCAAATCACCCAATTGCTACGCCCCTGAATTCCCAAACCCCGAATTCCCGAAATTCCTAAGTTTTCAAATCTCCCAGTTGCTAGATCCCCAAATTCCCAAATTCCTAAGTTCCTAAACCCCCAAATTCACAGATCCCCAAAATTTCCAGGCGCCCAAATTCTCATATCCCTGAATTGCGAAGTCCCCAAATTCCCAAACCCCCCAAATTCCCAAACCCCTAAATTCCTAAACCCCAAATTCACAAATCTCACAAATTTCCAGGCCCCCAAATTCTTATATCCCTGAATTGCGAAGTCCCCAAATTCCCAAATTTCCAAATTCTCGAATTCTCAAATCTCCAAATCCTGAAATTCCCAAATTCTCAAATCCCTAAAACCCGATTAAAAATGTTGTGTTTCGATCGAAAATATGGAAGACTGAATATTTTCGGGTCTGTATTTTAGAATTTTGCAACTTTTTTAGTATTATAATAAAATGACGTGCGCAGAACCGAACGCAAATAATCGTCGACAGCGAATTCGTTCTAATTGTCAGTTTTATTGCATTAGGTTTGTTATACAATTTCCTTTAAATAGCGTTCATTAGCGTTCCAAGGATTAACTTATTTGTGTGCAGTTACAATGTCTCTGAGAGCTAACGACAGCTTGTTGAAACATTGGCTGAGAGGCATCAGTTGTCAGTAAATAAAGAACGTGTTTGTCAGACCGGTAAAATAAGAATTATTTCGACGATACTGCCTTCAAGTAATTCACATTAAACTTCGAAACTTTTCGATTTTTATATTTATATATTCATTTTGAACATTCTGTAATTTTTACGTTCTCGAATTCATCACATTTCTAGACTTCGACATTTTTAAATCTGTGAATTTCATAGTTGTCCCAATCTCCAATATTTCAAATTCCCACATTCTCAAATTACCAAATTGCTACATCCTCAAATTTCAAAATTCCTATGTTCACACGTCCCCAAATCCTCAAATCCCCAAATTCCCAAATCTCCAAATTCTTAAATTCTCAAATCACCAAATTGCTAATTTCAAATTTCCTATGCTCCCAAGTCCCCAAGTCCCCAAATCCTCAAATCACCAAATCCCCAAATTCTCAAATTCCCAAATTCCCAACCCCCCAAATCCTCACATCCCCAAATTACCAAATCCCCAAATCCCTAGATCCTCATTTCCCAAATTCCCCAAATTCAAACCTGAAACCCTGCAATGTTTTGACTGCTATCTTCCGCAGAGTGAACGAGTGAACATCTCGAATAGGAAATATGTCGTGTAGAATTTTGTAGACGAACGGTGATTCAGGACGGCTGGAAATTCAGAAACTACGACATTGCGCGGAACGTAAATAACGCTCGGTGTCTCGAAGACTTTCAGGGACGGTCGGCCAAGAATAGACGAATATCCAATTTTAATCGCGGAACCTCTGCCCACCGTTTCGCGGGCTTGTTGAACTATTCCGCAACGAATGTTGTTCAATCTTCGCACATCCACCAGGTGATTTCAAAGAAATCTATCATTTCCGACTGAAATCTTTTACTTGAGCTCCATTTACGACTACATCTAACAGACACGTAACAACTGCACGATGATTCAACAAGTTAATTCAATGCCACACCCTGAATTTCTCACAAAATCGACATCGTTAACATCGCAAACAGATTCGATTAAGATTTGCGTGGCTAAAACGGGTGGTCATGTACCTCCCATACATTAGATAGTGCGAGCTTCTGTCGCAAAATCATGAATGAAAAGTTATTCGATTCGATGAAACTCTTTCTCAGAAATAAAACTGACAGATTATACAAGTAGTTCCCCGTGGATTTTCGAAATTACATACACTGGAACACACGCTATTAAATTTAAAGCAGTTTAAAGACAGCTGTGTTTGTGTGTTCAGCTTCTAATAGCTCCTACTTCGAAACGATGAATGAAAAGTTACGTGATTCTAAGAGTTTCGACTTAAAAACTCAAACTAGTGAATCGTGCAACTACCTCATCGCGGATATTTAAAGATACAAGTGCTGCAGCAAATGTTATAACAACCAGAACAATTTTAAGACTGTTGCATCAAATTTGTTCGCCTACATCAAGAGTCAATCTCAAAATCATGAATGAAAAGTTACATTAATCCGTCAAAATCGATTATAAATACAAAGCTGGTAGATTATGCAACTATTTTATCATGAATTCCCGAAGTTAAAAACTGTGCACCAAACGTTATCAAGCTTAGAGCAGTTTGAAGGCAGTTCTTACGTTTAGCGTCCACGAGTTTGTACATGAAAATCATGAATGAAAAGTTACATTAATCCTTCAAAATCGATTATAAATACGAAGCTGGTATATTATGCTACTATTTTATCGTAGATTCTCGAAGTTGCAAACAGTACACCAAACATTATCATGCTTAGAGCAATTTGAAGTCAATTTTTACGTTTAGCGTCCACAAGATTTTACATGAAAATCATGAATGAAAAGTTGTCCGATCGCAGCAAAATCGATTGCAGAAACGAAGTTAGTGGATTTCGCGGTTGATATGTCGTGGATCACGCGCAATCCGAAAGATCGTGTTCGCGTGAGGAATGTTTGATCGCGTCGATGGTTGCAGCGCCGAAGACCGACGAGTGGCACGCGAGAAGACCCGTATCGAGACACGCGATCCAATTCCTTCAAGGTAAACGACGTTAGCGTACCACTCGCCAACCATGCTCTGTCCATCCTTTAACGACGATCGCTGCGGTTTTTCGTCGACGATACATTATCTTCGAACCCGCGATCAACGCGTGCACTGCGACGAATACGTGTTCGCTTGAAAAAAATTTACGACTCGAAGTAAATTGAACGATCGAGCCCTTAATGGGAAGAAATCTTGCGTTGACCCGAAGAGAGATTTTTGTGGCACGCACACGGGCATTTGGGGTCTGGAGAATTTTGGGAGTTGCCAAATTTGGAGGATCGAAAGGTTCGATAGGAAACTAGAGGGTTCGAAGATTTGCAGATTTGGGAAATAAGAAATTTAGGAAGATTTGGAATATTTCGGAATTTGAGAAGATGGTAAATTTCATATTTTTGAGATTCGGTGAAATAGGAAATTCGAGCTTTGGGAATTCGGGTATTTAGGAGTCCGAGAATTTTAGAATTTTGGAGTTTGGGAATTTGGGAATATGGCAAAGTAGAGAATTGGGAGATTTGCAGGCTCGGGTAATAGGAAATTTAGAATAATTTGGAGATGCGTGAAGTCTGTAAAGTTGTGGAACTTGGAAATTTAAAAATGTGGGAATTTCGGAATTCGAGAAGATGGAAAATTTAAGAATTTTTTAAATCTGGGAAGTAGGAAATCGGGGATATAGAATTTTGGGGAAATAGACATTTGGAGATATAGGAATTTGGAAAAAATAGAATTTGGGGAAATAGTAATTTGGAAAAATAGGAATTCGGAGAAATAGAAATTTAGGGATATAGTAATTTGGAGAAATTCGAATTCGGGGAAATAGAAATTTGGGGATATAGGAATTTGGAAAAATTCGAATTCGGGGAAATAGGAATTGGGAGAAATTGAAATTCGGGGAAATAGTAATTTGCAAAAATAGGAATTTGAGGATACAGATCTCGTTTTCGTCACTTTCGTACGCGTTCGATCGTTTCGAACGACTTCGAAATCTCGACATATTTCTTCCATCGACATTTTCACGATCGGTACTCGAAATTTAAAATACACGTTCGAAGTTGTCATCTGGTCCGTTGACCCACTGGTAGTAAAATCAATCGAGTGTCCATCACCGCGTACGATGAACGGAATCGTAATAACGTTCGGAGAAGCATGAACGAGCGGGGAACGAGTTAACTCGTCGAGGAAGCCATCAGCTGGTTAGAGTCAGACAATGGCAAGAGGCTGGCCTTGCACGCACCCTCGCGGCATTACTCACGCAGAGAGGAGAGTAAATCCGTGACGTCACGTGTGTGGAGCACAGGACGTTTCGCGAATTGGGTCAAGAGGGAGAGACTGGTCGTTTAACGCGCGCGCGCGCGATCCGATCACACATTCTTTTCGACCATCGATACCATCTGCTTTTTATACTGAATCTCATCCGTTAACACTAAAACTACCGACGTATAATTCACAATTATTTTGCTGCTAAAAATGACGGCGAAAAATAAATGAACAGACGCTAAAACATAAATGAATACACTTAACATGTTGAGTGCCGCGTCGGTCACGGTGACCGACACCGAGCTTTCCGTTCAGGCCGCGGCAGTCACCAGTGACCGACAGTATACATTGCTGTACAACGATACCAGCGCGGCCTGACTGGAAGTCGTTATAAAACCGCGTGGCACTCAACGTGTTGAATGATCCTTCATCTTGATGACAATCAGCACAGATGAAAAAGAAAATCATCTTAACGAATTTCGTCATTTGAGGTAGCAAATTATGTTAGCGAAGCACTTCATTCTGTAGGTAAAGAAAATATAATAAGGGTTCAAAGTGCAAAGGGTTAATTTCTAAATTCCGGAAAGTCTGAAACTTCTGAATTCGCAAATTTCCAAAATCTCGCGGGTTCTCGAGTCAACTTTTTAGTTTTGTAACGAGCTTGCATTATTCGCCGTTAGGTGCATCGCAAATAAGCTCGATCGATTCGAACCCGCCGTAAGTTGCTCGATTGAAACTTCGTTGCGAGTATTAATTACCGTAATTGTGTTGCACAGGAACGTTGCCTGGCGAACGTGTCCACAGGGAGCGTGGTTCATCGAGTTTTCATTCGCGTCCCTGTTCGATACGAGCGAACAAAGCTTTCGCAACGGCGAATTACTTTGATTCGAAAGATTTACGTGTTTTTCTCCGATTTCATAAGCCACTTGATCGAATTAGCTCGAATGGAAAATTGCCTCGAACGGAGATGGTACACGGTCGATGCTTTTAGGTTGGTTCCTTAGGGGATGTTTCTGTGAAATCGGTATCCCTGCCGATTATATATTTTTGTCGAGGTTTTTTTTATTGAGAATATGTTTTAGTTCGTTCTCGTGCAGGATATTGGTTCGAGAATTCTGATTCAGGGTAGATTGTAAATTTGTTAAGTTTGGGACATTCGCAGGATTCTAAATAATCAAATTAGAGAATTACTAAATTTATATATTGTCGGTAATCGGATTCCGTAATTATCAAATTCCTAAGTTCTTAATTCTCTGAATTTTATTCGATGATTCATCAGTTTCCAGATCACCAATTCCTCGAATTCCTACATTCACAAGTACTCAGATCTTAAAATTTGCAAAATTACAAATTCTCACATTCTCTAATTCACAAATTGTTAAATTCTCAAACCCCCAATTTCCAAAATCCATAAATTCACAAATTCTTAGATAACCAACTTTCGGAATGACTAAGTCTCCAACTTTTCAATTCTCTATATCACCAAATTCACAATTTTCCATATCTCCAAATTCTCAATTGTCTATATCTCCCAATTTTCAATTGTTCACATCTCCAAATTCACAATTTCCCATATCCCCAAATTTTTAATTTTCTATATCTCCAAATTCTCAATTTCCCATACTCCAAATTTGTAATTGTCCATATCTCCCAATTTTCTTTCTTCCATATCTCTACATTTTCAATTGTTCGTATTTCCAAATTCACAATTTCTCATATCCCCAAATTTCCAAACTCGCTGTTTCCCACATCCGCATACTTCCACATTTCCTATTCCACAAATCTCCTATTCACCAAATCCCCGAATTTCCGTAATTCCAAATATTCGTCGCATCTCGCAAAATTCCGAAATTCGCAGCTTTCCATGCACCAAAATTTCCGGACGAGCAAACATCGAAAGCCCGACAAATATTAATAACATACCACAAACGATAACCATATGTATCCATGAAAAAGCAACCCAACCACCCGGCATTCGCGTATTCGAGAATTTTCATTTTTCCCGTCTCCCGGAAGGAAAAAAAACGCGGGGAAAATTCCTCGGACAGGGTTGTCTCTTTGGATTTTCATCTCGGCGAGTTATGAAACGCTCGAGTTCGCTCGGAATTAAACCAGCACGAGTTTCCCGCGCGATTCTCATTAGCCCGAGCTACAGTCCGGACGTAATTGCGAATTAGTCGCGAACCCCGAGCGAAAAACGCGACGAAGAAAAAGCAAAACTGGAAGGCTCGTCCATCTTCTTTCCGCGTTTCTACGCTTTCTTGCGGGTGCTCCTTAACGACCAAGAACATCCAGAAACTCTTCTCTGTTAATGTTTGACGTGTGCGCTCGTTCGCCCGATGAATATAAGATCGCGCTAAACTCGAAGTTTCGACAGGTTGCTCTATTTTTAGCCGTCTCTTTGGTCTTCCGTCAAGCACTTATGGTACATTCATCAGCTTCGATTTCGATTAACACATTCGCGTCGGCGTGTACCACTGGTAAATTGCGCTTAGTTCGAATTTCTATACATATGTATTGTATAAAATATATCATAACTTGTAAATTTATATGTTATAATTATAAATATATTGCAATTGTAAATATACTATAAATATATTATAATTGTAAATATATTATGAATATATTATACATTGTATTGTACAAATAGGCATTTAACAAGTAGCCATTTTCTGGTTAAAATATTGACGGAGCGTTTACTCGGTCATGTTCTTTGATGTTCAAACTTGGAATTGATGAAGCAGAAGTTTTATTTTGAGATACTTTTATGTCATGGATTTACGTTAGACTTCGGAAGTACTGAAATTGATCAGTGTTTATCATAATTGACAAGCAGGCTTTTCATGTTAAAAGTATGGATGAAACGTTTATGCAGTCATCTTCGTTGAACTTTAAGCTTTAAATCGATGTACCATAAGTGCCATTTTAAGATACTTTTCTGTCATGAATTTGTGTTACACTTCACAGGTGCCGAAATTGATCGTTGTTTGCTATACTTGGCATGCAGCCATTTTGTGCACGAAATATGGATAAAGCGTTTATGCAGTCACTTTCATTGTTATTCAAGCTTTAAATCGATATACCATAAGTGCCATTTCAAGACACTTTTCTGTCATGAATTTCTGTTACACTTCACAGGTGTCGAAATTGATCGTTGTTTGTTATACTTGGCAAGCAGCCATTTTGTGCACGAAATATCGATAAAACGTTTATACAGTCACTTTTATTGTTCTTTAAGCTTTAAATCGATGTAACATAAGTGCCATTTGAAGACACTTTTCTGTCATGAATTTTAAACTTTCTGTCTTCAAAATGAACATTAAAATTATATATTGATCTACAAATATTACGAGTTGAAATTATTAAAATTACGCTAACAATGATGTTGGAAAATTATTATCTGTCTTTATACGTGAATAAAACGCGTTTATACCGTGTTTGAAACGTTGGTGGTCAGAAGTTATACGTTAACCCCGTGGAAACGACTATTCGAGAAGAAATAGCAGCGAAACGTGGCAAAATTACGTCCCGACATTCCGCGAAAGCCAACGCGAGCTTCCGATACGTGGAACGGGGCCGTGTCTCGGCGGATCTTGAATATTAGATTCCGGAAATTTCCAAGTTACACCATTAATTCAACGGAATGGTTCAGGGGTGGGAAACTTCTTAGCACAGCGAGAATTTCAAACGGCAAAGGGAAAACTTCGTCCGTGGTCGTTCGCGACCGAATAGAAAATCGATGCGCCACGAAATTCTAATTTAAATTTCCCCGAAACTTCGACGTTTTTACGCGATTTATGAATTATCGAATCCTTCGAGTTATAGATTCACGGATCAACGAGTTTTGTAACTTGCTAATTTATATATGGAGAAGTTTACGAACTTGTATATTTCAAAATTGGAATATTTTCATGCTTGTAAATTTATTGGTTGATCTATTTTCATAGTTGCAAATCTGTAAGTTACTATATTTGCAAATTCGCATGATTTCAACTTTGTAAATCTCTGTATACTTACTTTCTCAAATTTATATTTTCCCGAATTCCTATTTCCCCAAAATTCTATATCCCCCAATTCCTATTTTCGCAAGTTACCATTTCCCCGAATTTCAATTTCCCCCAATTCCTATTTTCCCAAATTTCTGTATCTCCAAATTCCTATTTCCCCGAATTCTATTTTCTCCAAATTCCTATATTCCCAAATTTCTATTCCCCTGAATTCCTATTTCCTAGAAATTCTATATCCCCAAATTCTTCTTTCCTCAAATACCTTTTTCCCCGAATTTCTGTACACCGAAATTCCTATATCCTCAAATTTCAATTTCCCTAAATTCTCAAAAGTCCAGTATTGTAAATCTTCGAATTTCTACATTTCTCAGCGCCTTGCCCTAACTTCTAACCTTCTCAGTCCCTACCTTCCTTACTTCCAAAATGTCTAAAAGCCCAACATTACATCCCCCTAAAATGCTCACGTTACCAAGCCACGAAGTGTCGAAACGTCAAATCCTCGAAATATCTACATCCATAAACCCCTAAATTTCCAAACTAACAAAACGAGTCACCCAAATTTCCAAACTACCAGAACAAAATACGATACCCAACGAACATCCCTCTAACACCCTGAAACATCCTCGACAACTCGATCATCGCCCGAAAATACGGAAAACCGTGAAAGCCACCTAACATTGCTTAATCCTATCGCAAACCCCGTAACGTTGTAACGAATAAACTTTGTTACCGCTATGATTCGATCAAAGTTCGATGGAACTTGTCCATCGATGCTCTCGATCGATTTTCCTCAAGTATCGATCGGACGTTTCGCGCCGGCCAGGAAACTCGTTCACTTTGGTAACGCGGTTGCACGAATTCGATGTGAACTGGTTACATATTTACCAGACGAACCGGAGGCGATGTATCTCGTAACGTGTCCCGTTAATGGGTCATTGGTTCGATGGTGTTAGCAGCTGACTGCACGCAGGGATTTCACGGGTGCAGAAACAGCAGAGGGGCACCACGAAGAGGGAAGGAAGGTCGTATGAGAGCACTTTGGTTCGTGCGATATACGTACATACAAATGCCTGTGAAATGTTACCGGTATAGATTCATTTTCCACGCTAATAACGCTGTTCAATGGCCAATCGTTATTCAGGCGAATTCGATGCATCATCTTTGGACCGAAATCCAAAAATGCAAAATTTGAATCCTTTTAACGCACTGATCGCCGGTCTATGAAGTTTATAGAAAAGTGCTTGAAATCGTGAGAAATTCTGTTAACAATTTTAGTCTCAACTAACCTAGTAAATAACTTTCATGTTCGATCATCTGTATTTTGTGTGGCCAAGTTACAATTCATTGAAGTTATTAGTATAAAATTTTACTTTATTGAAGTTGTTATTAAAATTTTATTTTATTGAAATTATTCTACAAATTTTATTTTATTGAAATTATTATTAAAATTGAATTTGTTGAAATTATTATTAAACTTTTACTTTATTGAAATTATTATATAAAATTTACTTTGCTGAAATGATTATTAAAATTGCAAATTGTTGAAATTGCTGATAAAGTTATATTTTCAAGAAATTATTAAAGTTATAGTTCATTCAAATTGTTATTAAAATCGTAATTTATTGAAAGGATTATTAAAATTGAATTTGTTGAAATTATTATTAACAGTACACTTTATTGAAATTATTATTAAAATTATAATTTATTACGTAGAACGATTTTCGTTAAAATAAGCGATAAATCTGTAGAATAACTCATAGCGATCAATATTCAGACATATCATTTGAAGCGTTAATCAACAAATTGTTCCGTGTCGACAGTTTTCTTTGTCAACGGGTATAACATTTTAATAACCGCTAGTCAGTTGACGACTGCATCCAAGCAATTCTATTTCACCGCAAAGTATCTCGTTAGAGACAGCCGTTTTCACCGTGAAATCAACGATTCAATTCACCGCCGCTCTCGTTCCGCCAGCCATTTCCCTAGCCAATTTTCTTGCCCCGGCGAATCACGAGAAAAAGGTAGCGACAATTTCAACGAATTTCCCACAGGCCGTTGCGAGAATACCGACTTAATCTGCATGCGAATGGGACGACCAGAACTTGCCATTTTCTTCTCACCCAACTTTGAATAGTGTAACATAGATATCGAAAAGTATATTTCTATTTGATTTAAGAGTCTGTTCAACGAAACAATATATCTGTATTCGACCGACATATATTTTATATATACATAAATTATCTCTGATAAAACTTTCTCAAAAATCACTTAAAATTGATATTCGATTAAAATAATCTCCAAGATATTTCCAAGATATTTATCAAAGAGTATATCTATGTTCAATCGAATCAATAAGATGAATATTTCAGAAAAAGAGTTTTTTAGGTACGCTAAAGTTTGCACGTGAATCCCCAAATTTCAATTTCCCCCGATTCCTATTTGCCCGATTTCAAATTTCTCCGGATTCCTATGTCCTCAAATTTCTATTTCCTCGAATTCCTATTTTCCCAAAATTCTATATCCCCAAATTCCTATTTTCGCAAATTACTATTTCCCCGAATTTCAATTTGCCCCAATTCCTATTTTCCCAAATTTCTGTATCTCCAAATTCCTATTTCCCCGATTTCTAATTTTTCCAAATTCCTATATCCCGAAATTTCTATTTCCCCGAATTCCTATTTCCCCAAAATTTTATATCCCCAAATTCCTATTTTCGCAAATTACTATTTCCCCGAATTTCAATTTGCCCCAATTCCTATTTTGCCAAATTTCTGTATCTCCAAATTCCCATATCTCCGAATTCTCAGAAGTCCGGTATTCTAAATCCTCGAATTTTCACATTTCAAATTGTCAGTACATTCCAAATTTTTTAATTCCAGAATGTCCAAAAGCCCAACATATTTCCTCGTAAAATTATCGCGTTACCAAACCACGAAGTGTCTAAACCTCGAAATACCTACATCCATAAACCCAAAAATTTTCAGGGGTTAATTAAGGGGTTACATTAAAGTCCTAAACTTCAAATATATCAAAAAAACGGGGGAAAACAATCGGTTGGGGGGAATTTGGTGCGACGCTGGTTACAGGACGTCAAAGAATGCCCCCATTAGGGTTGGCTGTTACGCGAACGCCGGAGACACGAGGAAGAGCACACGCGAACGAGGACGAGAGAGTGCTCGCTGACCTGGTTGGCCCTGCTTCTGGCAGCCCTCGTCAGCGAGAAAAAAAAAAGAAAAGGAAAGTCGTTAAAACGACGAACGAGAACGAGGAAAAATGAGACGGTATCCATTAAGGGGCGAGAAGAGAAAGGGAGAGAGAAGTCAGAATGGAATTTGTATTATTGAACAAGTTGAAAAGTAGGGACAGTTACACAAAGGAGGAGAGGAAAGAATGGGCCATTTTTCTCCATCGTCGATGACGACGATAGACCAGGCATGGGAAACTTTAGAAAAAAAGAAAAATGTTTTCGCGAGCCGGACAAAGTGTAGAAATATGGGCGATGGCAATATAACGCGTTGAAAAATTGAACGTAGCAATATAACGCGTGGAAAAGTGGACTATTGTGGATACAACGCATGGAAATATGGTGCGTGACGATATAATGCATGGAAGATTGGGGCGTGGCGATATAACGCGTGGAAATTAGAACGCGGCGAAACAACGCGTAGAAGTATGAAATGTGACAATACAAAGCGTAGAAATATGAAAAGTGGCAATACAATACGTATAAATATGAAATGTAGCGATACAACGTGTAGAAATATGGTGCATGGCAATATAACGCGTGGAAAAATTGAATCTGACAATGCAACGCGTGGAAAAGTGGAGCGTTGTGATAAAAAGTATATAAATATGGTGCGTGGCGATATAATGCGTGGGAAAATGAAATGTAGCAATACAATATATAGAAATGTTGAATGTGGCAATATAACGCGTGGAATTACAAAACTTGATAATATTATGCTAAACGATTCAAATCGCAGAAGTATATAGCTTGATAATATAATGTACAAAAATGCGATATAACACACAGCAATTGGACTAATAGAAACACAAAATATGGCAATATAACGCATAACAGTACATCAAATTACTACAAAATTTAATATAAAACGCGTGATCAATTACAAAAATATCGTGCGAATCGTTTCACGACCCTTAATTTTATTAAAAAACGGTTCAATCTCGTTCTAAATAATTGCAATTATATTTCGCCTCGCTACATACGGCCGCTTTCGCATCGATCAACGCGTTAACCGGGTTTCTCTGTGGCGTTTACGAGTGCAACAACGCATCGATCATAGTCTCGTTTCAAGCGGGCAGTTTGCACTCGACAGAAACGAGGATGCAAGTGGAAAATCCTGCGTTGGATACCTTTATGCAACTTTATGATACAGATGTATGGGCAGGATTGTATGAACAAATTACCAAGGCCATTAATCTTTGTTGGCTGTGAAAAGACGCGAGAGCCCGTCCGTTACGATCTGGTTAGCGCTTCCATGATAAAACGCTTCGCTTGCAGGAAAATGATTCTCCGTTTAAAAGAGGGGCTACTTTGTTATCCGCGAGTGGTTTTATGCATCGCAACGAAGATTTCGTGTAGATAAATAAGCACGCAGAATATCACGATCTTTAACGCCAGATTCGCGGTCGTGTAATGACAATTTTTTAATTAAAAATAAAGTAGAAAACAAAATATGTGAGGTACGATACGTAAACTGGCTTATACAATGATCCTTTATCTCGATAAAAAGTTAACATCTTGATAAAAGCGTCTTGGTAATTTTTGTAATTTAAAATGCGCCTATTTGGCTCCTTCCATAAATCTGTGTTAACATTGAAGCTACCAAAACAGTCAAGTGACCCTTTTACTAATTTTCAACTTCAAATGACAAAATTTGTTAAGATGGTTTTCTTGACATATTTGCTGATTGTCATCAAAGTAAAGTATCAATAAGTGTATTCATTTATGTTCCGTCGGTTGTTTATTTCTTTTTCAACTTCAAAATAATTGTGCATTATCTGTCGATAGTTTCAGTCTGAAGAATATGACGCGTTTAACGAAATGCTAAATTATGTTTCATCGTTTGTTCAGTTATTTTTTAATTTCATTTTTAACTTCGAAATAAATGTGCATTATACGTCGACAATTTTAGTGTTAATTTAATTCAATTTAATTATTAGTAATGATGTTAATTCAGTGTTTAACGACATGCTAAATAATAATGTTCCATGAATCAACGCGATTGAAGTGCCAGTGTTGTTATGCGAAAAATCGTGGAAAATTGGTCGCCGTTTCTCATCGATTCGCGCACTTAGATCAATCCGTTGCAAGTGAGAGTCATTTAGATCTTGAGAGCCAGGGAGATATTCAACGGTCTGAACATGATCCCCGGGATTCGGGGTTCGAGTCCCGGTCTACCAATCCAATCAGTCAAATACATTTTCCCTTACACGGCCCATCCACACGTGTCATCCCCAAAGAGAACGGCTCGCTACATCGAATCAATTCCACTCGATACGCTTCACGAAAACGGATTCAAGGGTCGACAACAGTCAGCAGGATATTATACTGATACGAGAAGTAGCGGATGACGAAGGGACAAAAGGACCGGGGATGATCGGTATCATTTCTTAACCCTTTGACCCTCGAGAGGCGACTCGCATTCGCCATTTGAATCAATGCAACGATCTTAAAGAAGCAACCACTATCTAAATTATATTGTCGATCAATAATAAAAAATAATAGTTTCCAAAAAAAATTCATCAAACTCTACAACTAGAAAGTTACACAGTTGCTATTTGCCAAGAAAAATTGGTAAAAATGGTTTCGAGCGTAAAGGGTTAACCTGGAGTAATTATACTGATCTTATGTGAGGTTGATTTTTGTGCTGCTTTATGGTCCATTTTGGCAATTAACGAATTTACGCAACAGCGAATGATAGTACAAGAGAATAGTGTTCTCTCTTCCTGATTATGTTAAATAGTCCACGTTGATTAGAGATCACGTTGGAAGAAATCAAAATTAAATTTTTTTATCTAGCCAGCTGAGTAATAGAATATACCCAATAATCAAGTGCACCCTAACCTGCCATGACTATCGTATCACTCACTTTGGCCAATTACGAGAACACATATATCCTGCCTTCGTGAACGTGCCATAAAAAGTCCATATAGCGTGGAGATTATATCATAAGCAATCAAAGTCACATTCTCTTCCTGTAATCAACTTGGCCATATAATACACTCAATGATCGAGAACCCGGCCACCCACGATGACGACTGCATGGTTCATTTTGGTTAATAACGTGGATACGTGTGGCTTGTCTTCGTGATTTTATCGCAGAAGGTGTTCTTCGAGTAATCGGAGTTAGGTTCTTTCGTTCACGTAATTTTTTACCGGGTATATTCGAGAGCAGTACCTGGGGGCCTAACGTAATCGCTGCACGATTCATTTCGATTAAAAGCGAGAGTGTGTCGTGATGAGGTCACAAAAGATGTAGACGGTAGAGAGTATAACATACCTAATCGATATTGTGTCATCTATTTAGCTTGATATCGTAATATAGTGAATCGAATACCCAGGTACCTAGTCAACTAGATATCTGGTCACTAATCAAAATAAATATTCCATAGCTTCATTATCGTGTCACAGAATGTGTTCATATGTGGTGAAGATTATATCGTACGCAATCAAAATCACGTCCCTTCATTTGCCTAATTCGGCATCATGGTACATTCATGAATTAAATATACAGATATGTAGCATAATTGCTATGTGATCCATTCCGGCCACTAATCAAAATACATGTCACGTGTCTTCATCATCGAGTGACGGAAGGTGTTCATATGTAGCAGTGATTATGTACTACGCAATCACAGTCGTATTTCATCATCTTCCAAATTTTGTACTATAGTATAGCCAGGAATCAAGTATCCAGATACTCACCACATGTAGCCTATGTGATTCAGTTCGAATAATAACGAGATTTTATGACTCGTTTCATTGAAAGTCTTTATATGGCATAAGGATTACGTATCAAGCAGCCATATTCTTTGATATTACAAACTTGGAATTATGCTATTTTCAAGATCCAAGTATCTAGGTACTCGGTATAATTTGTGACAAGTACCCAAATACCCACCGTTTGGTCTTACAACGGGATTACATGCCCCATATGATCACCACGCTTCAAGTCAACATATGGCTTGAGGATTATACCACAAGCAATTATGATCATATTCCTATAGTTAGCTAACATACTACACTCGGAAGCAAGTACCCACGTATCCAACATAACTCCTGCACGACCCGTTTCAACTAATAACGAGATTATATGCTTCGTATTTCACGACAGTATCCCCATATGACGTAAGGATTATTAAATAAACAATCATAGTAACATTTCTTCATCCAGCTAACTTGTAATCATAGTGCAGCCACGAAACAAGTACCAAGGTATCCGCCATAACTTCTGTACGACCCGTTTGACTACTAACGAGATCATATGCTGCATATCTCCACATGTATGTCCCCATATGACATCAGGATTATTCCGCAAGCAATCATAGACATATTTCTTCATCCAGCTAACTTATCATCATAGTGCAGCCATGAAACAAGTACCAAGGTATCCGCCGTAACTTCTGTACGACCCGTTTCGAATACTAACGAGATTACATGCTCCATATATCCACCTATGTGTCCCCATATGGTACAAGGATTATTCCACAAGCAATCATAGACATATTTCTTCGTCCAGCTATCTTGTCGTCGCGGTGCAGCCAAGAAGCAAATACATGGGCACCCATACGTATGGAAGGGTGTCCTATAAGAGGATCAGCCGCATGTATCCTGGCCATATGTCTGCCTGACGGTTTTCACCGCGTTGTTCTCGCTACACGTAGACTTAGCCGTGCCGGAGTAGGTGGCCTGGTTGGGTATTGATCCACGATGGGTGGTCGATGGGTGTCGGGTGGGTGGTTCAGGTCGCATGCGCATCTCTGACGACGACTCGGTCCTCATCGACCCGCGATGGCCAGTGAAAAAGGGAGAAACGGAAAGTGGAACGTCGCGTCGCAGGATGAGGTGGGGCGGTTAGGGGGATGGTTTCTGGATCAGAATGGTACGGTACCATCGATGCCTTGCTTTTAACATCGTCCCCCTTTCTCTCTGCATTCGTGGAACTTTCGCGTAAACCACCGGCAAAATTTCCATCTTTTATCTTCTCGTCGCTGTTTACTGCACTCACTTGCAGCTTTTGCGAACGTTTCTGCCTTTTGACTGTTTCATGGGACAAATTTGTCGACGTACGATACATGAAATTTGTGAGGTCTCGGGTTTATATACGATCCAAATTTGGTTGGGAATTTAATTTGGAATGTTTGGTACGGTTTAATACACTTTCATAATTTGGTTAGTATACAGTCGGATTATTTTATGTCTCACGTTTGGAAATTTAGAAATCTATAAATCTACTAATCTACAAATCTATAAATCTACAAATTTAAAAACCTGGAATCCTAGAAATCTGGAAGTCTAGAAATTTAGATATATCAAATCCTCAATGAGAAATTGGAAATTTGACAATTTGGCAGATTGACAATTTGACAGTGTGACAAATTAATAATTTGAAAATTTGTCACTTTCTTGGAAATATAGATCTACGAAGATTCGTCCATTTCCATAATTTCAAAATTTATAAACCTAGAATCCTGGAAATTTAAAACATGAAAAATTTGATATTCGAAGATGTACAGATATCAACTCAAAAATTTTCATATGTGTCAACTTTCAAACTCAAAAATAAAAAAATTGTCTATCTCCCAGTTCCCTGGAGTGCCCCCGTATGTACCACTCGTGCACGCCGTTCATCCTCTACATATATCACCATTCCTCTTAACACACATTCCAACTTAAAAACCTAACATCACATCTCCATAAATTTAAAAATAACCAATGCTCACGGTCATTAGTATCTCGTATCATTAACATCAACCCAGTACCCTAACCCATTCGAAGATGGTGATATATCGAGAGACAGCAGTACATCCATTTCTCCAAGCACCAAACAAAAACGTGTTAATAATATTAAGGCATTTGTGATATTAAATTCAATTCGGTAAATAAATTCGGACAGTGATCGACCGAATCGTGGCGTAATTTTTCGATACAGTTTCGAACGGGAACTCGAGTAATCGATTCCCCTCGACCACCGTAATCCCTTCAGGGTTTGCTTGAAACGCCGCGAGCGTCGCTGTCTAATGTATTCTCGTTGTTCCGCTTCTTGGTCTCGTGAATAAATTGTTACGGGGATAGTAACAGCATTCGGTTATAAACGCAAACTGTTCTTACTTAGCCGTCGCTGTGGTGGAACTTGCAGATTTACGTGGCATTATTTCGCGGGGAATGCAAATTCACCGCCATTCTGTTTATTGCGAATCTTGGTCGACCATTTCCGGGCGATTTCTGCGCTCGCGCATGAATTTTAATGAAAACTCGCACGACGTCCTTCAACGACCCTCAGAATTCGTCCATTCGCGGGTGCAGATTGAATTTCAGCAATTTAAATAATCTTTCGTAACACGCCGTCCAACTTTTCATGCGAATTCGTTGATTCTGAGAGGAATGTTCAAGGTTCGATGAGTTTTTCGTCAACCTTAATTCTTTATGCGAATTAATGAATCTTGAGGGCAAATTAAATTGAGCCCGTTTCAATATATTCCAATTGCATATGTACTGAATAAAATAATTTAAAAACATTATTTAAAAATAATTTAACAACGTAACTAACGTTGTATATATATTCTGCTCTCTTAAACATGTTATATATACTTAACCTTTGCATTTATTATATTTTTATAATAAATACTTTTCAACCATATATATATATATAAGTACATATATTTATATTTATATTTATAGATACATATATTTATACCATAAATGTAGTTCAAAAATGTTTGTTCAAATTGTTCTGTTAGACATATTAGATATATACGTATATATTACTAAAAATATTATCAATATTATAAATGTTAATATTAAACATAGTAAAATGGGTAACAGTGGCAATTAATGATAGAAAATAATAACATCCAAGGGGTTGATTAAACTTTGCAATTAAAAAGTTTTCGAGACCACTTGGCAATAACAAAAATCAAATCGAGTGTGAAAGGTTAATACGAGATGAAAGTACAAAATTGTTTCACGAAGAGAGTAATTGCAGGACGGGAATACTACAATTAAAATTTTCGTAATTAATTTTTCCGGAATATGACTTTGTTCGTTAAAATGAAATACAGGAGAGAATGATATAATTTTTCGACCATTATAAACATGACTTTGAGCATAAACATTATATAATATACATTATAAATTCGAGTTTGCAACAAGTTCAACACACGTGCAAAAGACAAGCAGTTATTTCTGAGTTTAATAAATAATTTGCACAATTCAGAGGAGCAAAATTTATACAGTTCATATTACATCGTCAACAGATTTTGCATCCCTTGAAACAACACCCTTTACAGAATCGAACTTCGTATAAATTATTGTTTGACGGAATACTAATTCCATGTTTTGCTGAAATTCACGAAGCGAAAGCGAAGTTTACACCACCCTATTTTTTCGTCAAAGTAACACCACCCTATTTTTTCGCCAAAAACACCACCCCCTGGATACGCGGAAACATAGCGAACCCGTCGATGAGGATCAAATCAGGTTAAACATGGTCGACATCGTTAGAATTTCTAGTTAACCAGTCGCAACCCTTCAAACTCTCTTCCGGATCCGCCCCTCGAGGCCCCCACCCCTTCACGCAACGGCGAAGGGTGGTCCGTTGACGAAGCTGGAGGGGGTCAGTTATGCAACTCGATTAAACTCGGTTTGTCGCGTCTGCTTTAGGACGAAATTTTCGATTGTGTCTCTAGCATCCTCGAAAACTGGGGTGATGTTCGAGGGGTTAAATTCACCCGGTTCCAGGGCGTTAACGAGAACGCGGCTATACTAGCAGATTAAATTGCGGATGTCGTCGAGTGGTTGCAGTTTTCATAATTTATGCGCGGATGCGTTCGTCGAAGAGTTCAAAGTTATTCGAAAGGGGGCTGTATTTTGTGCTTGATTTTGCGGTTTGTTGGAAGGAGTTCTTGCAAGATGGGGATTGTACGAAATTTCGTATCATAATAGGATCTTACGAAGTATTATGTCTGGATAGGATTGTACGGAATTTCGTATCAAAATATGGTTGTACGAAGTGTTGTATCCAAATGGGGTTGTACGAAGTCTTGTATCAAAGTAGAGTAGTACAAAGTTTTGTATTAAAATATGATTGTACGAAGTCTTGTATCGGAGTAGAGTAGTACAAAGTTTTGTATTAAAATATGATTGTACCAAGTCTTGTATCAGAGTAAGGCTGTACTTTCTTGTCTAATCTGGTCTCAAAATATGATTGTCGTAATCTTGTCAAAATAGGGTTGTCACAATCTTGTGTCAAAATAGGGTTGTACAAAGCCCCGTATCAAAATAAGGGTGCATGAAGTACAATCTTACATAAAAATAGAATTGTGTGAATTACACTGTTGTATCAAAACAGGGCGCTATATAAAAATAGCATGTCGGTCCATCTTATATCAGAATGTCTCCAGGATAGATTGTAAGAAACAGGGTTAAAATGATCATATACTATACAGATAAAATTTCTAGACTATGAAAGCTTCAAATAAAAAAATGTTCTTGTTTCTAAATTTCTTCTAATTCCACCGTCAAAAATTCTTATTTCTTTTGCATCTTTAAATTCGAATAGTTGATAACCATAAAAATTAAATCCATCCGAAGCATAGCTATGCAAGGTATAAAATTTCGAACTCGAAAATCCGGCGATACAACTCTTGCAGCCAGAATATTCTAGCACGAAGTAACAATTTATCGTCAAAGACGCGTTCGCAACCGCGTTAAATGAATCATCGAGCGTGTCGCCGGTGATGATGATTAAAATGATATAATTGAAACAGGTTTTAAAGCGATATTTCGCGAGAGACATTGATGGAAACGTCTCAATTAAAGCGTGGCACGGTGTAATGCGTCTATGATCGATTAGTCTCTGTGTAATCCACTGGCAACAGTATCCTGCGATCTTGTCGCGCTAATTGCAGTTGTGTCCCCCGTTTCTGAATAATTGTATCGAGTGGAGTCGTCGATCCCCCAGATCCACGCTTTCTTCTCGATAAAAGCCCCGTTTACCCTCGACCTTAATTCGACGATTACAATCCCCATCGCGACTGTCCGAGACTCTTTGTCTACGGATACACCTGAAACGGAAGCGGAGAACACGTCGTGCTACCTAACCTTTCGTGATCGCTGTTCAACCTGTCTGGTAATTTAGGAATTAAGGAATAGATAATTGACCAATTTGTAAGTTCGCGAACTTGGGGGTTCGAGAGGTTCGTGATTTGGGAATTCAAGAAACTAGGGATCTAGACATGTCAGGATTCTGGGAATTTAGATATTTGGTTATCCAGGTATTTGGCGACCTAAGGATTTCGCTGTCTACGGATTTAGATTCTGAGGAATTTGTAGATCTAGAGATTTAGATATCCAGAAATTTAGGAGCCTAGGGTTTCGGAGCTGTAGAAATTTGTAAATCTAGGAATTTGGGAGCACAAGAATTTTGGAATGTAGGAAAAGAACATAAAAATTTCACGACCTTGGAATTTGTGAATTTTGAACTTTATGGGTGCAAGAGTTCTTACATTTCCAAATACCTAAATTCCCCAAATTCCTTACATTTCCAAATACCCAAATTGTTTACATTCCCAAATACCCAAATTTCCTAAATTCTTTTACACTTTCAAATCCCTAAGTTCCCCAAATTTCCTACATTTATACATTCTTAAATTTCCAAATTCTCCAAATTTCTCAAATTGAAATTCCCTATTATCCCCACTGCCACCATCTTCTTCGTTAGTCACGAAAGTTTCGATCTCACAACATTGCAGAGTATGATAAACTTCGTAGGATCCATAGTATCGACCCGATGCAAATACTCGGTACATAGGTGTCCGCGTGTGCCGGACGCGGCCGACACACACGCTAGCCGTGACCGGAAGTGGTTGTCGGGCAGGAAAACGTCACGATAAGGCCGCGACTTTCAGTTGGGACTAAAGAATCGACCGATACACTTCCACTCACGAGGATGGAGTTTCAAGAATTTCGAGATCGATGAACGCCGTCGTCGCTAACGAAGATATTTTCGATTAATTCTTGCAATTAATTATCCCGATGTATAGAAACGCGCAACGGGATTCTTAACCCTGGCTGGTTCGTCTCGTTGAATAAGTCGTGACGATTTAATGCACCAACGTGAGCCTTTGATTATGTGCGTGTCAGCTCGATGACGCATTTGTCGGAACGCGTTCACGATTAGATAAAGGTGTCCAACGAGAGGAGGTGATCAAAAGAAAACAACAGTGAATATACCACGAACAAGACCGATATATTTTCAATAACGTCCCAAAAATTAACATCGATCCTGGTATGTGAATCGATCGCGTTTCTGCCTCGAGAATTGTCTATTGCTGTTTACAACAATTTTCATCTCGTGGACAATTAATTACTACCATGGTCTAGTAGATCACTTTGGTCTACGTTAAAAATAAACTACAAAAATAAGTAAATAATGGATAATGCATAAAACAGTTGATAGAAAGATTCTTTATCTCGATGAAGGTTAACATGTTGGACCCAAGGGGTGACTCACGTTCGACATTCGATTTAATGCAACAATTTTAAATAAATAACTTCTATATGAATTTATAGTATGTATAGTATGGTATATGTAGATTTAACATCTGCATTATACAACATTTGTTCACTCTTCTAACTGAAAATGTTCTTTTCTACTTGCAGAAGAAAATAAATATAACAAATTGCTGTGAAAATATATTTGGTAAGATTTATAAAAAATGAAAATACTTGTAATTCAATTGCTTCTTTGTAGCAGCCAACGTATCAATGATCTTTTTAATTGGAAACACGAAATCTGAAGTCCGCCATTTTTACGGGTGCCGTAAACCTGGTGTTAACCCCTTGACCTACGATTTTCACGGCATTAAGTTCTCGACACTCACCACTTTGTTTAATGCAGCAATTCGGAATAGGCATTTCTTAACTACATCTATAGTGTTGCACATATAATGTATAATCATAATGAAACCGCAAATATCGGCAATTAATAACAGAGGAATAACATTGAAAGAATTGGTCAAACCTTTCGACCAAAAATTTGTAGTTACTATCCGCTACCAGTAAACATACCTTCGAGTGCAAAGGGTTAGGTATATTTTGAAGTTGGAGTTGTTCGATTGTGCAGATTATAATTATCATAAAATTGCAACTTTAGTCACGGTGCAAATACTATTTAAGTTTGTTCGCGTCTCGTACTAGAATAAAGTACAGACTGTGACGCAACGTGTGCGCCACGAGTGTGACACGATATTACAAATCAAAGGGTTACTTACGGAAGGAATAATGATCATTTCTGAAGGGTGGAAAGAAGGTAATTTCGTTACGGGATTGAAATACGCAGGCGCGAACGCGGTCGCGCTAAACGCGACAATTCCGCGACATTATTATCTCTCGTTGATCGTCACACTCTGGCCTCTGGTCATTGAGGAAGCACGACGATTATGCAATTTCGTTACGTACGCACCTCGCGAAACGCGCAACACTTTGCAATTGCTTTAAAATCATTGATAAACACTTTCCATTTCTTTAAAATCAGTGTCAAACGCAAATCAAGACCCTCATACCACATAATCCAGACTCCCATCATATCAGCACCATAAATTCCTAAAATCGATATGATACCCCTACACTTTGCAATTACTTTAAAATCAGTGCTAAACACTTTATATTACTTTAACCTTTTGCGGTCCTATGTCGAGTGTGGCTCGACTTGCCGTTTCCTTTAAATCCTAGAAATAATTCAGATAAATAGGTTGTTTGAGGATGGTTTGATTACTTCGCCACTTGTAATAAATCGCAAATATATTTGTTACGCACCCTGCATTACTGCGAAACATTTTTTATTGCAAAGCCACTTCTTGATCTATTTTGTAAATTAATTAAGGAGCTATAGATAGAAGAAATTAATGACCGTAAAGGATTAAAATCAGTGTCAAACACATACTCTCGGTAAAATAACCTAAACTCTCCATCGATAAGGTAAATTCCCGAAATTGCCTGCTTCGAAACGATTCTCGACGATTAGGGGGCAATAAGTTAGGCTGTAAATCGGTATAGAAAGCAAGTATATTAAAATATCGGTCATACACGTCGCGACAGATCGAGATGACATGACAGGGCGCGAGGCTATACGAAGCAATTTATTTGGACGGAACGGGAGCTGCCGTCGACATACAACGCTCGTTAAAATCGTTGACGAGCCGCATGTACCTTTGTGTCTGTATCATTTGGATCAATAGAGAGGCGAGCATTCGTCGTTGTCGTACGTCCGCTTGTTCGATACCGGCCTTTTTTTTTTTCTATTCGGGATCATCCGCGATGGAATCTCTCGGCCGGCAATTTTCGAATAGCTGGAACGGCAATCGATCGATCGGCATCGGCGTTTCTCGCTGGACCAATCGGTGCCGAGTGATCGACACGGAAAAACGACTCGATGATGCGCGAATTTTGTTAATGGGACACGTCGATTCGGTCGAACGCGATTTATTCGCGCGATTGTCCCGATAATTGCGATCGATGACGCGATCTTTCGATGACGAACGCGAAACGAACGGGGTTTCAAGCATTTCGGCACACGGACGATTTCTCGTGATCGGTAATGAATTGTTTTCAATATTTCTTGTGTTTAGTGTTGCTTTATCGTTAGGCGATCAATTGACATTTTCTTGTTGCCAATTTTCAGATTTGGGAATTTGCAAATTTCTTGTTCGGGAATTTGTTTCGGGGATTATAGGGACAGTTTATTATTGTTAGAACTTAATGAGTTTCTTCAGCGAGCATTGAGATGAGCAAGTTTTATTTTAATAAGGAAGATGGATATTTTATCGAGAATAAATTGGATGAAAAATTTACCGATACTGGTTCATTTGTTTAACATGGAGAACCACTGGCTAATATTCTCCTGATCGGAAATTTAATATTTTTAATACCTTTCATATTAAATACCTTTTTATCGTTGACGATTATTCGAAATTTTCTTATTTGGAGAATATGCGTTGTTTCTTTAATAAGTAAGGTAATTAATTATCCTCGGGTCTTGATGAGTTTCTGCAGCGACTGATATTGCGAGCAAGTTTTTTTTTTTATATTTTATCAGGAATAAAGTGGATGAAAAATTCTTAGAAACAAATTGATCTGCTTATCATTGAAAACTACTGGATAATATTCTCGTGATCGGAAATTTAATATCGTTCATATTAAATACCTTTTTATCGTTGACGACTTTTTGAAATTTTCTTATTTGGACAATTTGCATTGTTCGTTTAATTAGCAAGAGAATTAATTATTCTCAGACCTTGATGAGTTTCTGCAGCGACCATTGTTGCGATCAAGTTTTCTTTTAATAAGGAAGACGGATATTTTATCGGGAATGAAGTGGATGAAAAATTCCCAGGAACGCGTTGATCTGTTTAACATCGAGAACCACTGGCTACGCGCCAATCTATTTCACTTATTTCCGCGACACGTTCGGGATTGCAATCACCGTTCCGTGTCGACAAGAGGTCGAGACAATTTACTGCACTGCGGCTAGCAAAATCTTCTTCTGCGACGAGTGACAATTATCGCATCGAGCGCGCACACGTGCACGAGTATGATCGATACGACGGTGCTCGCATGATCGATCTCCTCACCTTAAATCTCTTATTTCTCGAACTTCACCATTTTTTCGTCCAATTTCTGATTTTTGCAAATGTCTGGATTTATAAATTTCTGAATTTATGATTTTCTGAAGACCTGAATTTTTGAATGTTTCAATTTCTCATGTTTTGAAAACTGAATTTTCGAATGTTTAAATTTATGATTTTCTGAAGGCCTGATTTTTTGAATACCTTAATTTCTGAACTTTGAAATGTTTCAATTTCTGTAACTCTCAATTCTTGGATTTTTAAATTTCCTATATACAAAAATTTTGAAGAGTCGAAATTTTTGAATTTCCTTTTCAAATTTCTAAATCCCGGAATGCCTAAGGTATTAGATTTCCAGATTGATAAATTACTATATTTCTAAATTTCCAACGTTATAAATTTCAGAATTCCCGAATTTTTAGATCCCTAAATTTCCAAACTTTAGAATCGCCGAATTACCAAATTTCTATAAACTTTCGAATTTCTAAATTCCCAAATTACAAAAATTCTAAATCCTCAATTTTCCAAATCTCTAAATCCCCAAAATTATCAAAGCCCAATTTATAAATTCCCAAATTTCTGCACTTCCTCGTACTTCCGTTCTAAACTCTAAATCCGTAAGTCTTGGGATGCCGAAATCTCCAAATTATCAAAGTTCTAAATCCCTATATTTCCAAACATATAAATCCTCAAATTTCCGTTCTAAACTCTTCAAAAGTGAAACTTCATACATCTCCGAAAGTCGTAATTTCAACATCGTCGAATTCCTGCGTCCCAAAAATTTCTTACGACCCAAACACTCGAATCTCCGAACGATAGATTGTATCACGAAATTAGCAAGACGTCGACCTTGGAAATCGGATAAACGAACGCGTGAAGGAGGAAGGCAATATTCGACGATCTCGGTCGACGGAAATTGTCAGGAAATTTAGCTGGCAATTTGCGTTCGGCACGGTTCGTAAATTCAAATTGAGAGAGAGTGAGAGAGAGAGAGAGAGAGAGAGTAGTCGCCACGACGCAATTGACAGCGTTTTGCCCAAATTGAAATGTGCCCGAACCGTTTCGTACGGGACGGGGTGTATTTTCCTGGTGGTCTCGCGAACAAACGTAATCCCATTTTCTCCGGCGTTTGAACGCATGCAAACGATCCACTAACGCCGGCCATGCCTCGAAGGGGTCGTTTCTAGCCCCCGAAAAGCCTTAGCAACTCGACACAGGACGAGTCAGAAATTCGCCAGCGGAGGGTTGCACCCTTCCTCGAAAAAGATATATGAACTGCTTTTCATCGATCGCCGCTGGATTAGTCGCGGTTTAAAGCTCCACCGAATCTACAACCACACTGACAACGACACCATTTTCTTTTCGATTTAACCCCGAGAAAATCATCACCCTCCGACGTTCCACATTCGTTGATATATTCCTTCTATATTCGTTGATATATTCATTCTATTTTCGTTGACGTATTCATTCTATATCCGTTTCAATTTTTTTTCTTGATAAATAAAAGTCGATCGCGATAAATGCATAATACATCGATGGTTCTCATTTTTACAAAGATACAGTAGCAATGTGTGTGTTGCAAATAGCTATTTTAGTATATTTTTATTTTGTCTCTGATAAAATAAGTGCACGGGAAGAATTCAATTTGTGTAACAATTTAATTCGTATGGTTAATGAACTATTATTGATGAATAATGTGATTTGATGTAAATGATTGAAATGAAAATTTTGAGAGATACGATTGATCGTGTTATTTTAGTATATTCTTATTTTTTTTCTGGTAGAATAAGTGCACGGGAAGAATTCAATTTGTGTAACAATTTAATTCGTATGCTTAATGAACTATTATTAATTAGTGAATTACTGTTATTGATGAATAATGTGATTTGAAGTAAATGATTGAAATGAAAATTTTGAGAGATACGATTGATCGTGTTATTTTAGTATATTCTTATTTTTTTTCTGGTAGAATAAGTGCACGGGAAGAATTCAATTTGTGTAACAATTTAATTCGTATGGTTAATGAATTATTATTAACTAATGAATTACTATTATTGATGAATAATGTGATTTGTAGTAAATCATTGAAATGAAAATTTTGAGAGATACGATTGATCGTGTTATTTTAGTATATTTGTATTTTGTCTCTGATAGAATAAGTGTACGGGAAAAATTCAATTCGTGTAACAATCCTATGATTCATGAACTATTATTGATGAATAATATGATCAGTAAATAATAGGATGAATAATATAATTTGAAGTAAATGATAGAAATAAAAGATTTGTATAATAGGAAAAATGGAAAATTGTAAATGTATGATGGGTCGTGTTTAATTGCACAAAATCGCAACGTTGAAGGATACTATCGATCACGGGACACCATTGAACGATTTCAACGAGTGTGCTCCATTGAACCAGCACCGGAAGTGGTCGTTATCCGAGGTCGCTCTTGAAAATTAGGCTTCGGCCCTCACGTGTTCGAATTACGCTGTCCACGTGTTTAAAAAATGTGCCTCTGTGTTCGTAACTGGGTTACATTCGTCGAAATTGCCCCTAATTAACGCCGGGTGTTAAATACGCAATTACTTTCGAATTGAAAACGAAGCGAAAGAAAATAATTATTTAAATATCAACTAGTGTTACATAATCTAACATATGCATTCTCTGACTCGGCAGAATAAACATTTGTAATTTATAACATTTTGTCTTACAAAATGAAACCTGAAACCATTTTGTTTAACGAGCCTAATGTTAAAAATAGGAAAAAATTAATATAGACGAATATTTGAAAATGTAAAATGTAGAGCGTGAAGCGAAACAAAAATATTACTTTTTTTAATTGCAACATATATAACCCCTTTATTTGTTAAAATATTGTTTCAAATATTAAAAAGGAACATCGAAGTTGAACTTCGTCGGTCACCAAATCATCGAATCCTTTTATATGATTTATTTATTTTTGACTTATTTTTGTGTGTGCTTTTTTTAATCAACGTCATTTCATGTTTTTTTTTTGTCGTACATTTTACAGCATGGCCGATCAGATTCGTACAGGGTCGCCACGTTACCGAAAATTCGCGATGACAACATAACAGCCGATGGAATGTACAAGGTATTATGGAAACGAAAAACAGGACTTCCGGTCCTGTAAAAGTTACACTTTTATAGCTTCTGGGAATTGCTTCGTCGATGATGAACATATCTGTACTTGATCTTCTTCTCTGCTTCGTTTTCTTTATCATCTTCTACTTATTCTTCATCTTCTTCATCGTCATCTTCTACTTATTCTTCTTCTTCTTCTTCTTCCTCTTCTTTCTGGTGTTTAGTGGACTTTCGACTAATATATCCAATAAAAATCGTAACATTTATCGTTCGTTATTATATCCTGAAATATTTCTACGACTTTTTCTTCTTCCCCTTCGTTCAGCGATCACTATATTAACTCGCACAGTATTTTAATCATTTCTCACACGAATTACTAACAAACTATTTTTTGCGTAATTCTTGGTGCTGGGACTTAATTGCATTCGGCGATGATTATTTCTAAGTACATCTGATATTCTCCGTGTGTACGTGGATTCTCTGTCAATATGAATGGTTGAATTAACGGTTGAAGTAATTTGAGACGATTGTCGTGAAGATTGCGGTGGGAAGAGCGTATGTAATCCGTGTGGTGCACTGATTACCTAAATCCTTGAATCCTCAACTGATCCTAACTAGATTTTATACCAAAATTGCAGTGCTTCGAACGTTGCACGATAGAAATAGAAACAATGCTGAAATATACAAAATTTACATACCGAATCTTATTATTAAAAGATTGAGTATCAAAGTACTGAATTCTTTTAAATTTTGCAATTTTGTCAAAAAAATGTTCGAACTAAAAATGAGAAATTTATTTAACTAAGCTAATTTAGAAGCAATGTAACTGAGCCAAAAAATGTGAGAAATTATTTGAATTTAGTATAAATTATTGAAACAATTTTCAATGTTCACAGTCTTTATGACATTAACATCCTTTTAACGTTCGATATTAATACGATTGTACAATAATTACATCTTTACAATAATTACATCTTGCTCCTCGTTCTTCGATTGACACCTTGAAACTCTAATCTCTGTCCAAATGACAAAGAATTTCGTTATTTCTTCGATATAATTGCATGACTAACATATGATGAACTCTTTTTGTCAAACAGTCGCGGCGGAAGAACCCAAAGCGGAGGACGGACAATTTAGATGACCTGAAACAGGAGCTGGATATTGACTTCCACAAAATCACCCCTGAAGAACTGTATCAGAGATTTCAGACGCACCCCGAAAACGTAAGTTGTTCACCGTCGGGATGGACGAAAGTTGATCGAATTCGACATAAAAGGGGTATGTTCCGATGCTGAAAATGAATTTGGTTCACGTTCGAAATTCATACGGCGAATAGAATTATTGATACAAAATAGATTGGTCGCGTTTCAACCGGTAAACCGTCCTATTCGTGTCCGCATTTAGACTGATTATTATTTAACGAGGACGCTGACGCAAATAGGAGAATTTTCTCCGCTCGCGCTGCGCGGATCATGTTGGTCGATCGATCGAATTATTTAAAGCTCGTATAACGTCGCTGTCACGAAATTAACTAATTTTAAAATCCGTCGCGAACTGGCTCGGTGCAAAGCAAATTCGTTCGTATTCGCTTGAAACGATATTTAAACGAAATAATGATACTAAAAGAGCACGAGTCTATGAAACATAAATTGTAAATCGTAGTTAGGGTACCTTAGAACGTCGGGGACTTATGAATCCAAAGTTAGGGTACCGTGAAACCTTCGAATTCTTTGAAACACAAATTGGAGGTTTTCAAAAATTCAAATTGTGAATCAGGATTCTTAGAGTTTTAACAAATACTGCACTATAAATTGATAATTGTATACAGAATTGAAAACAGGTTACTATTTTCTATAACTAAATTCGAGTGGAAATGGAAATATCCGTGACGTATGGAGCTCTCTGGATTTTCCTCAAAATGACCGTAGCGAGCAATAAACTCAAGGAGTACCTCGACATGATTGGAAAAGTGCAAAGACTCTACGGTTAAGGCTAAGGGTTCTGACACCCAGGAATAACTAACAATAAATCCATAAAGAACTCGTTAGAATGTAATGACTCCTTGGGTCCTATTTCTGCTACGGGTAAAGACTATTATTCCAAACTACAAATGTATCTAAAGAAAACGAAAAAACCCTTGAATTATTATATTCAAGAAAACTTTAACCGAGGACTAATCCCTGTCCCTGCAATAAGTATTCTAAGACCTAACAAACTTTGTACGCGTTTAATCTTCACCGCGAAGGAAACCGTTTATAAAAAAACAGCTATAAAATGATAAAAAATGTGATTTCAGGGCCTCAGCCATGCGAAGGCAAAGGAGAATCTGGAGAGGGACGGGCCAAACTCGTTAACGCCACCTAAACAGACACCGGAATGGGTGAAATTCTGCAAGAATCTGTTCGGTGGTTTCGCGTTGCTGTTGTGGATCGGCGCAATCCTCTGCTTCATCGCGTACTCGATCCAAGCGACGACCAGCGAGGATACGAACGACGACAATTTGTACCTGGGTATCGTGTTGGCGGCGGTGGTCATAGTAACGGGCATATTCTCGTACTACCAGGAGAGCAAATCGAGCAAGATCATGGAATCGTTCAAGAACATGGTACCGCAATTCGCAACGGTGATCAGAGAGGGCGAGAAACTGACATTGAGGGCGGAGGAATTGGTGCTTGGAGACGTTGTCGAGGTGAAATTCGGCGATCGTATACCGGCCGACATCCGTATCATCGAGTCGCGCGGATTCAAGGTAGACAACTCGTCGTTGACGGGCGAGTCCGAGCCGCAATCGAGGTCTCCGGAGTTCACGAACGAGAACCCGTTAGAAACGAAAAATCTCGCTTTCTTCTCGACGAATGCCGTTGAAGGCACCGCGAAAGGGGTGGTGATCTGCTGTGGTGATCAAACGGTAATGGGAAGGATCGCTGGTTTGGCGTCCGGCCTTAACACCGGTGAGACCCCGATCGCTAAGGAGATCCACCATTTCATCCACTTGATTACCGGCGTGGCCGTGTTCCTCGGTGTTACGTTCTTCGTGATCGCGTTCATTCTCGGCTACCATTGGTTAGACGCGGTTATATTCTTGATCGGTATTATCGTCGCTAACGTGCCGGAAGGTTTACTCGCCACCGTGACCGTGTGCCTGACGTTGACCGCCAAACGTATGGCGTCCAAGAATTGTCTGGTTAAGAATCTGGAGGCTGTAGAAACTTTGGGATCGACGTCGACCATCTGCTCGGACAAGACTGGCACCCTCACGCAGAACAGGATGACCGTCGCCCACATGTGGTTCGACAATCAGATCATCGAGGCCGACACCACGGAGGATCAGTCGGGTTTGCAGTACGATCGCACGAGTCCGGGTTTCAAGGCTCTGGCGAAGATCGCGACACTGTGCAACCGTGCCGAGTTCAAGCCCGGCCAAGACGAGATACCGATCCTGAAGAGGGAGGTGAACGGCGACGCGTCCGAGGCTGCTCTCTTGAAGTGCATGGAACTGGCGCTGGGCGACGTGATGGGCATCAGAAAGCGTAACAAGAAGGTGTGCGAGATTCCGTTCAACTCGACCAACAAGTATCAGGTGTCCATCCACGAGTCGGACAATCCGGACGATCCCAGACACCTGCTCGTGATGAAGGGAGCACCCGAGAGGATCCTCGACCGTTGCTCGACCATATTCATCGGCGGCAAAGAGAAGGTCCTGGACGAAGAGATGAAGGAGGCATTCAACAACGCTTATCTCGAGCTGGGCGGTCTCGGCGAACGTGTGCTCGGCTTCTGTGACTACACACTGCCGTCCGACAAATTCCCGATCGGCTTCAAGTTCAACTGCGATGATCCAAACTTCCCGGTCGACGGACTACGTTTCGTGGGCCTCATGTCCATGATTGACCCGCCCAGGGCTGCGGTGCCCGACGCGGTCGCCAAATGCCGTTCCGCCGGTATCAAGGTCATCATGGTTACCGGCGATCACCCGATCACTGCCAAAGCCATTGCCAAATCCGTCGGCATCATCTCTGAAGGTTAGCCGTCGACCGTTATCCTTTCGTCTTAACACTAGAACTACCAATGACCAGTTTGACATTTTATATCACGAAATTTTCTTGCCGCCCTTTTGCCGAACTGTCCGTCATGTTTTACCGAGCTAACGAATGGTTGTATATGTTAGATGATGCTGTAATATTTATTCATCTATTTTTGTACTTTATTTTCAATTTTAACACTAGATTTACGGAACCCGTCAAATTGACGGACCTTATTCTTCTTCTTACTTCATTCTGTATATCAGCATAGAAACATCGTTATTTATTTACAGTGATCTTTCATAATCATTGATTTTCTTCTATTTCTTCTTGTATTTTTTCCTATAGTCTCGCGCGTACCACAACTATTTCCAACTTTCTCGATGTCCATTTTGTACAAGTGATAGAATTCGTGTCTAATAGAATGGTCCGAAGATCTAATTAACATAAATGAGCGACGAATCTATTAACCAGAGACGAACTTTCTCCAAAAAAAAACTGGTTTTCAGTATCTTCCGTACGATAACGTAGATAAACAAACGTGAAGAGAAACTTTCTCTCGCGTGCTTATGAAACGATCTAGCGGAACGATGTGGCATAAATTTGTTTCGAAACTACATCTCCGTGGATGTCGAGGAACAAAAGTACATCGACGGTGAAAGACAATTAATGTTAATGCCCCACAACCGAGACCGTTACCTTATTAAGAACGAAGTCGAATGAATAATTTCTCTTGTCGGAAACTGGCGCAACTGACGACATAACGATATTTTCGATTAGGTAACGAAACCGTCGAGGACATTGCCCAACGGTTGAACATCCCAGTGTCTGAAGTGAATCCTCGCGAGGCCAAGGCCGCCGTTATTCACGGAACTGAACTCAGGGAACTGAACTCCGACCAACTGGACGAGATTCTCAGGTACCACACCGAAATTGTGTTCGCCCGTACCTCGCCGCAACAGAAGCTCATCATCGTCGAAGGTTGCCAGCGAATGGGTGCCATCGTCGCCGTAACCGGTACGCTCTTTGTTTCGTTAAACGCTTAAAACATAATCTTGTCCTCCGAAGTCTACCTGGGATAACCTAGAAAGAATATGACCGTATTGTTAGAGTGTACGCAATATCCTTCCGCGATGTCTTCTCCTCACGAACATATAAACACGCGGAGCTTCGGCTTCATATAAACCCGTTCAGCGTATATGAAACCGAGTTCACTGTGTATAAATAAGATTCTTATTCACTGACCGAATGAGTACCTGACCATGCATCCGAAGACCGTCAAATCCTCTTAGAGTCTGATACGAGTCTCTTCTCGGTCCCTAATCCGTTCAAAAGACACCGACCTCGTAGAGTTCCACTCAGTTCACAGATTGATTTAACGAGCATAACACTCGTGCGCTATAACAAAAATGTTACGTTCGATCACTGTTATTCTAACATTCCCACTTAGTATTTGGTAGAAGTATTTGTGATCCTAAACTACCTAAACTTATCTAGATCTAAAGTACCAAAACCTATCCAAATCTAAAGCACTTAAAATTATCCACACCTAAAGAACCTAAAGTTATACATATCTAAAGTACCTAAATCTATCCAAATGTAAAAGTATCTAAAGTTACCTAGCCCTAAAGTACTTAAAGTTATCCGTATCTAAGGTACCTAATCCTATCCAAATCTATAGTATCTAAAGTTATAAGACCCGCTAATAGCATCTAGAGGAAACACGATGAACAGATTCGAGGAGAATGAAAAATTGTAGGTGATGGTGTGAACGATTCGCCCGCGTTGAAGAAGGCCGACATCGGTGTAGCTATGGGTATCGCTGGCTCGGACGTGTCCAAACAGGCAGCCGACATGATCCTGCTCGACGACAACTTCGCCTCGATCGTGACGGGTGTCGAAGAGGGACGGCTGATCTTCGACAACCTGAAGAAGTCCATCGCGTACACCCTGACCTCGAACATCCCCGAGATCTCACCCTTCCTGGCGTTTATCCTTTGCGACATACCTCTGCCTCTCGGTACCGTCACTATTCTCTGCATCGACTTGGGAACAGACATGGTGAGTAACGTCCCAACGTTAACCTATTATTTCGCTCGTTCTCGCTCGAGAACCGGCGAAATGTCGGTGGAAGATCCACATAATCGCGACGAACCTTCGGGGAGATCACCCGAGGGCTCGTCCAGGTTCTTCCCGCGTCACTTACCGTTTTCAGCGATTTTAAGAACGTTGTATCTCTCGTGACCTCGACCCGATCGAGCTGTCTAGGTGGCTACGGGATTTTAAGGATGAAATGTATGATGGTTTGCCAGGTGCCTGCCATATCGCTGGCGTACGAGCACGCCGAGTCGGACATTATGAAACGGCAGCCTCGCGATCCCAGCAGGGACAACCTCGTCAACGAAAGGTTCATTCTGACGACGGGTCGAATCGAGATGTTCGGCTCGTCCGATCGTAGATTATGTGATCTGTTTAGGCTAGAGAAACCGCAGTATAGCAGTACGCCAGACCACGCTTAGAGAGGCGTCCCACACGTGGAAGCTAGTTCCATATGTAACCTTTGAAACGTGTACTTTGTTTAGGTGAACGGCGACCTTCGGCTCAAATCTGGACCACGTATTTTTAAGCATTAATGAATCTTTCATGCACGAGAGTCCTGATTCTCGAGACTCCACGTAGCCCCGACCAAAAGTAGACCGTTGATAATTTAACGAGCTAGATATCTGTGTAGAGTCAGGACACTCGTGACATTGAATATGACGATAAGTTTTTCCAGCAACGAAGCCAGTCACAGAGATCGTCCAGGAGAATCGAAAAGAAACCGCACCCCCTCGGTATATCATCCCCTCGATAATCCTCCGTATCCTTCCGCCTCATCGATCCGCTCGATTTAGTTTTCTCAGTTGATTTGTTTGCTTACCTCTCTGCGTTTTCATCGCACGATGCTCACCGGTCGCGAATGATTTATCGGGGATTCGTTCCTTGCGAAATTCCTCGACCGTGTTTCTGCTTGGAGCTCTGTTTGGTACCGATACGGTGGATAATAAAGTATACCAGTGACGAAACGTTGCAGTAGACCGGCAGAGGCACTTTATCCGCGGTGTTATCTGTTTTTGTGCGCGGGAAAAGCGATCCCTCTTCGGGAAAGCAGCGTGGGATTTTACAACCCCCTTTCTCGGCGTGTGTTTTTGTAACTATGGGGGATTTTTTTTAGGCTTTAACGCGGAAATATCACTTTGACGGGTAAACTTTTTTTTTATTAACATTTAACGTTTGTTAGCGTTGTTGAGTGTAGTTTGTAACTGCAGTGTCGTACAGTATTATTTTCACTATCGTTAACCTCTTAACGCACCAATTAAAAAGCGTTCGTATAAAATGTTTGTACAAAAATAGTAAACGCAATTACACCTCGTCGTTCGACTTAATGCGACAATTTTTAATAAATAACTTTTAACTACATTTGTAGTATTATGCGCATGATGTTTCAACACAATAAAAAAATGTTGTCAATGAACAACAAAAAATAATAATTTCAAAAGAAATGATCAAACTCTACAACTAAATTTATGGTATGATGCTCGCGATGTTTGAACATAGTGAAACAGACAATGTTGGCAATTAATGATAAAAAATTAATAATTTCACGAATAATTCGTCAAACTTTTTAACCACAGAGTTTTACGGTTACTATTTGCTAACAGTAAAAATGCAAAATTTAGTAAACTCATTTCTTCTATCAACATTAGCATATTTTACTACTTGCTCTATCGATCTGATGTATCATTTTTTTTTACTACTATCTCCAGTATACTTAATCAAGCATTTTGCTCTATCAATATAGAGTCTTATATAGCATAAGACTATATAAGTCATTTTGTATAGTAAGTAGTCTTATATTATTATAAGACTATAGTATGGGACTATACATACACTATATAAAATATTATATATCTTATACTACACATATAAGACCAGCTATTACTATTATACCTACATGTACAAGTGACATCTAAGAAGAAATTTGTTACTACTAGCTCAGCATACTTAGTCAAGTACCTATCAATGTAGAGTCGTATATAGTAGACTTGTTTGTGCCGCTAACGTTTAGTATACTTTACTACTTGCTCCACCATCGTCAAGTACCATACAGGAAATTGATTGTTACTCGCTCTATCGTACCGCTTGCTATATCGACGCGAGCTATACTCACGTACACGAAAGTAACCGGTGTGCATCGTATGTCACGCGATCATCACGAACGATACTCACGATTTTAATTCTGTGTTGGCGTTGTTACTGAGAGCCTGTTGATAATGTGACGTCAGGTGCCAGCCATCTCACTTGCCTACGAGGAGGCAGAGAGCGATATTATGAAGCGACATCCACGAAACCCGTTCACTGACAAGCTAGTTAACGAAAGGTAACACATCAACACCATAACCTGAGCCTTGACAAAAAAAAAACTACTACTACTACTACTACTACTACTACTACTACTACTACTACTACTACTACTACACCGATTGATACTTATTTTTATATTGGTCAGAAAGGGTAATCGGTGACACGATCTGTTTTTGATTCTCGAAGCGTATTATCATTCATATCGAATCATATATTGTATTATTATTAATATTATCGTTCGTATCGAAGGATGACGTTGGTAGAAGGTAATTATTTAACGGTAAAAAATTATTGTACGAAAGAAGAATTGTTTATAAAATTATTTAGACTTCGAGAATCGAATCACGACGGTCGCTCGATCGCTCTGTCCTTTTATTACCTATATTGTCTATATTGGTCGTTACACACTTCTTACTTACACTTCCTATTGGTTATATTGTATAGTAGCTAGTTCGTTCTGTCTCTCGTATGACTATAGTACTCGTTCAAAGACACTGAAATGAAAAAAAATTACGAAGAAAAATGAAGAAGAAAAAAAGTCGACACAGAGACTCACGAGACTCTGTCTCTCTCTATTTCTCTCTCTATTTCTCTCTCTATTTCTCTCTCTATTTCTCTCTCTATATATTTCTCTTTCTCTCTCTCTATCTATCTATCTATCTATCTCTCTTTCTCTCTTTCTTGAACGAGCAAACACCCATCAGCAACAGAGGGTGAATCTACGATTCGTGCGCAAATTAATCCCTAGCCTAACTCGTCCGTGCTGATTGCCCGTTGTCGACAGTTTGATTTATCGATATGTTAACGTTGTTTTCATGTCGTCGTACGTGTTGTTTGTACATTTGGTGATGGAAGTCTTTTAAACGACCAACCGACATTTACCCCCCTGCTTGAATTCGTTTGTTTTATTCCAACGGGACACAATTTAATGACTTGTTTGCATCGAGAGTGTCCGTCGATATTTTCCCCCAGATCACGGAGAGTCTTCCGTAAGCACGTGCTTTCGTACCGGAAACGTAATCGTGACGGGACCGTCGTCTGTCTGTTGTCCGATTCTTTCATATGTACACTTTTTGTTTGATTTTAACCCTTTGCCCTCGAACGGCCACTCACGTTTGATCCGGTAGAATAAGTGTTTTTTTTAACACTAAAACTACCGATAATGCACAATTATTTTCGATTTAACAGGATTGAAAAATAAATGAACGAACGATGAAACATTAATGCACTTATTGTTTCTTTGTCTCGGATGTTGAAAATGATCTTCACAAATTTTGTCGTTTGAAGTAGAAAATTTATAAAAATATCATTTGACCCGCTTGGTAGTTTCAGTGTTAATAGTACACATATTATTACATGCGTGATATTTAAATATAGAAAAATAGAACATGTAGCGAAGAAGAATACAATAACAGAAAGATATTATACGAGAGAGTATGATATTGAAAAAAAATAATTTCTTTTCAAAACAAATCCTTTCGAGTGCAAGGGTTAAACCCCTGTCGCTTCCAAACGGTCCCGATCGTTTGCTCCAAAGGCCTGGGTTTAATTTGTTTTCGATGGCTTTTATGGTGTTTCCTTGGACGACGGTGAATACTAACACGAAAGGTAACGGAATGGGGCTTTGCACGCGGGTGTTAACAATTCTCGGGGCATCTGGTGGATTGGGTACGATTAGCTCTCTCTCTCTCTCTCTCCTTTTATTTTTACATTATCTTCTTTTTCTTTTTTCAGCTTCACTGTTCCAAATCTTTTTTAAATATATTACATTTAAGAGTGTGTCTTCCGACTGCCCGATCGGCACTCGCTCTAAGCTGGATCGAAGATCTTGATCGATGGTTATTCCGCTCGTTCGACGAATATTTTTCGTTAATGAAATCTCTGATTTGATAATGAAAACTCCTTGAATTGGACCGAGAAATCGTCGGTGAACTTTACGAATTTAATTCCTTCGAAATACGACAGATTTAAAGGAGACGGCTTTAGATGCCAAATGAAATCGGAAGAATAATTCAAAGCTACGGTTGCATACCGGGTGTGCAATAATAGTAATGAGCAATTATGTTATTCTGAATAAAGTAGTCGTCGAAATGAGACTTTTTTTTGAATTCATAATATCTGTAAAGTATAGAAAAATAAAATATGGCATTGGTTTTATTGCGTACCAAAAAAAAAACAAAACATTTTTTTGTGATTTTCGAAATTCATATTTTAGCTTCGCTCCTGGGGACCGTGTTCGAAAAAAATTACCGTCTCGAATGGGTTACAAAAACTAGATTTTTGATCTCTTCTCTGGAAAGACGAACAGTAGGAATAGTTGGTTGTAGAATACTAGTTGGGATCTAGTTATATTGATATCGAGAATCAAGAAATATTCTAGGGATATTATGATTCGGAGATAATTGAATATACGAATATGGAGATATATTCATACTACGATTTTCGAAAATTTACATCTACTAAGCAGAAATCTATTAACACTTTGATTGCCACGTCATCCACATATGGGTGACGCTTAAATTTCCATATGAATCAATTATCTATTTAGTAAAAATTTGTTCGTTTATCTAATTGGAAACACTATTAGCAATTACTTGGAATTAATAAAATATTAATAAATAAAACATTTACTAGCAATTAATAAATAAAGCAAAATATTGTGAACATATCTGATAAGATTTATTAATCATAAAAATAATATCTAGTTCAATTTTCAACTACGTTATGGCATCTAGGGATACTTTAGTCTGAAGCTGTCGTGATCTAGGAGTATCAAGATCTAGGGACAATAGAATCTATCTATTAAAAATTTTGAAATATCCGAACATAGGGATATTAGGTTCTAGGGATATCGATATAACTGAATACACTAAAATATCGAGTATTCGACTAAATTAAATTCGTAAAATTACACAAGGATCGACAACGCGGATGAATCCTTCGATAAAATTTCTTTCTCTACTCGATAAATAAAAGAAGTTGTTCGCTGATCCGTAAAACGTTACGATAGAATCGTAGAACGAGCAGTCGTCAAGTTTCTGTCTCTCTCTCTCTCTCTCACTCTCGAAGGTTTATCCATTGTCTCTCTAAATGCGAAAAAGAAATAAATAGAAATTTACCGATGAAGCGTTCGCTTTCGCGACGATGATTCTCGCTTGTAATTAGTGTTGTTTCGTTATACGTCAAAGGTAAGCCGATCTCTTTCAAATCTTTCACCTTTTCTATCTTTCTATTTCTATTCACTACTTCCTCCTCTATCTTATCTTATCTTTCTGATTCTTTGTCACCACCTCGAGCTCAGCTTTTGTCTCTAAATTTCTCTTCCCGCCTTTTATTTTTAATCCCCGAAAGAGACGAAAAAAAAAACAACGACACGACAGAAATTCGTCTGTCGTTTGTCGATCGATCGTCCGCCATGTTGGCTCGGCCGCAGAAACAACGAACAGGAAGTTGAGTACCAAGCAACAAAATTGTTTCTCTTTCTCTTTTTTACGCTCCTGCTAGCGGATTGTCCTCCACTTTTTCTACCAACCCCCCTTTTTTTGATCTCGTTTTATCACCGCACACTCTTTGATCCTCGCCCGGAAGTTGCACATGGTGATGCCGGTAAACCGGTATCGTTTTTTTGCCATTGTTTCCGGCCCGATCTATACACACACTTTGGACACGCTTTTTCAATTTTTCGAACGGTTCTCCTCGGGAGATCTCGTTCGAGCATCGCTTGTTTTTTCAAATTATCTTGGACAACGAAGCTCGCTCATTTCCGACATCATAGCGACAACAAAAATACGAATTTTCCTCCAGATATTTGTTTCCTACACATATGGAGGGTCGTGGAGAAGCGATTTGACACGAGTTAACACGCCAACGGAGTCGATTCTCGCTTAGATCGATGCAGAATAGTTTCTATTCGTTGTCGTTGTTGTTATTTTATTAAACTTTACACGTAGCTTGAGATAGTCAGACGTAGTTTCCAGGTTACACACGTTTTTACCGTCCACGCTTCTGCATCGAGCGAATCTCGACGTTTCTTTTTCAGAATCAACGGATTAGTTCATTTAGTCCCGCGACGAGTGTCGTTGATCGAGATTTCCTCGAAATTCATAAGTTTTATCGAAATATTTCCAGTAATTTGTTTTTCAAACTGCACATTTTTTCGGTTCTAAATTTGCAAGGTTCGATTCTCGAATTCATAGACTTCTAGAATTTCCAACTTTTATATCTACCACTTTCAAATCTGTTTTTCGATCTGTAGATTTTTTCGCTTCTAAATTAGCAAGGTTCGATTTTCGAATCTGTAAACTTCTAGAACTTCGAACTTTTAAATCTCCCACGCTAAAACTTTAAAACGCTAAAAACCAAAATTTTAGATTCTTAATTTTCTAAATTTCGCTGTCTCTTAATTGGCAGACCCTTAAATGTGACCACTTACATATATTTAATTTGTTTAGACATATTATACCCTTAGATATATTATAAATTGTTCAATTTATCCCGTAAAATTGCTGCATATTAACCCTTCTTCAAATATACCGAACCGACTGTAGCGACAATCAACGCGTTAATTACGGTTTTAATTGCAAAGCGCACGCGATCAATGACACTCGTTAGGAAACACTAGTTAGTCCAGTTTCAATTTTACAATATTTGCATACACGTTGAATAGATCGATATTGTCGTCTTTATATATATATATTTATCATTCATCCCCATGTTAATTACCACCCACCATCAGTGTCATCATTATCATCGGTATTATTAATCACTGTCCCAGTTTCATCGTTATTATTAGTAACTCTCGTCATCATATCGATCCACCGCCAACCTTCCATCAAATATATTCGTAGCATCATTTTTAAAATATCCACTCTTCGTTATCTTCCTATTCAGCCCGTTTCTCTTTAACGAAATAATTACCATCCGCTCTCTATCTCTCTTTTTTTTTTTTTTTGATCACACACGCATTTTAATTATCGAACCGGCAACCAGAGTGATTCTTAACGTTTCCTTTTCTCTCGTCGCTATTTACGACCGTATGTTTTAGTATCACGATTATTCTACCGTCACAGCTGCCGCTGCTGCTGCTGCTACCATTTTTTACTTATTACGTAAATGATATTTGTCTTCGTTTTGTTTCTTCGCCGTCGCTACGGTATCGTTTGCATTGAACCACCGTTGCATATCGAGAGGAATGACAAAGCAACGAACGATAGAAACGAACGATAAAGCGAACGGAACGGAGAAAAGTGGACAAAAAGAGAAAAATGAATGAGCAAGCAAGCAACGCAACGATTACGGGATATGGCACCTATCTTGTTACGTTCTCTATCTCTCTATTTTTCTTTGTTTTTTTTTTTTGGTCTCTCTATTTTTTGGATCCTTTTCCTTTGACTTTTTTTTTAGGCGTGTCACGATTCTTCTTCGCAGTTCCTCTCGGCTCTTTTTTTGTTTCACTTTTTCATTCTTTTTTTGAATTCTTTACAGTCCTCTCACGATATTTTATTCTGTAATGCGCTGCCTACCGCCGCTGCCTTCTACCACTTCTGCGACTGGCAACCTTTCTAACGGCCGCTGCGAACGGCCGATGCGAAATATTTTCTTTTCTCTTTTCTGTTTGATTACCCCTTTGAATTTCACCATAACAGCGTGCGTGAACTGTATGTCGCTGTTGCGGGAACTTTCATGGGTCCATGTGCATATGGTGTCACGAGGGAGATGGTTCTCTTTCGTTTTCCCGCCTGCAAACGACAGAATTTCGCGAAAACCTCGACTTACTTGAATTTAAATACTTTTACATTGTTGAATTAACAATTTCCGCGAGAATTAAAAAATTCGAAAATTCTGTCTGTGCATCAGGGAACGCGTGTTTAACTCATTAATTCCCAAAGCTCGATTGTACGAACACTTTGTTCGTTTTTTCACGTCGTTCACTCGATATCGCGTGCTAGATACTCGACGTAAAACGTTTCTTTACGCGATATCGCGTGAACCGACCCTGAACTCTGATCATGGTTAATCGATGCTCGAATTTTCGTAGATATTCATTGCTCGTGTTGTTCAGAATTTTCATAATCATTCGGAGTAAGCTGTAGCAACTTTGGTACTATAATAATTGACACAGAGTTTTAATAAAAATTATATGTTGGGTTATTAGTTTTTTGATTTGTATCTAATGTACTTACTTTCGTTGTACTTGCATTAGTTTTGTGTATTTACATTCATTATACATACTTGGATTTGTTTGATATACTTACTTTCATTATGTAGATATTTGTTTCGAGTATCATAACTCGATGGGGTGAGTGCGTTAATATTTGTTCAGAATTACGTGTTTTGTTTGTCGAGTTAATACTAAACCATTGGATATCAGTTATTGGTACAATAATAAACTGTGTTCCTATTTAATCAATGATCGATTAGCTTTGTCTTATCTTTTATTTATTCTCACTCGTCTCATTAACGAATTTTTACAATTTTTAGAACATCTTCATAGTTCAAGATTTTTAAGTAAAATCAATAGTTTCATTTATTTTAACTTTTATTTATTTTGTAAGGGAATTTTTACGATTTTTAATGTAAAACACCTGACCCATTGAAATAATTCAGCTTAAGGTGCCAAATGTACAGTTTACCATAATTAGAAAAATGGTTATCAGGTACATGATAGAAAACATCGGGAAAAGTACATAACAGTTTACCGATAAATCTTTTAGGAATGAAAATGTGAACTAACTGTGTGCTCATTATACAAGTAAATAAGTGTTTTATTTAAAGTACTGTAAGTCGCCTATACGGAACTTTGGGTATTAATGGATTAAAGGTACTAACAGAAATGGAATTTGCATCGTGTGCAAAGTACAGGAAAGAGCGAGGAATTTTTGATAAAATGCTCCACTTGACCGCAATTTAACCCTTTCGTTGCTACCGGCGTCTTCGGGCGTTTAATTAATTTTACAAATTTTTTTAACAACTTGACTGTCACGGTGGTCTCCGTTCACTCGCGCCGAAAATTCAATTAAACTAATTATATCAAGAAAAAGTAAACGAGAAGAACTTTCTAAATACTTCAAATATTGGATCAACGATATACATTAACGAATTAAAAAATGAAATCGAAAAATTAAGTAACTACGTTCATCTTAATACGTGTTTGACCACGTATGTTAATTTACACCGTGACAGTTAACGCGTTAATCGTCATCTATTTTTCCTTTCGAGGTTTTGACCGAAATTTTTTAACACGAATCATCTTGTTCGATTTTCTTAAATTTCCACCTTTTCCTTTTTACAAACATTGAATCGAGGGTTTAGGTCGAAGAGTTTGAGTCTCAGCCGTCATCTTGTATCGTACCCCGCAGCGAATGGGTTAAATCGTGCACGGGCATTTAATAAACGTGCGTAATAATTGAAAAACGACGAAGGATCTATGAGAATGAAGAGAAAAAAGCGAAATAGTTCAAACGCGTGTTGGAAATTGAATTCGAGAACGAGTTACAAAATTTCAACCATATTTACTTGCCACTTTATCTACAATTTCCTCCGATCACGTTTACTTCGCTTTTTCGATAGTTTAACACTAAAACTACCGATGTATAACGCACAATTATTTTAATCTTAAAAATGAAGTTAAAAAATAAATGAATACACTTATAGATTTTTTATCTTGACGACAATCGGCATAAATGTCAAGAAGCTTAACCAGAAGCTTGACCAGCTTAACAAATTTCATCGTTCGAAGTAGGAAATTTGTAGAAGGTCCATTTGACCCCTTTGGTAGTTTTAGTGTTAATATACTACGACACTCGACATCATGATCTTTCTCTCGTTAACGAAAACGTTTCGCGTTGGACATAAAAGTCTCGAAACGAAGGTGGGGAAAATTTTGAAAACGACGAAAAGAAACAAAAATTCTTCGTCTCTTTCGCTGTCACCTGTGTACCACACTGATATTGTAAATGTATATGTAAATATGGCTACGTGTATTACTATACTTTGTAACGGTGTACGGGGTGCTTGGCACACATTTTTTCTAATCAATGGTGGATGGCAGGTGCCGGCCATCTCGCTAGCTTACGAGGCACCGGAGTCGGACATTATGAAACGGCAGCCCCGCGATCCTTACAGAGACAATCTTGTCAACCGAAGGTGGGTCTCAAAACTACCCACCAGAGAAACCAATAACCCTAGAGAAACCATGCACTTATTCGATCGCAGACAGACCAGATACACACGGCATACATACTACGATACACGGGACACCCACACGAGTGGCCAAATTCGATCGCGTCGAATTCGATCGATTAACCCCTTGCAAATTATTTTCCTGATGGGCCAGTCACAATTAACTATTACTGCTACAATATTAAGACGAACAAAGAAAGTTAGAGTATTATTCGTATTTTATATTCAATGATACTTGATTATGCAAATTGTGATTGTATATCAAGTTTATATATGAGCGTGTTCAAAATTTCAGTAAGTTTTATCACGTTCGTGTTACGTTTGTGCGTCGCGTGTGAGACTCGTCGAAGTATGGCAAGGGGTTAACTTTTCAACAGGGACACGATTTGGATCAGAAGATTAGATCCAATTTTGGTTCGGAACGCGTTTCGAGTTAGGCAATTAGAGCGCGAAATTGAATTAATACGCGTTCGATTGAACACCTTCGTTGGGAATCGAAGTGGGGCGTTTGTTGGAAATATGAAAATATGGGACATTTTAATCGAGTTGGCTTAAATTGAAATAAATTGAGTAACGACAAACTGAACATTGCTGTATTGAATCGTGTCGAATTAAATACTATAAAATTGAATCATTCGAAAATGAATATTATGAAATTGAATCGTGTCGAATTGAATAGTATGAACCTCAGTAGTGTCAAATTGAATACCATAAAATAGAATCATTCGAAAATGAATAGTATGAAATTGAATCGTGTCTAATTGAGTAGTACGAACCTCAGTAGTGGCAAGTTGAATACTATGAAATTGAATCGTGTCAAATTAAATATCATAAAATTGAATCAGTCCGATACAATTCAATTCCATATTATTCATTTTCGAGTAAGATCGTGTCGAATTGAACCGTGGCGAATTGTGTCATACAAAATTGATTTATTCATAATTGAATCGCGTAGAGTTTCATCGAGTCGAATTGAATCGTGCCGAATTGTAACACAGAAATCGATACGCGTCGAATTGAACTATGTGGAATTGAATCGCGTCGAATTGAACTAGGAGGAATTGGATCGCGTCGAATTGAACTACGTGGAATTGAATCGCGTCGAATTGAACTATGCAGAATTGGATCGCGTCGAATTGAACTATGTGGAATTCAATCGCGTCGAATTGAACTACGTGGAATTGAATCGCGTCGAATTGAACTATGCAGAATTGGATCTCGTCGAATTGAACTACGTGGAATTGAATCGCGTCGAATTGAACTATGCAGAATTGGATCGCGTCGAATTGAACTATGTGGAATTGGATCGCGTCGAATTGAACTACGTGGAATTGAATCGCGTCGAATTGAACTATGCAGAATTGGATCGCGTCGAATTGAACTACGTGGAATTGAATCGCGTCGAAGTGAACTATGCAGAATTGGATCGCGTCGAATTGAACTATGTGGAATTGGATCGCGTCGAATTGAACTACGTGGAATTGAATCGCGTCGAATTGAACTATGAGGAATTGGATCGCGTCGAATTGAACTACGTGGAATTGAATCGCGTCGAATTGAACTATGCAGAATTGGATCGCGTCGAATTGAACTATGTGGAATTGGATCGCGTCGAATTGAACTACGTGGAATTGAATCGCGTCGAATTGAACTATGCAGAATTGGATCGCGTCGAATTGAACTACGTGGAATTGAATCGCGTCGAAGTGAACTATGCAGAATTGGATCGCGTCGAATTGAACTATGTGGAATTGGATCGCGTCGAATTGAACTATGTGGAATTGAATCGCGTCGAATTGAACTATGCAGAATTGGATCGCGTCGAATTGAACTATGTGGAATTGAATCGCGTCGAATTGAACTATGCAGAATTGAATCCCGTCGAATTGAACTATGTGGAATTCAATCGCGTCGAATTGAACTATGTGTAATTTAATCGCCTCGAATTGAACTGTATAGAATTGAATCCCGTCGAATTGAACTATGTGGAATTGAATCGTGTTGAATTGTAACACATAGAAATCGATACGCGTTGAATAGAACTGCACCGAATGAAATTAAGTGAAATTAAATAGCGTCAAATTGAATTGCGTAGAATTTGAAAATTATTGAACAAACTTGAAATAACTGGAATGAAATTTGGCCACTCCCCCACACCAAACATGATTGTTTATACACACTTGATCGTCAGAGTGTCTACTGAAATGTCGATGCCGTACATTTTATTTCTAAATTACAGATCTCTCTGTTTCTATCTATCTTTCTATCGTTGTCTCGATGGTCACTAGCTTGATCTTTATTTTACTGCACGCGACAATGACGAAAGTGACTTTTTATCGTTTTCAATGTGCGCACTGTCGTTTGCACTTGTTACGTCGAAGACACGACAACCGGGAACAGAAAAAAAAAATAGAAAACGATACCATCGATCGGTATCGAAACGAACGTTCTTTTCATAGTATATTTTAATTAACGAATGAAGAGAACAGTACTATCCACTTATCTCGATCCTAATTAATTTCAATCTTTACTCGAATATTTTATCTTTCCGTTTTTACATTCTCGAGTTTTCATATTTCTTAGTTTCTGCGTTTCTAGATTTCCAAATTTTTCGCGTTTCTAAATTTCCAAATTTTCCGCGATTCTGAATTTCTAAATTTCCAAGTTTCTACGTTTCTAAATTTCCGAATTTTCTGCATTTCTAAATTCCTAAATTTCCAAGTTTCTACGTTTCTAAATTTCTAAATTTCTAAATTTCTAAATGTCTAAATTTCTAAGTTTCTGGATTTCCAAGTTTTTCGCATTTCCAAATTTCTAAATTTTCCGAATTTAGTTTTCTTCCCAATCCTTCGCGAGTCTCATAGACACCACAATCACCACTAAACAGAATTAAATATAAACGATAAATCCCCACTTTATCTGCCGTCCACACGTTTAACACTAGTTGGTTGGGTCGAGATAATGGAACGGTGCCGAATAGGCAAACGAAACATAAAAAAAAAAGGTTGACACTCGACGTTTTCCCCAACCAGACAAAAAGAAAGAAACACATCTCTAGAATACTAGTTGATTAGCGATAGCACAGCCACTTGTACAGGGTATGGCAAAATTCATGTTACGCGCGTTAAAATGGTGATCTCTCGCGAAAAACATAAGTCGAAATCATGGAGCAATTCTCTCCATTATTCGAGGTTTCGTTTGCAAATTACGCAATGAAAATTCGTGCCAGAACGCAAATTTTTCACTTACTCGTTCTCGTATTCTTCGTGATGCATATACAAAGTTTCAAAATCATATATGAAAATCAAAATCAAAATCATAAATAATTATCAAAATCAAAATCATGAATGAAAAGCAAAATCAAAATAATAAATGAAATTCAAAATTAAGATCGTAAATGAAAATCAAAATCAAAATCATGAATAATATTCAAAATCGAAATCATAAATGTCAGTCAAAATCAAAATCATGAATAAAATTCAAAATCGAGATAATAAATGTCAGTCAAAATCAAAATCATGAATGAAAATCATAAATGACAATCAAAATCAAAATCATGAATGAAAATCATGAACAAAAATAAAAATAAAAATCATGAATGAAAATCATGAATGAAAATAAAAATAAAAATCATAGATAAAAATCAAAATCATAGATAAAAATAAAAATAAAAATCATAATGTATGAACATAGAAGGTCCACATAATCGAATGATCCTCGATTCCAGCAATTTTTCTCGTTTTTATCAGAAACCCGAACGAAACCATAATCGAATAAAACGAATTACTCCATAACGTGCACTTATCTTCGCGTTCTCGCGCGACAAAAATTCTGCCGCAGCCTGTACAAATAGACAATTAACAGCGTTGGGAATGCCGAATGCTTTCTAGCCACACTTAGAGTCACTCCGAAACAGCGATACTAATCGAACGACTGCGCCTAACGACTTGGCCCCTGTTCTTGCAGCTTTGCGATACGTTTTGAACATGCTGCGTGTTTTAGAGTGAAACGATCACGAAACGGGGCTGAAAGCTGAAGGCGTCACGCGTGACGCCAAAACCAAAAAACAACGTGACGCTGATGAATGTCACGCGAAACGTAGATGAAACTTTTAGACGGATGCATAATTATAGAGCAACGCTTGAAACCGACGAGAACGAAAGCACGGCCTGAGCAGTTTTGCCGACGAATTAACACGCGTTGTATCACGAGGCTAATATAACAACGATCGAAAACACCAACTATCGTTAAAGACGTTTTAAACAGCTTTCTTTTCGAATCCACGATCGACGTCCCGCGATCTTCTGTCCGCTCTTTTATTTTTCCATTCTGATAATCGATACGATTATAATATCGATCGCGCGTGTCTTCCACGCGGATCCGTTGCGATCTATCTATCTTTCTTTCTTTCTTTCTCTATTGCTGTTTGCGAGCTGTGTGTTTCTTTTATTTTATTTTGGAATGGGAAGATCCTGACGAGATTTATCCTGTGTGATTTATCGAGAAATGGGTGCTGAAGGTGTAGACGTTTTCTGGACGGTGACACGGGGTTATCGCAGTTGACTCGCGTTATATTGCCGTAGAGTGGAAGATGTAGTTGCATCGCCTTTTGTTGTACGAAAGGTTACGCGAAGCTGAGATTCGATATTTTTGAGATCACAACGCGTTGAAATATGTTTTGAAGCACCATGATTCGGAATACAACACAACGAAATACAGCGCTTTAAAATATGATGTGGTGATATACAGTGCGCTGATATACAACGCGATAATATTCGACGAACCGTAATATAACGTGACGAAATAGATGGTTTCGAAATAAAACATGCCGGGATACAACGCGTTAAAATATAACACGCCAAAATATAACGCACCGAAATTCACTCCGTTGAAATACAATAAATCAAATTACAACGCGCCGAGATACAACGATCCGAATCACAACATGCCGAAATTCAACGTGTCGAAACACAACGCGCCAAAATACAACAAACTGAATCACAACGCGACGAAATACAACCCGCCGATATACAACGCGTCGTAATTGCAACAAACCGAATCACAACGCGCCGAAATTACAACAAACCGAATTACAACGCGACGAATTCGTACGTGTGGAAGCACAATGCGCCGAAATACAACAAATCGAATCACAACGCGTCGAAATTGCAACAAACCGATTCACAACGCTCCGAAATACAACGCGTCGAAATTGCAACAAACCGAATTACAACGCGCCGATATACAACGCGTCGAAATTGCAACAAACCAAATTACAACGCGCCGAATTTCAACGTGTCGAAATACAACAAACCGAAACACAATGCGCCGAAATACAACACGTCGAAATTGCAACAAACCGAATTACAACGCGCCGATATACAACGCGTCGAAATTGCAACAAACCTAATTACAACGCTCCGAAATACAACCCGCCGATGTACAACGCGTCAAAATTGCAACAAACCGAATTACAACGCGCCGATATACAACGCGTCGAAATTGCAGCAAACCGAATTACAACGCGCCGATATACAACGCGTCGAAATTGCAACAAACCTAATTACAACCCTCCGAAATACAACCCGCCGATATACAACGCGTCAAAAATGCAACAAACCGAATTACAACGCGCCGATATACAACGCGTCGAAATTGCAACAAACCAAATTACAACGCGCCGAATTTCAACGTGTCGAAATACAACAAACCGAAACACAATGCGCCGAAATACAACACGTCGAAATTGCAACAAACCGAATTTCGACGTGTCGAAATACAACAAGCCGAATCACAGCGCGCCCAAATACAACGCACCACAATAAATCTTCTCAAATTAACGCGAATTAAACGATCATTGATCAAACGATATATCCACTCGGCAATATAACGAGTTCGTCAAAACATTCAGCACCCAGCGCGATGAAAAATCGAAAGATCGCAGGATCTCAACATCAGGATCGAACGAAGATCCGCACGAATGCCAATGAAAATATTCGATGTTGCTTCGATGTTCGCTGATCTCGTCGGATCTCACGGTTCGACCGAGCTTGCATGCCGATATCTGCACGCGAAAAGCTCATACTAACTCGATAAAAAAAGTGCACCGTGAGCCTCGACGAGCGGTTAGGTGTTTTTGTCTGGTGCTTTGCGTGGCATGTCTCGGTGTGAAGAACCAATCGTTACCGCCTACGTTCCCAGCCGGTAAGTTGTTACTAAGCATCATAATCCTAGGTAACAATGGCTTTCGTAATTAACACCTTAGTCTGTTTAGAAGTGGACTTAGACGATTAATCGCATACACATAAACAGCTTCCCCTGACTTTCAAAGAATTCTTTGCATCTATTTTTTATCGCGGTCTGTAAAATGTTTTTATACGAATATTGTATACACGGACTCACCTAAGTATTCGAACGATGATGTATGTCTGACTGAAAGGGTTACAAACTGTACAGTATATTAAGTATTTGAAAATTATTGTGTATGCGAAATATGCGTGGATAACGTGTATAAATTTCGATGTAATCATATAAAAAATATCCGAGTTAGAAACACTTTTATTAGTCTTAGTAAAACATCGTCGATCACAAAAGTATTCGGACTGTACATCTAATACTAATTAATAGCAATTTATTCGACTGATCAAATGTTTAATATGAAGTTGACCCTACTTCCGCCTTTGTTACAATTCTCAGACGATTTTTTTTATAGAAAATACTAACTTCGACGTAACATGTCTATAGACTGCCATACTTAAACAATGTTTCGTGTCAATTCTTCTTTCAATGTAATCACTGTATTTTTTTATTTTTTTCACTCACCTCGTCCCATAGATGTTCAATGGGATCGAGGTTAAAACCTTGTAGTGGATGTGGCAATGTATGTAGAGTGTTGTACAGTAACCATTCTCTTTGTACTTACACTACCTTTTAAAGTTTCTTGCAAAATTTCCAAATACTTCAATGAAATTTATATTCGTTATTCCCCATACACCATACATATAAAATATTTTGTATATTGTACGATGCACGTTTTAGTTAGAAGTATATCATCGTTCGAACACTTTCGCGATCCTGTGTAGATCTGCCTTTCAAATATTCATTTCGTTAGTGTGACTTAGTATCACGTAGCCGATCGACTTAATTAGTCAATTTAATTAGTGTTAAATATTTGCTTCAGTAGCACCTTTGCAACCTCGTAAATTGATCGCGGCTCGATCATCGACGACTCCCGTATGATTTTGCAACGTAGAAAAAGTTGCAGATTTTTTAAAAGACGTAGTTGTTCGTGAGTTTGTTGAAATTCGAGAAAAAGTTCTTTGGAAGTCGGAACGTAACCGCAAACAACGGACGCTGTTAACGTGCAACAACGGTCTAAATGTTGATTCTATGGTGTCTAGGCTTATTTCGATGGCATACGGTCAGATCGGTATGATCCAGGCAGCAGCCGGTTTCTTCGTGTACTTCGTAATCATGGCTGAAAATGGATTCCTGCCTCTGCATCTTTTCGGTATCCGAAAACAATGGGATTCCAAGGCTATCAACGATCTTCGTGACAGCTACGGGCAAGAATGGGTAAGTTCGTACAGTGAAACCCTTTTTCCTTCGATAGACAGTGACCATTTTATATCGCAGATAGAATAGCTCAAGACTAATGTTTTTAATAAAAAGCGTTCCTAATATCGAGGTTTTTTGAAAGGCTTACCGCCATATCAAGAGTTTATTACAAAAATTAAAAGACTATTTGTAATAACAAAAACTTTATTTTAACGAAACAAACATTTTCATATATGACAAAAAAAAAGACCACATCGTAAATCTTAATTTACACCTAATTTATCACGGTCTTTTATAATCATATAAACTAACTGTTAGTTACGAGCAACTGTTAGCTAGCAATTAAATAAAGGCGTCACAAAGTCTAAGGTAGTCACTTTTTTTTATCATGTTACAAGTACTTGCAATATTTCTTTTAATTTTTGTAAGTAATCGTTGGTGTGACAATAAACCTTTCAAAAATGCCCGATGATATTATCCCTCTTCAATAAAAACATTAGTTTTAAGATATTCTGCATTGGTTATAATAGGATGGTCACTTTATTATGCCGGTTACTGTAATTGATTATTAAGGATCGATTTAACGACGTCGTTTATCCACGCAGACATACAACGACCGCAAGACGCTGGAGTTCACCTGCCACACAGCATTCTTCGTATCGATCGTGATCGTCCAATGGGCCGATTTGATCGTTTGCAAGACGCGACGTAACTCCATCATTCACCAGGGAATGAGAAACTGGGCCCTCAACTTTGGTCTGGTATTCGAGACCGCCCTCGCCGCGTTCCTAAGCTACACACCTGGCATGGACAAGGGTCTCCGCATGTTCCCACTCAAGTAATTACTATTTGTTTCTTACTTTTGCGAAAAAAAATTGCTCATACGCTCGTAAGCAATGCATATCCTATGTATCATACATTATCGAATCTATCATCCACCTTAAAATATTTAAATTAATTCGTCATTTTGCTAGCTTGAGGTATCTGATCCACTTTTTGATTTTCCATTTTATCCACTTCCATTTTATATCCCTATATGAGTACGAAGTCACCTGTAAATCATAAACATAACCGCATATAAATATAATAAAAACGAATACGTTCTCAAAAAGGTCAGGGAATAACGATACATTTCTATATTTTAGATTCGTCTGGTGGCTACCTGCCCTTCCTTTCATGCTCGCCATCTTCATCTACGACGAGACGAGACGATTCTACCTCCGCCGGAATCCAGGAGGCTGGCTCGAGCAAGAAACTTACTATTAGACGCAAAGAAGAATTTAATCATACACGCAGAGCGCGCGCGCAAGAGTACAGAGCGAGAGTAGCAGCGAGAGAATGATGCGAGAGAACTAAGAGTGAAAGTGCGGGAGAGAGAGAGAAAATGAGATACGCATATACCCACGCAAGAGATATACACCGAGATACTAATCAGTAAAACCAAACAGAATAAAAAAGAAAAGAAAACGAATAAACAAATTACAGAGAATAAAAATACCATAATAATCGCTCGCGTCAAACGACACACGTACATACCGTACACACGTACAAATAACTACATACACACGCGCGTACATACACACACACGCACACACACACACGCACACGCACACACACACGCACACACAAGGACACATATAAACAACACACGTTGTATTTACCATGGGGCGTGCTATCCGGGTCTAAAACCGTACTGTCGCGAGATCACGAGATTAAACGAGGGACAATTCGCATATGTAAAAGAGAAATAATCGAGCCGAATCGTCGAACGAACAGGTATATATTATTGTTGTTGCAAGTTGTTTCTTCGAGAATAAACGATTATCGGGTCGGGATTTACAGTGTGTGCGAAGTACAAAATGGGGGGAAAACGAAGAGGAGGAAGGGTAGGGAAAAAAAAATGTTCGTCGTTCTGGCTCTGCGAGTTGCTTGCACGCGCGTGCCGGTGTATCATTAAAAAAAAAAAAAAAAATGATCGTCGTTCGAGAAACATCGAAAAGGATCGACGAGATATGGGTTCCACGAGCAACGTCGTCGGGAAGATGAAGCTTCCAGGTACACACACACACACCCTGATGCGATTCCGAGGGTCAGCGAAATTTTAGGGGTCGGTGCTGCCGTCTGATCATCGACAGAACATACACACACACACTGCGAGCTGCCGGATTTGGTTTTCGAACGGAGCAGAACGCGCGCAAGGGCCTAAAAAACGAACATAATTATAACGAAAACACGTGACGCGAAACGGGAATCATCGAGGCTCCGTCACGAGGTTGAACGACGACGGATCAACGACGGAACGTCGACGATCGCTGAAACGAAGGAGAAAGAATAGTCGAGGATAATTGTAGCATCGACGGAGTATCTCCGCGTAGACGTCTCTTGTGATATTCGAGAAATATTCACCGAGTAGTAGGCATCGAGTTCGCATAAACGAAAGATCACTGCGCTAGTTTTGGCCACCCGTGCTATGAATTAAAAAGAAGAAAATAAAAAACGAAAAAAAATAAGCCAGACAGAGAGAGGAGAGACACGAAGAAGCAAAACAGTAGCCGAAGAGAGATTATCGATGTTAACGCATAAATGCAGATGTTTAAACGAAACGAGCAGGAGCATACGCGCGCTACAGAATAGTCTCGTGACACGCCACTTTTTAGTATTGAACTAGAAACCTAATTAAATTCCCGATGAAATCCGAGGTGAGAGATCAGTACGCTAGATTGGCACGCCCTAGAATCATTTACGACGCGGTGGAGATAAAAGCGAATTCACCTTAAAACGAGATAAATCCAAAAACAACAAAAAAAAATGCAAAAAAGATGTAAAGAAATATTATAATAATAAGAGTAACGAAAGCGCGTTCGCAGTACTCATTTAATTATCCTTGTCGCGAAGCAAATCGTCGTTCGGTTCGAGTCTTTAAATTTCGAGTAGCCAGAAGTCGCATCGCGTAGATGTTTCAGTAGCTCAGTCTCAGCACTATAAATCGCTACGCGAGAAGAGAAACGGACCTGGATCAGGGAAAAGGGACATAATCGTCGGGTTCGTTCGACGGGAACAGCGGGAAGAGGTCGAAAAACGCGCGAGGGCGGCAAACGAACAGTATTATAAACAAATTATCGACTACCCAGCCGAGGAGTACACCGCGGGCCGAAGACGGAAACGAAACGGGAAGAAACGTGGAAGAATTCGATCGCGGTTGCGCGCCGACTCGGCGGACAAACCGAACAGGACAAACGAGATTAGAAACAGACAAAACTGTCGCCGATAGTCGAGGTAACCAGGTTTAGAACAAAACGAAAACGCTAGTAGAGAAGGGTAAACACACGCCGTTTACGGATGGAGACCGAGACAGGAACACAGGCAAAAAGTAACAAAAAAAATAAATAAATAAATAACAAAACATTCTTACTTAGGCGAAAAAAAGTAAACGAACACAAAAAAAAGATGGTATAAATTCATTCTCTTAGTTTCTCATAGATTTAAAAAACGCCGCAGCGGGACAAGCTCGCTGCGAATCATATTTGACCCCCGAACGCAGAA